>JAWWNF010000148.1:600000-965969 GCA_034641395.1 Darevskia armeniaca
CTGTGAGTGCAGCGTCTCAACGCAGGGCATACTTCAAATGTTGTGGGGAGGAAGGAGTGAGATAACAACCATGGTCTTTCCAGACACCATTCCCGTGTCTCTATGTCCACGAGAGGGTGGCAATTTATTTGCTTTGGCCTAAAACCTGTCCCAGCTTCCTTCTTATGAATGCTTCCCCAAAGCACGCCATTATCTGAAGACCGAATGAATGCCTCTCTGAATAAATGCCTCTCTACTTCCCATTCTTGCTCTGAGCCAGCATTGCCATAAGGCAGCCTTTCTCAACCTTGAGTCCCCAGGTGTTTTTGGCCTACAACTCCCATCATCCCTAGGTAGCAGGACCAGTGGTCAGGGATGATGGGAGTTGTAGTTCAACAACATCTGGGGACCCAAGGTTGAGAAAGGCTGCCATAAGGCAACATGAGATAATTCTCTCTGGAAGCAGATTTCTATTACACTAATGGAAGGTACACTGATCTGACAGAGGGCTCATCCACACTTGCCTTTTGCCCTGCTCTTTCTAGGCACAGTTCCAAGCTTTCACAGTCTGTGTCTGAGCACTTCTTCTTCTTCTTCTTTTTTGCACTGCCACATTCAAAGTGTTGGTGCTGAACTTTAAAGCCCTAAACAGCCTTGGCCCAGTATCCCTGAATGAGCATCTCCATCCCTCCCCATTCTTCAGCCCAGACACTGAGGTCCAGCGCCAAGGGCCTTCTGGCGATTCCCTCACTGTGAGAACCAGGCAGAAGGCCTTCTCGGTAGTGGCACCTGCCTTGTGAAATACCCTCCCATCAGATGTCAAGGAAATAAACAACTATCTGACTTTTAGAAGGCATCTGAAGGCAGCCCTGTTTAGGGAAGTTTTTAATGTTTGAAGTTTTATTCTGTTTTTAGTGTTCTGTTGGAAGCCTCCCAGAGTGGCTGGGGAAACCCAGCCAGATGGGCGGGGTATAAATAAAATAATAATGATAATGATAATGATAATGATAATGATAATGATAATGATAATAATAATAATTGCCCAGGAAAATCCTCTATTTAACACTGAATTCAAACATATAGCAATTTGGGTTTTCTGCAGATTCTGAGTCTCAGTTCCGTTGAAGACCTACACAGCTTCATCACTATGTTAGACCGGGTTTTTTCCATAGAGTCACTTGACAGTACATAAAAGCAGTGCTTTTTTCTGGGGGTACACAAAGGTCCGCAGCACCTGCACCTGCACCTTTTCCCCCCTTAAAGAAAAGCACTGTATAAAAGCAATCTGAGAGCTACCTTTGTCCCCAAATTTCTAGATGGAACCTTCTTCACCTCTTAAGTTGCAATCGGTGCTTCACCAGTTCCCACAGACACTGGCGGAGGAAGAGGGGGGCGGGGGGAGCACACTGCCCCCGGCACCACAATCCCGGTGGGGTGCCATCGGGGCTGAGGGCTTGTGCGCACTTCTGTTTGAGTGGTTTTCCGCTTGTCTCAAGCTTTCTAGGCTGTTTTGCTTTGCCTCACCACTTTCTGCAAAAAACCTCTCCAAATTTAGTGCTAAATCAGAGCAAACTTCAATCCAATCAAAATCTGATTAAAGTTTGTGCCGATTTGGTGGTCTTTTGAAACGTGATTTATATTTTAGTAATCTGCAGCAGCTTTGCCCCTGGATTGCAGCTCCTCCTTTTCCAACTGCTCCCATCCCCAGCCTTTTTGAAACAATAAGTTGGCTGCTACTACAGAGTGTAACTTCCATTCTTCTCCCTGAAGGGATCTGCATGTCGTTTTTTGAGACTGGCTTTGACACAGAGGCTATTGACAGGCGCAAGGATGGCACTAAAGACTACGGCATCTTCCATATCAACAATGGCTGGTGGTGTAGAGATGAAGGTACCCTCTCGGAGAACCTTTGCTCCATGTCTTGTGCAGGTGAGTCCCTTCCTGCTAAATGCTATGTTAGAGGTGTGGAACCTGGCGCTGTCCAGATGTTGTTCAAGCTACCACCAGCCCCAACCCAACATGGCCAACGGTGAGGGATGATTGAAGCAAAAACTGGAGGGTCACAGCCTCCCAGTCCTTGGGATACATACTACTGGCCTTTCCTGACATTTTTGTTTTATATTTTCAAATTAAAACAGAGCTTGATTTAATAGCATAATACCTCTTAGGTTAATAAGCACATTTTAGTCTTGTCAGTAACAACACATTGCTGAATTCATATTTTTATGTTGAAATGTTGATCCCTCCAAACACAACAATGCAGCTCAAAAATATAAATTAATATTGTTATATTTAAAATGCTAATACATCCAAACATAATCATCCAGCTCAAAAATGTAGGCAGAAGATGATTTTTTTTTAAAACGGATATCCTACTCTTGTTCAGAATGCCAGTAAGCCGTTTCATAAGAGTTCATAGGCTACAAAAGACTGGCAGCTGGTTCAAGAATAATGCAGGAGCAAATGCTGAGCTTTTCCTATTCCACCTCCAAAAAACCCCTGACTATTTGGTTTGTATTCAAGTGTTTTTACCATTACATTGGAACTAGTAAAACTGTCCTGTCCCTAATTTTACATGCAGACTGTAAGGTTTGCCATTTCAGCAATTACATCCATTAGCAATTTCCTTGCTCAGGTAACGAAAGTATGTTACAACAGCACCACCTGCTGGCTGCTAATACCTTAGCAGCTGATCAAGTGCCTAATATTTTGTAACATGCTTTCAAGCGCTCATTACAAGTGCTTCATAATCTAGTTGCAATAACTAACAACAACCCTTAAAGCACGAAAATGCTGGCAGATTTTCACAAGGATGGTGGTGGTGGTGATTGCATAATGTTGTGGAAATGCGGAGATCTGAATTTAAGCTTGGAAAAATGAGACACTTGGAAAACTGACAGATTTGTCCATCTTTAATATCAAAGCATTTTAGCCATTGTGATGGAACTGGGCAAAGTGTCCTGTCCCTGATTTTTACATCCACACAGTCAACTTTATTGTTTCAGCAATTTTATCTAAAAGCAGCTCCCCCATTCAGATAGAGTACAGGTTGCCAAACTTATTTGGCCTACCACACCCTTTTGAGAAAAATAAATAAATACTCAGCACCCCCCCCCCCCCCGGAGATTGACCTTTAAGTGAAGGGGTGCTGTCTACTTGCCATTGGCCAAATAGGCAGGCCAGCTTCCTGGGGCCTGGGTGAAGCTGAAAAGGGTTAGGAAAATCCCTTGCCTCTAGCATAACCACTGGATCCAGGGGAGGTGTTGTTGTCCTGCATGCCAATGCAAGTAGATAAATAGGTACCGCCAGAGGCGTAGGAAGCCTCTTGGGCGCCCGGGGCGGCGTTGCCGCGTGGAGCCACCCCTTGGGGGCGGGGCATCCTGACGCATGCATCGTGACGTCACGACACATGCGTCAGGACGGAATGCGCATGCCCGGAAATCCCGGAATTTCCGGGCATGTGCAGTGCATCCCGGGCGACGCTGCTGCTCCCGCGGGTACCCACCGAGCGAGCGCCGGCTCGTGGGGCTGCCCCGTCCGTGCTGCTTTAAAGCAGCATGGACAGGGCAGTCCCAGGAGCCGGCGCTTGCTCGGCGGGTCGCTCGGTCGCCGCAGGAGCAGAAGCACCGGCCGGGATGCACTGACTACGCATGCGCAGTGCATCCCAGCTGGCGCTGCTTCTCCCGTGGGGACCCGACGAGCGAGTGCCGGCTCGTGGGGCTGCCCCGTCCGTGCTGCTTTAAAGCAGCACGGAAAGGGCAGCCCCACGAGCCGGCGCTCGCTCGGTGGGTCGCTCGGTTGCCGCAGGAGCAGCAGTGCCGGCCGGGATGGACTATGCATGCACAGTGCATCCCGCCCCGCGATGCTGCTCCCGCAGCGACCCGCCGAGCGAGTGCCGGCTCCTGGGGCTGCCCCACGAGCTCGCGCTCACGCGCAGCAGCCCCATAGTGGCGCCAGTGGGCGGGCCACGGGGTGGAGCGGCCCCGCTCCGCGGCTTGCGAGGAGGCCGCTGAGCAGGTTTGCGAGGAGGCTGCAGGGCGAGGCTGCCTCGCTCCGCGGCTTGCTCGGGGCCCGCCGGTGGGCGGGGCCGGCCCAAGTGTCACCCCCCTCCCCTGGAACCGGGAGCGCACGCCCCCCGCCCCCTCGCGACGCCACTGGGTACCGCTCCGGCGGGAAGGTAAATGGCATTTCTGTGCACTCTGGTTTCCGTCACGGTGACCCTTTGCGCCAGAAGCGGTTTAGTCATGCTGGCCACATGACCCAGAAAGCTGTCTGCGGACAAACGCCGGCTCCCTCGGCCTGAAGCGAGATGAACGCTACACCCCATAGTCAAGTTTGACTGGACTTAACCATCCAGGGCTCCTTTACCTTTACCTTTACTTTTACCCACAATGGTGCCTGACCTGGCGGTAAACATCATTACACAACAGATGGAACATGTACAAACAGTTTTTCAAAAACTCCTGTTTCTTTATGCTTCCCCCACCCCCTTATTTTTATTCAACACTCCCCAATTGCACCCGAGGCTACTACTGCCCCCTGGATCATTCCAGCATCTACCCCTCCCCACCCTCTCACTATATACAAGGGTCTGTATACAAAACACCGTTTACCTTCCCTCTTCAGCGGTACCTATTTATCTACTTGCACTTTGACGTGCTTTCGAACTGCTAGGTTGGCAGGAGCTGGGACCAAGCAAGTGGAGCTCACCCCATCGCGGGGATTCAAACCGCCGACCTTCTAATCGGCAAGCCCTAGGCTCTGTGGTTTAACCCACAGCGCCACCCGCGTGGTTTATAAATACTTCTAATAAATAAATGGCTAAAACCATTATCATTTATTATCTGTATTAGTTGTTCTACACCATCCTCCCAGAAAAGCAGCTACATTTAAAACTATGATAAAACAATCTAAAATACACAAGTACCGGTATTTTGTTTAAAATACACAAGTAATATCTAGAAAACTGATCTGACTCAAGCCCTCTCCATGAAAAAGCAGAAAATTAAAATCCAAAGGCCTGGGTGAATAAGAGTGGTTTTGCCTGGCACCTAAAACCAGGTGGGCCTTCTTGGTGAGAACGTTGTTTAAATGGGGAGCCACTGCTGGCTTCTCATGTTGCTATCCTCCGCACCTCCCTTGCATGTGGCACACGCAGAAGGGCCTCCGATGAAAAATGCAGGGTATGGAACGATTCATGTGGGCAGAGGTGGTCCTTAAGGGACTGGGGTCCTGAGCACAAGACTTTTCTAAAACTTGTGCACAGGTTGGTTGAATTTGTACCTATGTATTGTGTCAGGTTCTCTTATTGGTTGTTCAATAGTAACACCAAGCCATCTTGTCTTTAAGTCTCTTTATTTCAGTGCAAAGCTATTTACAGTGCAGAGTTCAGTTTATCATGTCTGCTAGTGACTGAGCAGACATGATAAACTGAACTCTGCCCTGTAAAAGGGGGTTCTCAAAGAGAGAGCCTTAGTTGCGGGGTGGGCATGAAGCCATTCCTCTTGGTTTGGGGGAAGGGCTATTGGCCACAGCAATTATTAACCGTCTTGGGCTGGCCAGAATTTGCATAGGATAGGTGATTGACAGCTCAGCGTACTTTATATGGATCAGCACGTGATCCACTGGGCATTCTTGTCTGGAGCTTCGGATCTCCCGTCCCCCCCGCCCTGGTATAGGATTGTGCTTTGACCTTGCTGTGCCTGTCACGGGGTCGCCTCCACTTGAGGGACCTAGTAGGAATTTTGTCCATTTGGCTGATTGGCCGTGCCTCTTGGTTTTTGCCTACTATACAGCAATTAGTCACAACTTGTAAGGTTGGCGGTTAGGCATTGGTTCAGTGGTTGGTGCCATCCAAGAAGGATGATGGTGATGGGAATTCCGTTAAAGGAAGCCCGGGGGCTCAACATGCTTGTCCGAACCCAGGGTTGCAGGGCCTACGCAAGAGCCCCTGGAACCCCTGGGGAGGGGGTGGCTCCGATTACCAGCCCCATTACTCTCCCCAGCTAATGGTTTCCCCAATCGCTGACCAGTGGTCAGCTCTGTCAAGAGGACAGATAGTCTTGCTGAGGAGGAGTCAGCCCTGTCTAGTGGACAGTGCGAACCAATGCCTACGCAACCACTCACATGATTTGTAATTCAATAAAAGTTGTGGCCAAAATTATGCCAAAAACCCAAACCAAAATTATGCTTCATGTGTGAGTTATTGGTGGGAATGGCTGGGTGACCTACACACGCAAATAGCTTTGTACTGAAATAAAGAGACTTAAAGACAAGATGGCTTGGTGTTACTATTGAACAACCGATAAGAGAACCTGACAGCAATCCGGAAGTGCCTCCCTCCTGTTTTGGCGCCAACACCAAAACCTTGGCATCCTAAATTGCCGCCTTCTCCTCCTACGTGAGATATGTGCCGGAACTGACGCTTCCCCCTCCGAGCGAGTCTGCTGGGTGGTGCCAGGTCTCCCAGTCACTCCCTGGACACCTTGCACTCCCTGGCTCCCAGCCACTAACTGCTCCTCCCCTGAGATGGGACTGCCAGATTCACTCGAAGATGAATCTGTTGTTAACACAGGCTGTGGCTCCCTGTAAGCACTCAGAGCTGGACTGGCAGGGGTGGGCAGATCCCTGACATATTGGAAATGACATCCCTTTTTTGTGCGTTCAGTGATATACATTATATTGCAGAGCCTGCAAAAATAGGTATGTCAACACAGGGTGGCCATTTCTCCTACTTTTCAGAGGACAGTCCTCTGAAGGGCTTCCCAGTCCAAGTTCAATGTAAAGATAAAGAACCCTAAAAGGTGACAGAGCACAGGAGCCTTGAAGATGCCCACCAGCCGGTAGCAACTTGGTAGCAGGTTGACCAGGCACTGCCTGATCAACAGTCTTCCTCACTATACCATGGAGAGATGTATTTCTATTTAAATTGTAGTAATTGTTTCTAAATTTGCATCTATATTTGCACATTAGTGTATACCAATGTTATGAGCATCAGTGTCTCTTTGCTGGTGATGCATCTCCTTTGTTGTATTGGCAGCACGTAAGGGGCCACCCTGCCTTTCACCCTAGATACTCAGGGGTAGTATAATGCCATTCATTCATTCATTAAAAGTTGTGGCCAGCAACAAATGCCAGTTTAATACTAGAAACCAAAGCAATGTATATATATATTTAACAACAACAACAACAACAACAACAACATTTTTCTATTTATACCCCGCCCTTCCCAACCAAGACTGGGCTCAGAGCGGCTGACACCAATAAAATCACAACAGAACATACAAAACAATAAATTAAAATGCAGGTTAAAATACGATTTAAAGTTTAAAATGCAGCCTCATTTTTAAGTAGCCCACCAATCAAACCATAAAGGAATGAAACATCACGGTTAAACTGAAACCAACCCAAAGGCCAGGCGGAACAGCTCCGTCTTGCAGGCCATGCGGAAAGATGCCAAATCCCGCAGGGCCCTGGTCTCTTGTGACAGACCGTTCCACCAAGTCGGGGCCAGTACTGAGAAGGCCCTGGCCCTAGTTGTGGCCAGCCTAGCATCCTTGTGGCTCGGGACCTCCAAAATGTTATTATTTGAGGACCTTAAGGTCCTACACGGGGCATACCAGGAGAGGCGGTCCCTTAGGTACGAGAGTCCTAGGCTGCATAGGGCTTTAAAGGTCAAAACCAGCACCTTAAACCTGACCCTGTACTCCACCGGGAGCCAACATAGATAAAAAATCTACGTTGGAGAGAAGGCAACCATGGCTCCTCTTCATCTGTTTGCTTTATTTACTTGCCCCTCCTGCAGCAACAAGCAAATCTCCAGGTGTGCTACACATCAGACGAGGAAGAACTGTGGTAGCCCAAAACACTTTGCCACCTGAAAAGGAGTCCAAATGATTCCAAAGGTCCCCCTCTACCAGTTGTGGACTTTGGGCTCTCAGATTTCAGTGGCACGCTGTGCAACTCTAAAATCCAGCCCCTCCACCTCTCGCGCTCTGTTCTACATCATTGTTGCGGCACCCCCTGCAACGCAGCACCCAGAGTGGCGGAGCCAGTTGCACTACCCTAAAACTGCCTCTGCTCCCTCACCCTAACTAACACTTTAAAAATCTTGCCATAAATTTCAGACACCATTTCCTACCCCCATTTATTTCAATTCCTGGGCACTACCTAAAGCAGGCCGGTTTACCCTGCTTCATGGCATGGGCCATGTGTGGGGTACACATAGGAGCCAACTCTGAGGGACCAGGGGGTCTTTGCCCCCCAATAAAATATTTGAGGGCCCCCCAAAAAGTTGGTGGGTATTGCCATTCAAATGGTGTGCATGTGTCGCATCATGTGTTCGATTATGCAGGGCGGAGTTTACCAGGGCCCCCCAATATTTTATTCAAGTTGGCACCCCTGACCCCCACCCTTGTTGATGGGAGAAATGGGGAGAGAGTAAGTGGGCAGCTTCCATTCCTGCTACATAGGGGTTGCTAAAGGATGTCGTTAGAGGTGGCAATCCTAGGGAGATTTGATTCTGCAATTAGCCTTAAGCTTGTCTTTTAGTTTATTCTAACCCTGTGATAATCATTGCCGACTTTCCCTTCCATTCATATATTTTCATTCTCTTTTCTAGATTTATTGAATACTGAAATTAATGATGATATCTTATGTGTCAAGAGGATTGTGAAAGATCCCCAAGGCATGGGGACCTGGTATGAGAGCATCTTCTGCTCCCCCCCCCCCTCCAAGCTGAATGCCCTCTAGGGGCTAACTCTGCAAACGCCTCCCTTGCCTGGTTGTTCCAGTGTTACCAAAATCGATCTGCTCTCTCTGTAGCTGTATTTCTCTTTCCTGCTGAAACAGTCTTGACAGACACCCCCCACTGCTTTTTACAACAGCCTTACATGCTGGTCTCAAGCAGGTGACATTTCTCCTATCAGTTTATGACAGGAACATCTTCTTCCCGGGCTTAATTTATGTGTGCCAGGCTGCTGTTAAAGGCACAGAAGCCAGGCCTGCTTTGATTTATTTTTAACTAAAAAATCCAAGTCAGACATGGGGGTCCTGTGTGCCTCTAGAAGCTGCTGGGACACTAATTCCCATAATCCTGACCATTGGTCTTTCTGACTGGGGTTGATGGGATCTGGAGTCCAACAGCATTGGTTCCCCTGCTTGATCTAATCAATTGTCACATTTCAGTGCTGGATCAATCATTTGGCTTCAAACAAGCTGGGTCTCTAATGGAGCAGAGAAGCTCACTTTCTGTTTTCCTGCTTGCTGCCTAAGTCAGAGGCATCCAAGGAAACCAGTTAGTACAGTTGCCAAGTCTTATCACCCCCGTGAGTGCCTTTCACAACCTGGAAACAGGCAGGAATCCATAGCTGAAGATTTCTCTATCACTGAATTGCCGTTCCAGAAAAACCCACAGCTGCTGATTTCTAACTTACTACACAGAAGCTAAAGGCACAGGAGCCCTGGCAGAAAAAAGTTGGTAACTGTGTCATAGAGATGCAGGTGGTTAACCAAAGATGGGACTCCTTAACACATGCAGGAATTATTGTGCACTTGAGTGGTTTGTTTGCATTTATTTGTGCAATATTTTCAACACATAGAGAACAAAACATAAGATAAATAGCACAGATCACTCCCCTGAGGAATTACAAGCTAAAGTGCCACTGGTGTGAGGATGTCATGTTAGCACAAACCTAACTTAATGGGAGGGACCAGGTGGCGCTGTGGGTTAAACCACAGGCTTGCTGATCAGAAGGTTAGCGGTTCGAATCCCTGCGACGGGATGAGCTCCTGTTGCTCGGTCCCAGCTCCTGCCCACCTAGCAGTTCGAAAGCACGTCAAAGTGCAAGTAGATAAATAGGTTCCGCTCTGGCGGGAAGGTAAACGGCGTTTCCGTGTGCTGCTCTGGTTCGCCAGAAGCAGCTTTGTCATGCTGGCCACATGACCCGGAGGCTGTCCTCGGACAAACGCCGGCTCCCTCGGCCTATAGAGCGAGATGAGCACGCAACCCCAGAGTCGGACACGACTGGACCTGATGGTCAGGGGTCCCTTTACCTTTACCTTTTTAACTTAATGGGGGAAGCCTTCTCACTTGGATGTTAAGGAGAACAGGGCAAACCACAGACAATTTTTGAATAGCTGTGTAGGTGAAATTTGGCAAGTATTGTTATGCACTTGCCAAAGTTATCACCTGTTCATAACTGTTAAATGCCCAGGACACTTCCTCTAATTTGCACCTGATAATTCCAGTGTATCCTGGGAACACCCCTTGTACACTGAGCAGTAGGTGGAAGCCAGGAGCCTTCAGTGTAAACGGCACATTATGAATTAATGGTGCAGTTCAAGATCCATTATGAAAATCACCAAACGGTCTTGCTGAGAGGGGTGTGTGTGTGCACCTGCCACCAGTTCCTATGAATGTTTACTAGAAAGTAATGTTTACCCAGCCAGTCCAACGGTACTTACCCCTTAGGAAGTGTGCTTTGCTGGAATTGCATCTAGAATTCTCTGGAATTTAGTGGCTTGAACCATGCTTAATTCCATGATGGATTATGGTTTAATCCCTTTGTTCTGCAACTGTTTGAGAAAATGCTATGATCCCTATGCATGAAAAATTGTCCTTAGGAATAGCCATTGTGGTAACAGACTTCCTCTTTCTCCAATTTGCCTTCTGCAGGAAGGAGTGGAAAAAGCACTGTGAAAACCAAGACCTGAGTGAGTGGGTGAAGGGGTGTAAGCCCTGAAAACCTGTCTACCTTCTGTCTGCCATCTCTCATGTCATCAATACAGAGTTGTTTGGGTTTTTTTCTTGTAAAATGCTTCTTATATCTGTTATTTCCCTGGATGGTAAAAAAATTCCAAATATGAAGCGAAGAGGCAATACATTGCTGTGTACACACCATACACTTAAAGCCACCCCCCACCCCCCAAAATCCTGGGAACTGTAATTAAAGGTGCTGGGAGTCATAGCTCTCAGAGGACTAAACCAGAGTTCCCAGGATTCTTGGTGGGAAGTTATGTGCATTAAATGTATGAAGTACACGCATCTTTAGTTACTTTGCATCTGTGGTGTCTACACTGGTCCCCTACCCATCTCTGATGCAGATTAGGGCATTTGGGATCTGCCCATTTGTGGAATGCTCTCCCCAGGAAGGTTTGGCTGTCACCTTCATTATACACCTTTAGGTGCCAGGCAAAAAAACATTTCTCTTTAACCAGGCCTTCAGCTGATTGGCATCTGATGCCCTTTTAAAATGTGTTGGGGAGGGTGGGGGATTATTGAGTTGTTCTTGTTTTTATTTGTATTATGTATTTTGTGTTTTTATATTGTGATTTTTTGTTGTGAGCTGCCCTGAGACCTGTGAGTATAATACTAATAATACCGTCTTTCCCCCTTTTTAAGACACCGTCTTATAATTTTTCCCCCTCAAAAAAAACACAGGGTGGCTTATTTTCAGGGGATGTCTGATTTTTATTATGTCAGTATGGTATGGTACAGCCTCCCCCTGCGCGCTGAGCAGGCGGGGCAGAACTCCGCAAGAGGCGCGTTTCCCCCTGTGCCTCTCACTGGTTCGCTGGCTCCCTGCGCACGGGGAACAGGTGGGGCAGGAAGAGGCGTCTCCCCCCCCCACATGCGCCTCTCCCTGCGCGCTAAGCAGGCGGGGCAGAACTCCGCAAGAGGCACGTTTTTCCCCCGTGCCTCTCACTGGTTCGCTGGCTCCCTGCGCACGCAGGAGGGGCTGAGGAGGCGATGGGAACAATGGCGGCACCATGGCTTACTTTTGGGGTACGTCTTACTTCTCACAAAGGTAAAAAAACACTGCCATGGCTTACTTTATGACTACGTATTAAAAAAGGGGAAACAGGGTAGGGGAGGCACAAACTATACACAAACGGGACATATGGATGCAGGATTCTTCCTAGTGTTGCCAACTGTGGTGGTGGTGAGGGTAGCCCTCCAGACAGCTTGGCTTACACATGTTCTCGAAACAGTTCTCTGCAGGTTTGACACAAGGTATTTTTCTCCCTCAGGTGGACAAGATGGCACATGCAGACTCCCTCCCTCCCTCCCTCCCTCCCTCCCTCCCTCCCTCTCTCTAACAATTTGACCAGACTGGCAGTTAAATCTTGTTTCAACCCTGATGAAGGGACAAGCCTTCCCCACTGCCCCTGTGGAGGTGCACACCAGTCTGTGCACAACACACACAGCTCTCTGTGCTTTGTCACCCTGCCACCACTCTTGTCTCCTCAGTATCTGTCACCCGAGGCAGGCAGCCGCCTCACTCTGCCTAGTGGTAGAGCCGCCCCGGATGGTTTATATGCATGAATTACCAGATGAAGATTTTTACCACATGGAGGTAGATGCTATCGTTCTGCCGCATCTTCAGGGGGCACTTCAAAAGCAAATTCCAGTGCTTCCCATATGCTTCATTTATTCTTCTTCCTTGTGAGTAGCTGGTAGCAGTAACCTTGCCCTTGCAGGGCCAGATCCATCTGGAAACACTGCAGGTGACTGATGAAGATAATATAGGCAGGGATGGAGTTTGTGGCCTAGGTAGGGGTTGGAATCCAATCCCCACTTTGTGCAATCCTTGCCACTCCTCTCCTGCTCCAGCAGCATTTCTTGCCTGTGACACCCTCCCTCTGCCTAATGATGGGCTGCCCCTGTTAATCCAACAGCATCATGTGCCCTCAGACTATTTCTTGAGTCCAAATTCTGAAATATTCCTGAGTTTTGAATGTGTGCGATATTTCTTTCCACTCTCCACTTTCTTTCCACTTTCCACTCTCAACCTCCTGCATTGTCTAACCCACATTTCACTTCTAAGCCACATTTTGCTTCTTTTTCCCTGTGCCACTTGTTGGGGGAGAGCACAGCTTCACTTCAAAGTCTGCCAACTCTTATCTCAACAGAGGCAGGTCCAGGAAACAGTGTCACACCTTTTCATCTATTCCAACATTTTGGTCACATATTCCACACCATACAATTAAAGCACTATTGCACCCTTTGGACAGTCGTGGAAAACCCTGGGAACTGTAGTTTGTTGTGGGTGCTGGGAACTGCAGCTCGGTGCAGTCAGCACCCTTAACAAACTACAGTTCCCAGGATTCTTTGTGGGGAAGCCATGACTGTTAAAGTGGTCTAAGACTGCATCAACATATGCAAAAGCCGCTGTCATAATGCTTTGGGTGAGAGACCAGCAGTGCCGTGTGAAGTGATGTGCAACCAATAAATATTCCCTATGGATACAGCTTGGAGGAAGGAGAAGAGGAAATTTTTCCCAGTTGGCTGCTGGGGCTGTCAATGCCAGGGTGGAATAGGGAAGATGGGGAAGAAGCCATGATAATGATGGGTTGAGAGCAAAATTTGGGAAGCAAGGTTTGTATTTGCCAATCAAAGACTATTTTGTGCCCCAGGCAAGGCACTCCCCTAGTTGCTAACAGTTCTGATAATGTATGAATTACTTTAAAATGATAAGATTCTTCAAAATATAAAATAAAAGTAAAATATTATTAGAAATTTGTAAGAGATAACAAAAGTGAATCTGCATAAAACTGTGCCCCTCTGAGGCTTGTGCTCTGGGCAAGCTCCCTACCTGGCCTAATGACAGCACCAGCCCTGCAGCTGTTGGGGAGTGTGGATAAAGGATGGGGTCTCCCGCACATCCCTCGGCCTCCGCTTGTCCCACAGGACAGGCTTTCAGCTACTTTTTAAACAACAGCCGAATAGTTGCCTCAACACTGTAAAAAATGTGCCCAATCGACTGGACATTTCTCACCGAAGAAGCTTCAGATATTGACTTGAGTCATGTCTTGGTTTGAGGACCTTTTTGGTATGTTGGGGTCCAGCTCTGGAACCTGTGAAATAATAATAAAGGAGAGTGCCTCTGAGCACATGCTGAGAGCCTCTTCCTCACCTCTGCATGAGCACAACCAGACCAGCTTCCAGGCTTGAGACAACATGATTTCCAGGCAGGCCAAAGCCCCAGCATTGTCCCACCTGGTAACTGGTCTCTGAAATGAGCAGAGGTTGGTGAGGTTCTGTACACAGCAGCGGAAATGGTTGTGTGGGTGGGTGGATTGTGCCCGTTCAAGGTCCAGCCAATAATGGAGGTCAGATATACACAATATGGTGGCTTTATTGGGAACAACAAAAGGAGGAACAGAGCTGCCCCTCTGGCTGTGAGGGATGAAGAAGGAGATGGCAGGGGTGTTGCTGGTCTCGGCAGGCCTTTACTTTCCCTGGCACTGCTCCAGGCTCCGCTCCGCTCTGGTTCCGGAGGCGATGTGGTACGTGGAGCACTTGACGGAGATGTCAGAGGTCAGGCGGCTGCGAGGGATGCTGAGGATGCTGCTGGAGCTGTAGGAGCCATCCTCGTTCAAGACCACCGGCCCAGGAGTCACCCCCTCTGATATGTTGACTCCAGCCTCACTCCACTTGATCTCTAGGAACCCTGGGTAGAATTTCTCGGCGATGCACAAGGCGTGGACGGTGGGCGAGTCAGCTGCCTGGTAAGCATCAGAGAGGAGGGTGACTGAGGCCGGTTCCTTTGCTGATTTGCCTGGGAAAGAGAAACCATGAGTGGGTCACAGAATCCAGGTGACCTGATTATTTTTGGGTGGTGGTGCTGAATGGGGGTTTCCAAGCAAAGTTAATTGGGAATCCCCAGCAGTACTTAACAGAGCCCACACACAAAAAAGCCACCCTGGATAACAATGCGTCATTTGGGCCCCAGAGTCATGTTTTGGAGTTGATGGTTTTCTTGTGGAGATTGCGCAAGCATTTCTGTGGTTGAGCTCGTCCACTCTGAAGGCTTATCTACACGCCTTTCCTCCATACTTTTCAGGTGTGGTACCAGCTCTCTTTCTTTTTTTTTGGTCCGGAACTTTCTACACAGAAACCCGCTCTTTAAAGCAGAATTGGAGCAAATGGCAATTGCCGTTGGCTTTGCTTCAGCTTTAAAGAGCAGGTTTTCATGGGGAATGCTCCAGGGCATAAAAAAGCCAAACAAACAAATGCTCAGGTGTAGAGCTTTAAAGCACAGACCTGTGCTTGGAAAGAGTGGGGCGAAAGGTTAATATGCCTAAGCCCTTATTCTGTTTTCTGACACCTTCCCCCCACCCAGCACCCAAAATCTGTTTTTCAGGTGAACACACAAGGCAGCGTTGCAGACTGTTGTGTACATGGGGTCTGCTGCTGTAGAGAAAGGGCGTTAGAGGACAAAAAGAATAGGGCAGAGTTGGGGAACTTGCAGCTCTCCAAACGTTGTTGGACTCACATCTCCTATTATCCCAGCCAGTGTAACCATTCACCAGGGAAGATGGGAGTTGGAGTCTGCCTATATTTGCAGCAAAGTGCTAAGTAAGTTTCCTGTCGATGCGAAGATTTCAGCTTGTGCAACAGGACTCCCCCTTATGCCCCTGCTTAAATCTGCTCTGGTTTTCCCCACAACTCTCCAGAGCAGATTAGGGGCACGCAGGCAGGCAAAGAGAGGCAGGGGGAAAGTTCTTCTGCACAAGTGGAAATCCTTGCAATATTGGAATGCATAAGTTGGATCCCACTTTTCTGATATCACTTTTCTGAGTGTTCATATTAAGCAGTTCACCTTACAATAACCCTATAAGGTCACGTGCTATTATTCCTGCACTGCAAGCATGAATCTGAGGCGTAGCAGCTTGCCTAAGGCTACTTTGTGAATTCATGCCCGAAGCGAGACCTGAACTGGGAATTTCCTAGGGCACACTTCATAACTTCCATGCTACACAAGCCCCCTGCATGCTTCCCGTAGTACATTGGGCTCCATGGTATTCTCACTCACCTCCTGTGACACTGAGCTGTGTTCCACTCCCTGAGACAGCGGTGTTGAAATAATTTGCCTCTGCCAGGCAGTAATAGGTAGCACTGTCCTCCGTGCGCACCTTCCGAATCTGCAACGTGTAGGTGTTGGCATCCCGGATGGGCACAAAACGTTCATCAAATGCAGGAGCATGATGTACCTGACCGTCAATGTGATGCTTCAGTATAAAGACCGGGCCCTTTCCTGGCTTTTGCTGGAACCAGAAGGCATGGTACTCCTGGATATTGCCCCTCTCCAGAGGGCACGGCAGGACAGCAGTGGTCCCCTCTGCAAAGGAGGCCTGCGGAGGCTGGGCGGGCAGAGGCTGCAACGCTCCACCTGCGAGGAGGGAAGTAGGTGGCTCTTGTGAAGCTAAAATTTCAGCCTTATATTGGGAATGCACTGTCCGACACATGCTTATTACACATACCGTATATACTCGAGTATAAGCCGACCCGAATATAAGCCGAGGCACCCAATTTTACCACAAAAACCTGGGAAGGCTTCATAGGAGCCACTGCCTGCCTCACTCGAGTATAAGCCGAGGGCGGCTTTTTCAGCACAGAAAATGTGCTGAAAAACTAGGCTTATACTCGAGTATATAGGGTATGCATATGTGTGTCCTATACATATAGTAAATGGGGTAGAAAATATAGAAAATGTAGGAGGGGATTCTTATTTCGAGAAAATGTTAACAGTAACAAAAAACAAAACCTTGGTTGTAAATCACAGGATATTTCCCTCTTGAGAAGTGTGCTGCCCCACCTTTTTCTTGAAATCAAGAAGGAGAGCCCTGCTCCTGCAAGTGAAAGGGAGGCACAATGGGCTGTGGGTTCAAGCAGAGCCTTTTGGGTAGCTGCCCCAAAGCTGTGGAATGAACTCCAGCAAGGTGTGTGCCAGCATATCTGTATTTTAGTTGCTAGAGAGCCAGGTCGAGTCCACCTTTGAAAGATGGTCTTTCAGGGCTAGTGATCCAGTGACTTATTCTGTCTTTTGCTGTATTACATTGGTTTTTATATATGAGGTGTGGTTTTTTTAAGTATTAATGTGAGGTTTTCTGCTATTAAAAGATATTTTATGGTTTTGTAAATTGACTTCAGTATATAATAGGTGGATAACAATATCAAAAAAGCAATCGATACATTCTTTTATTGTAAGCCTGCAGGAGGGCTATGCTGTTTTTAACCTAATAATTTCTAGCACCTAAGTAGTTTAGTAAGGGGTTAATTAATAATCAACATAATCCAACACTGACTCTGAAACACATCTCAAAAGAGCTGAGAGTTGGGTCAATTGCACACTACGGCTGTATATAGGTTGGTTCACCGAAACAGGTTGAATTCAGAAATCTCAACTATATATATATTTATAATGGGACAAATTAAATTTCATGCTGTATTGATGGTTCTGTCAGTGCAAGCCAATTTCAGGGACACAGGGCAGAGATAGATTTAGGGGAGCACAACCTGTTTGTCGACACTGGGCACTGAGCTGAGAGGGTTCTGCAGGGGATGCCGCAAAAATGACTAAAAATGGAAGGTGAGGGGCACTGAATTTTGGTGTCGCACAGGGCGCCACTGAAATGAGAAAGCCTGAAGTCCACCACTTCATAGTGGCACACAGAGGGCGGAGAGGGGTGGAACCCGCAAAAGAGGTCCTTGTGAACTTCTGAAGGGTTCTACTAATGTGAGTAGAATCCTGCCCAGTGCACCCATCCTGCCATTTTCAACTCTCCTTTAAAACAGTTGCCTTTCCCCATAAAATAGCCTTTAAAGCTTTTAGGCAGATCGTAACTAATGTGGTATTTAGTTCCATCCCAGTGTTTCAAGCTGAAGCATAGCTGTCACTAATATTTTAGTCCTTTACATCTACGTGGGTGGTGCTATGGTCTAAACCACTGAGCCTAGGGCTTGCCGATCGGAAGGTTGGCGATTCGAATCCCCGTGAAGGGATGAGCTCCCGTTGCTCTGTTCCAGCTCCTGCCCACCTAGCAGTTTGAAATCATGTCAAAGTGCAAGAAGATAAATAGGTACCGCTCCGGTGGGAAGGTAAACAGCGTTTCTGTGCGCTGCTCTGGTTCACCAGAAGCGGCTTTGTCATGCTGGCCACATGAACTGGAAGCTGTCTGTGGACAAACACTGGCTCCCTCAGCCTGTAAAGTAAGATGAGCTCACAACCCCAGAGTCGTCCTCGACTGGACCTAACGGTCAGGGGTACCTTTACCTTTACATCTACCTGCCATTCCTAGACCATAGCCGTGGCCCTTGACTGACCTCAAATGAAAGACACAAGAGATGTGCGGATTTCTCTAGCCCATCATGCTCATTCTCTCTATTCCAGCACAAGGCCCAAATTCCTCGTTTCCCCGTCATTCCCACTGGCCTATTGCAAGTTCTTGGACTCTCTAGCTTGGCAACCAGCTATGCGTGTACTCACCATGGATGGAGAGAACCAAAGAGAGACACAGCAGGATATGAGAGCCCATCCTTCTCCGCTTGGAGGTGGTTTGATGATTAAACTGCTTGTCTTTCTAGCGCAATTGCACCATGCACATTGCTTTATGGCTACCATGTTCATTTGCAAGCATTTGCCTAGAGGCAGTACAGCTCTGTCATTGGCTGGAGGCAGACATCGGAAACGAGTCTGGCAAATTCATACTATTGCATTGAGGGGTCTGGTGGTGTTCCACACAGAAAAGAGCTGTGGATTTCATCCCAGTGTTTCATTGTGAATTTGTTTTCTGTTCTCTGTTCCTTCACAAGCAGAGCTAGACTCCGTGTGATTGGAAAATGTGGCTGTTATATTCACCTGTAAATTCGAAGTGGTTTTTGTTTTGATCATTGGACTTCTTCAGGTCTAGCATAAATGAGAAAGGGGAAAACATCTAAAGCAGTGAAGAATACCGGTATGTTGTTTCACTGTAGCATGTGCACTATTGCATGCATTCTCCATGAATTAAAACCAACTGAGCTAACTACCAAGGCTAGCTGATTAACAGAGTTGTAGAAACTTGCAACAAAACTTACACCCATCTGCACGGTACATTTAAAGGCGCTTTAAACGGTCATGTGTTCCCCCTAAGAATTATGGAAACTGTAGTTTGTGCTGTGATCCCTTACTCCCCTCCAAGAGCTACCATTCTTCTATGAGGGGAATAGGGGGTCTGCTTACAATGCTCAACACACTTAACCAACGACAGTTCCCTGGGGTTCTTTGGCGGAAGCTGTGATTTTTAACGTGGTGTTGTCGTTTAGTCGTGTCCAACTCTTCGTGACCCCATGGACCAGAGCTTGCCAGGCAGTCTTCCACTGCCTCCCACACTTTTACCGGTATATGCCTGTTGTCTTTGTCCATGAAGTTTTCTTGGCAGAGATACTGTAGTGGCTTGCCAGTTCCCGCTCCATTAACGTGGTATAAAAGTACTTTAAAATTAAGTTATACTCAATAGGAGTATAGCATCTAGATCAAGGGAAGTAATAGTACCACTGTATTCCGCTCTGGTCAGACCTCACCTGGAATACTGTGTCCAGTTCTGGGCACTACAGTTCAAGAAGGATACTGACAAGCTGGAACGTGTCCAGAGGAGGGCAACCAAAATGGTCAAAGGCCTGGAAACGATGCCTTATGAGGAACGGCTTAGGGAGCTGGGTATGTTTAGCCTGGAGAAGAGAAGGTTAAGGGGTGATACGATAGCCATGTTCAAATATATAAAAGGATGTCATATAGAGGAGGGAGAAATGTTGTTTTCTGCTGCTCCAGAGAAGCGGACACGGAGCAATGGATTCAAACTACAAGAAAGAAGATTCCACCTAAACATTAGGAAGAACTTCCTGACAGTAAGAGCTGTTTGACAGTGGAATTTGCTGCCAAGGAGTGTGGTGGAGTCTCCTTCTTTGGAGGTCTTTAAGCAGAGGCTTGACAGCCACCTGTCAAGAATGCTTTGATGGTGTTTCCTGCTTGGCAGGGGGTTGGACTGGATGGCCCTTGTGGTCTCTTCCAACTCTATGAATCCATGATTCTATGATTCCCCATCAGTCAGCCAACATCCTATGGTTACTATCCTCAGCCCTTATTGGACGGTATTTGAGGGTTTTCCATTTCCTCCGCAGGCTGTTTCACCTTTTAGAAACTTATGTAAATATTTTGTTCCGGGGCCCCCAAATCTGCTGCTACCTCCCTCTTTGTGTATATGTGTTGTGCCATTTGGAATATTCAGAAGCCACAGTACTCGGAGAACTGAGGCTGCGATCAGACTGGAGCCCTGCAACAAAATGGTGTGTGGCCATAGAGAGCCTTCAGAGATCTCCTTTTTCAGTCAAGAGGTGGCCTAGAATAAATGATAGGCAGGTGCCATCTGGCAAGAGAGCAAGTAAACAGGCAGGATGGAGTCTGGGTACCGGCTGGCAAAAGAGAGAAGGAATGGGTGTGTATCTCCTTCTCAATAGCCATTTCGCAGTCACTTTATTCCATTTCCCCTCCAACCTGGATTTCTGCTACCCCTCCTGCTTTTCTCTCTCTCTGGTTTAATTATATATTTCATTGAGCATTTAGAAAAATACAACATGAACAAATCCAGTCAAACAATAAATAAGAACAACAAAGTACACAGTAGAAGTAGAATCATGGCAAAATAAATCTCACAGAGCAAGTGTATTACAGTTTTTCCTCTCAACTATCACTCCACATTCCACGAGTCCTTAATGGGCTTTTGGGGAGATCCCCTCCCTTTCTTTAGGTTTTTTTTTTTTAAGCAACAACAATAATAATAATAATAATGAAGTTTTGGTTTTACAAACAAGTTTGCCAATACTCCCTTCTAGTGTATATCTGGGCTATGGCACTCAGAGAATAGAATGGGAATCAGGATACACAATGATTTCACATCCCATCCTGCAACAATAGTTTTCAAGCTCATTTACAAATTTACAATTAAAAGAATAAAGCAAAACATGCATGCATATTCAAGGGATTCATGCAGATTTTATAAAGGCAACAACAATGGCCTGCTTCACACATAATGCTATATCATGGCTTAGTGTTATGTATGAACCCTGCCCAGTAGCTTGACTGCTGTTTGTTTTTACCGCCAACAAACCATGATTTGAAGCAATGGTTTGTTGCTGCCTTAACTCGTGGTTTGTTAAAGAAGCCATGGCTTAGCGTTATATGTGAACCAGGCTGTTGGAAACACAGAAGAGACAGAGCAAGCCTCCCCTCCACTTTTTCTGTCACATCCCCATTCTCAAGGAATGTGCTACACTGGCCTCCCAGAGTCCTCTTGCTCAGCCTGCTCTATGTGTGGACTGTGGATTTCAATTCATATCCATTTCCCATTTAGCCATATTACATTTTTTATTGAAAGGCCTGTGTGTCTTCAGTATGATGCCCTATGCCAGCCTTTTCAAGTCTTACTTATTGGAAGGCATCCAGGATGCTGAGAGTTTCTGTTGAGCATGTGAAGTCCATTATCTGTTATAATCCAAGTTTGCTTTAAGTTGGAGGCATGATTTATTATTTTATTTTATTTTATTTATTTTATTTTGGCCGATTCTCAAAAACACCATACCAGAATCGACTCTGTCCCTGCGGAGTTGGCATTGTGGAGACTGTGTCACATGTACTCCTGTCTTGCCCCTTATATAAAGACCTGAGGGATGAGATTGTCACGCCGCTCATATCCACCATTCCGGGCCGTTCATCCGAGGACAGACTGTTTTTCCTCCTGGCAGACCAGAATACCCAGTCAACAGAGAAGGTAGCCAGATTTATTGAGAGGGCCATGAGACTGAGGGCCGCCAGCTAAGTGACAGTAGTGCCCTCTGCTTGAATTCATAATTAAGATCTCATCTGTTTTGTTTTAATTGTGTTGTGCTGAATCCTGATTCAGCTCATTTTATTGGTTTATATAGGGCTTCTTACCAGTATCTGTAATATGTGTCTTTTGATGCAATGGCCTGTAGGCTACGCAAATAAAGTTTGTTGTTGTTTATTTTATTTTATTTTATTTCTATACCGCCCTATTCCAAAGGTCTCAGGGGTCAGCAACCTTTTTCAGCCATGGGCCGGTCCACCATCCCTCAGACCATGTGGTGGGCCGGACTTTTGGGGGGGGGGGAATGAACGAATTCCTATGCCCCACAAATAACCCAGAGATGCTTTTTAAATAAAAGCACACATTCTACTCATGTAAAAATACCAGGCAGGCCCCACAAATAACCCAGAGATGCATTTTAAATAAAAGGACACATTCTACTCATATAAAAACATGCTGATTCCTGGACTGTCCGTGGGCCGGATTGAGAAGGCGATTGGCCGCATCCGGCCCACAGGCCTTAGGTTGCCTACCCCTGGGTTAAAGGCTTCCAGGAACACTGTTGTCCTGCTGAGAGGTGTTGATAGCATTGGTTGTTTCTTGGAAACTAAGGAGTTTCAAAGCTGCTCCTGACAGGATTAATTCAGACTGTTAGGAATAATGCTTATCAGCTTCTGTTCTAATGTACTTAGTCAACACAGATTGGTCAAAGGTTGCTTGGTCGACACATGGTGTCTACATTTATTGCTCAAGACTCTCCACTAATCACTGCTCTCTTGAGTCAATTGTTTGCTGCAGGCTCACTTTGGTAATTTTAATATATAACCTGAAAGATGCGATTTTGCAATATCATGGGACCTTATATCTCAGTAAGAAATGGCTGCTGGTAGTTGTCATCACTTCGAGGAAAAGCCTTCTGAACGACGTAACCAAGTTCATTATCTGAAGTTTCTGTTTAAATCCGGATTTAGAGGCAGGCAAGTCAAGTGACCACTTGAGATTTCAGGCTCAGGGCTTTACCCAATTAACTAGATAGATGAGCCAACCCCAAATCTGGTGACGATGGCTTGAAGATTGAGCGATGTTTCCTGAAAATGAGGACCTTGTTGAGCTCATAGCGCAATGGAGCTGAGGTGGGGCCCCTGAAGACCTAAGTATCAAATGACACGTCGCCTTCTGTCTTGAAACCCCCCAAGTGGTGAGGCTACAGACAACCCAAGCGGCCAAACAGATGGATAAGAGGCCTTCTTTTGGAACCTCAGCTGCTTTTCGGTTCCTCTAACCAAATGAATCGAGATTAGTCTGGAACACATCTGCGCTAATTATAGGCTGGGGTGGGTGATTCTTACGCACCTGGTCCACTGTTTTTCTTAACTTGTTTTGTTAAAGGGCTTAAAAATACCTAACCGCAAACCACTTGTGACCATGTCTCTGTCTTCCGGGAACAGCGGAATGGAGCTACCAAAGGACCTAAATACTGTAAATGGTTTCTGATCCTTAAACATGATGTTGGGCGATCTTCACCCGGTATGTAATGGCCTTTATTCCAATGGAGCTGATGAAGCTGGTTTCTCGGTTAGGGTTGCATGTAACAACACCCTCCTGTATTTTTAATTCAGATCGATGTGGCCCTCCCTGGCCACGCTTGCCGGGTCTGATGAGAGTCATTGTTCAACACCACCTGGAGATCCAAAGGCTCCTTGCAGAGTAGTTTAACTCCCAATCCCTCTTCCCAGGGAAGTCTAGGAATTGTAGCTCAGTGAGGGGGAAAGGGTCTCCTAACAATTCTCAGCACCTTTAACCAGTGCTTTTTTTCTTTAAAAAAATGTTTAGGGGTGCTCTCATTTTGACTCGAGAAAAACCACCATTTTATAGTTCAAATCGAGGAAAATAAATACAGTAAATGGACAAAAGTACAAAGATTCACAAAATGTTTAGGGGTATGCGTACCCCTGCGTACCCCCACCCCACCCCCCGAAAAAAAGCACTGCCTTTAACAAACTACAGTTCTGTGGACTCTTCAGCGGAAGCCATGACTGTTTAAAGTGCCATGGTATTGCTTTAAATGTATAATGCCAATAGGGCCTGTATTTCCTTCTCTTGCACTTCAATAGGCTAGGACATTTTTCAGTTATAGCCCTAATTCTATCTGGGTGAACTTAGAGAGGAAGTCCCATCTTGCTCCTCATCTGCTACTCTTGTAGGAAGCAATGGAACTATGTGTACCATTTGTTCCCTTCAGGATCACTCAGATGTTAAACAAGGGAAAAGGCATCTTCTTGCTAAGCAGTGACGAAACAGGACAGGTATCAGAATTGAGGTACAGACTGGTCAACAGAGAGAGGAGGAGGAGGAGGAGCATATGCTAGAGCTGGCAGAGAAAAGATAAATTACACCAGTTTTTGACAAAGCTTTTCAAAGCAATAAAAACAAAAGTTCACATGTTAGTCATATTATTCCCCCACGACAAATGGACTGCCTCACCTTAAAATTTAAATGTCAACTGAAGGCATCATGGTTCACTAGTCAGGGGGGCCATCACTTCCCTGAAGCACGATTTCCCTCAACCAGTGGAGAGTGGAGATAAACAAGATTCTGGCACAGCCTCCTAGGCCCACCCAAGGGTGTCCATGTTAGCATTCTGTAAACTACCTTGAATTTCCCAAAGAGCAAGTTCCATTTACTGACACTCACTCATATACCTACTTGTTTCCCCGGCCAAGTTGAGGGAAACATAAGTGAATGTAGCATGACCAAGAAAGTCAGCCACTTCTTGTGTTCTTATGTGGTAAACCATCCTGTGATCCTCAGATGAAGGACAGTATAGAACTTGAATGAATGAATGAATGAATGAATGAATGAATAGCTATTTACTGGTCACTCTCCGCAGTTCTTGCCCCTCCAACTTAAATCTCAATATTTTAAACATTCCCCCCTCCCCAAATGAACCACACATAGGGTATTGGAGGGGAGAGCAGGTTTTGTCCAATTGTATGTGTCATTTTTCGCAAGTAGGATAAGCATATGAGCAAGTTGACAAGAAAAGGGAAATAAAAGGGAAACAGCACCAGCAGCAACAATTTTATTATTTATACCCTGCCCATCTGACTGGGTTTCCCCAGCCACTCTGGGCGGCTTATAGCACATTAAAAAATGTAAAACATTACACATTAAAACAATTCCCGAAAAAGCATGAGGGCCAATAGTTCCCCACACCACTTCTAGAGTCTTGCTGCTCATTTTTGGCCCCACATAAATCATTCAATCCCATTTCACTGTTCCTTCCTAATGACCATCAGAAAGGCAAAATGGTGTTTTCCGTCATGGCCATTTACAGCATACTTATGAGTGATGCGTGGAACAAAATCCATCTTTTGCCACGAACATGCCACCAGTGATGGT
The DNA here is from genome assembly GCA_034641395.1 of Darevskia armeniaca. Classification (NCBI taxonomy): domain Eukaryota; kingdom Metazoa; phylum Chordata; class Lepidosauria; order Squamata; family Lacertidae; genus Darevskia; species Darevskia armeniaca. The sequence goes on from JAWWNF010000148.1 coordinate 625,030, forward strand.
AGTTATTTCAGATTAAGGCTGAAGTCCTATACATGCTTAGCTGGGAGTGAGCCCCATTGAACTCACTGGGACTTCCTTCTGAGTTGATGTGTATAAGGGTTGTTCTATAAGTAATCAGAGTACAAGGGTGAGATCTTATATAGGTGGCGTCAGTTGGTTAATGGAATTTGGGGTTCTTCCACACTGTTGTGTGGCCAGTATTTTGACCATATAATGTTCTAATTAATTCTCAAGGGCCGGAGAGCTTCCCTCCTTGTTCTGTGGCTGTGCCTTGCAAAAATCCAATCTTACTCACTGAATCAGAACTTATCAGATGTACGGAAAATCCAAAGAGAGATTTTGCTTAACTGAGCTTCAGTTCTGTGGTCAGATCAGATTTTTGCAAGGCACAGTAACGGAACAACAAGGAAAGCTCTTGGACTCGGGAATTAATATGAGCAAAATACGGGTCAAGACAAAACATGGATGAGCCCTTGCTGTACCTGTTGGTTTCACCTCTTATATTTTCCTATGCGGCTGGTGTAGCCTTTTTGACAACAGCTACCCAAAATTAGTTGTATGACACATCATTCAATATGATGCCCCCTGTTTCTGTGGAGCTACACAAACCACTCCATCTAATTGCTTGTTGTGATGGGCTATCAGCTTCTGAACTCACTTCAGCCTTGACTCATTCAAGGGTTAATTCTGAGACTGAACTGAATTGAAATGGGGCACCTGTTGGGTCATTATGAGAACAGGATGCTGGACTAGATGGGTCTTTGGCCTGATCCAGCCGAGCTCCTCTTGTGTCCTTACAAAGGAAAGTGAGCAACATACCAAGAAGAGGAGCTCTTGAGGCTGTTGTCTCTTAGGGTGGTTCTATAGGGTTCTAGGGTGGTTCTATAGGGTGGTTCTATATATTGGCTGTTGCTCAAGATCTTGCCACCCAACTTGGCAGGAGGGTTCTTGAGATGGGGGCAGCAATCTTTGTCAACATTTGGATGCTAGCCACCATTTTGAATCAAGATGGTTGACTAAAAAGTCACTTTGTCATGACTTTATCCAATTTTTGGCATAGGCTCTGTCACCTCTTGATATATTATTGCCACACTAGGTTCCTGATGTTGGGGGTAGCTGACTTCATTGCCATTTGGATGCCAGGTGCCATTCTGAATCAATATGGCAGACCAAAACATCACTTTGATGTGACTTTGCCCATTATTATTTTTTTACACAGGTAAACCCACCTGTTGAGATATCCTTGCCATGAAGGTTCCTGAGGTCAGGGTCTACATCGATGTGTAGGTACCGGTGCAATTTTGAATCTGGATGGTGAACCAAAATGTGACTTTTGTATTACTGCATCCATAGAATCACAGAATTGTAGAGTTGGAAGGGACCCTGAGGGTAACTTTTTGGCATAGGTTTGGCAACCTCTTGAGATACTGTCGACAAACTTGGCATGAGGTTCCCACCACGAGGGCAATGGTCTTTGTCGATATTTGGATGCTGGGCACCATTGTGATTCAAGATGGTAGACTGAAATATGATTTTGGCATGACTTAGCCCCCCCCCCTTTTTAATAGGTTTAGCTACCACTAAATATATCATTGCAAAACTCACCATGAGGCTTACCAAGGTCAGGGCAGTGGACTCTGTCACTGTTTAGATGCTGGGCACTATTTTGAATCAAGATGGAGGACTGAAACACCAATGTGGCAGACCTCACCCATGTTTTGGCATAGATTTGACCTCTTGAGATTGTTCCCAAACTCAGCTGTTGGCCCTGGCGAAAGAAGGCCTTCTCTGTGGCAGCTCCTAAGTTGTGGCATTATAGGTTTCAGCAAGGGCTGAAGACACAAACTTCTTTATGCTGGCTTTTGGCCCACCCTATTCCTGTGACTGTAATGTGTGTGTGCTTTTAATTCTGAGTTTTAAATTGTTGTAACCTGCCATGGGACCTGCTGGTGGAAGGCAGGCAATAAATGCAAACAATAACAGCAACAATAATAACTGCTCAATAAACAAGTCATCTTCCAGGTAGTTCCTACAATCTTTCTGCGATGATTGGGAATAACCCAGGACTTCACCTGCCTAGGGCATCCTTGTAGTACCGGTAACTCCTCCCAAAGTGCTCCCACCTACAATGTAAGGATAGGTGCTGAACTGACATTGTAAAACAGGTCTCCACTGCTTTTTAATGCATTTATTTCTGCGACTGAGTTAGAACAATTTCTTGACAGGTAATAATAACTGAGACTCGAGTCAGTTTTCTAGCATCCCTGCCGACACCAGGATATTGTGTTTCTTCTACAAGTCGCATCCTGCAACGTATTGAGACAGGTCCTGACCTTGGCAATATAATCTCCATGCCACCCTGGAGGGGGAAATGAACAGTTAACAACATCCACTGTGCATGCATGTTATCAGCTTCAAACACAGCTAGATTGTCCGTTTTCTCCATTTGGATTGAAGCTGGCTGGGGGTGAGGGGAGAATGCATCAAAACACAGTTATATCACAACTGGATCGACATAGTTTGTGGCTATGGTTGTGTGCACACTGCTTCACAAACCAGTAGTGGGAATACTCTGGATACAGAGAAAACATGAGTGTGCACAATGCTTTTGTTTCATCACTTGACTTGTTCCCCCTCTACCAATGCGAAACTTTCTTAACTAAGATAGATGTGTTAATGAACATATATTAATATCATCTAACACAGGGGTTGTCAACCTGGTCCCTACTGTCCACTAGTGGGCATTTCAGGATTCTAGGTGGGTGGTAGGGAACAAGCTGAATCCTCCTTCCATCGAGCACTGGTGGGTGGTAAGGAAATTTTACCATCAAGAAAGATGCATTAGTGGATGGTACCGGTAGGTATAGAAAGGTTGACTAAAGGTAAAGGTAAAGGGACCCCTGACCGTTAAGTCCAGTCGCGGACGACTCGGGTTGCGGCACTCATCTCGCTTTACTGGCCGAGGGAGCCGACGTACAGCTTCTGGGTCATGTGGCCAGCATGACTAAGCTGCTTCTGGCTAACCAGAGCAGTACACGGAAACGCCGTTTACCTTCCCGCTGGAGCGGTACCTATTTATCTACTTGCGCTTTGACGTGCTTTCGAACTGCTAGGCTGGCAGGAGCAGGACTGAGTAATGGGAGCTCACCCCATCACAGGGATTCGAACCGCCAACCTTCTGATCGGCAGCGCCACCTGAGTCCCTTAAAAGGTTGACTACCCCTGATCTAACAGATTGCCATGGGCCCCCCTTGAAAAACTGAAATGCAGCACATTTCACAGGCATGGCAAAATGAAAAAAAAACTGAAATGCAGCACATTTCACAGGCCTAGACTGTGTGCACATTAGTGGCTTGAAACACAGTGATGTCGTTCCCCTGCTGTCTTCCAAGTCACATTTTTACATTACAGACCGGGGGGCGGGGCGGGTTGGGGATGTCTTCATCCAAGGCTTGTTACCTGATTTGTTTCCCTGTACATACAACCCCCCAAAAGACTTCTATTCAACTTCTATTCTGTTCATCTGCACATTTGCAATGACTGTCTCAAGTGGACACACCTCAACTCAACGGTGGCTTCCATTTTCAAATCAAACAGGAGTATTTCTAACATAATTGTGGCACCCTCATATTCCCCAGCTCAGAGAGAACTTGTGCTTCTGCAGGGATTGTGTGTTTAGGGTGCCCCTCCACCTCTCACAAGGGAAGACCCTTCTCCCAACAGTTCACGGGCTTCTTACCAGGCACCCAGTCCATTGGGTGAATTGTCAACTACAACCTTAGCACAAGCCACGTCTACGGCGATGTTGTCCGTCAGCAGTTCTGCAAGGAAAGCAGATGCAATAGGAGCATGAAGCAGGGGTGTAAGAAGGGAGGGCGGTGGGGGCGGTCTACCCCGGATGTCATCCCAGAGGGGGGTGACAAAATCCCCCCTGGGTGGACCATGCCAATTGCCCCCGGGCGGATTGCCCCACCCCCTGGGCAGATCGCTTTGCCCCCAGGTACATGGCATGTCCAGGTGCCTGAGCAGCTAGCTCCACCGCTGGCATGAAGGGGCCCTGTTGGGGTGTTATAGGCCTGGTGCAGTTTTGAAGATGTAAAAAGGGCCAGACAATATTGCCTGATGCTCCCATAATTGCAACCTTTTCTCCCTTCCCACCTGGCATGGCTCCTATGAGGCAGTCAGAAATACAACAGGTGTAGCTTCCTCCAGCATGGGAAAGCTGTGATGGTGGGATGAAGCTCTATGTCAGGCATGGCTAAACTTGGCCCTCCAGATGTTTTGGGACTACAATTCCCATCATCCCTGACCACTGGTCCTGTTAGCTAGGGATGATGGGAGTTGTAGTCCCAAAACATCTGGAGGGCCAAGTTTGGCCATGCCTGCTCTATGTGGAATTTCTGTCTATTTTGCAAATGCTAAAGAAACAGGAGCTGCCATGAAAAAAAACAACAATTAGCCATCATAGACTGACCCTCTGTCCATTAGCATGCAGCTTGAAATGGCCTTTTGTATTCAGAGGGTAAAAAATGGGGAACAGTCCCTATACACTTACTAATTCCAAGTCAAATAAATGTATCTTCTATGATCTGACTACACAGTTTAATGTCCAAACAGACTACATGTGGAGCTTGAAATCTCCTGGCTAGGAGGGCTGCATTTCAGGTAGGAAGCTGGGGCTTTCCAGCCAGCAGATACATCAACATATGAATAAGCTGGTCAAGCTAGACTGCTGACCCACAGCTAGCTGACTTTTTTATCTTTGGGAGTGCAAACTCCACACCTGCAAAGAGCTGAAGCAGAATGCTCCAGGGTGAGGAAGGACAACTGACCATTTCTGTCTCCCAGAAGCAATAGACCACAATTTAGTGGGGAACCTGTGGCCCTCCAGATGTTGTTTGGTTCTAACTTCCAACAGCCCTGGCCAGCAAGACCAATGGTCAAGGATGGTGGGAATTGTAGACTAGCAACATCTGGTGGGCCAAAGGTTCTCCATCTCTGAATGAGGCAAATCTCCCTCCAGGGAAGCCGGTTCTCACCAGAGCATTGAATTCCGCATATGTTGGAACTTGGCTCGCTGGGACTCTGGCACCAGTAACGGCTGTTGATCTGGAAGATGCCATAGTCAGCACTGCCGTCAGAGTCGTAGTGTATGGCCTGGGTATTGTAGCTGCTCTCATGACATGCTGTGCAGACCCCTGAGACAGAAGGCATGATAAGATCAGAACTAAGTGTGCAGATTCTGAGGAGGATCTGCAGGAGGATCTGAGGAGGATTCTTCACACCCACATGTTTCGAAATCCTGCCTTATCCAGCTGTCAATGTGCCCAGACATTGAGGGTGGCAGGGCCGCAGTCCAACGAGAAGTCACAGGAAGCTCAGGTGTTTCTTCAGCACTGGCTAAGCCCAAACTGAGCAGGTTCATAGCTGGCGCTGCTGCCCCACCCTTTTCTGCCCTGTTCCAGGACACTTGAGGAGCTTGGCTTCCTCCCCACAAGGTGGACCAGGGATAGTCGAGAGATCTTTCAGGGTGGTGATCTCCAGAGAGTATCTACTGATTCCCCTTTAAGTACAGCAGCCAGAACTCCTGCACCTTTCCATAGTTCACTAAAAAAAAGGGAGGGATTGCAGAAACTTGTGTTAACATCTGCTGAAATGCCCTCTTCTGCACCACCATTCAAGGTGCAGGAGTCTTGGGGAGGTGCTGTCCACATAGCCAGACGGGGGCTGGTGGGACATAACTTCTCTTTTGCATCTGGCCACTCTGTTCCGAATCCTGTAGGTTCAACATCAGATTCCTCCTCTTTCTCCAGGGTCTTGTCTATTTCGGGACTCGTCCCCCAAAAAGGTGGTAGGGCAGAGGGGAGACCCTGTTCCAGTGGAAGGGAACCTTTTTGGCTCCTTCTCCGGCTCCACCCCACAGACCAACTTTGTTTTTGTTTTTTTTTTATTTTATTGGGTTTTTCAGAAAAAACAAAACACAAATTACTACAACACAAACACAGATCATCATTTTCTTAACATCATTCCTAATATTTGATCATAGAAACAAACACAACATACATCATATTCTCCTCTCCTTTTTTATATCATCGTTGGGGTGACTTCCTCCTGTCCCCCCTGCTGCGTTTCATTTTCAGACCAACTTTGACACATGAGTGGGACAACTCACTCATCAATCACATGGTGTTAACATGACATCAGATGATTGGCAGGTGTGTTGTCCAACTTTGGGAAGTGCTGACCATAGGGCTTGCAAAGTGCTTTGAGCCAGCCGGCTGGCAGGTGCGTGCAAGCCCTGTGTGGCTGATCCAGCAGGCTTCAGCTCTCCCACCCATCGGCTGACTGGTTTTTTAAGGCACTGGCTGCATGGATGAGTTCCATGTGGGAAACTCTCTTGGGCAGCACATTCAGCAGAATTCAGCTTTATCCCCAGTCAGCTGATAGATGGAAGAGTTGAAGCTGGCATCCTCTGCACAACCAGGAGTGTATTTCACAGCTTCCAACTGTGCATTGGCTACCACATTTAGCATCAGGTGTGAAGCAGGTGGGTGTGGTTTTGGGAGGGCAGGCTTGCAGGGCAAATTTAAAACCCTGCTAGATTTAAGACAAAATAGTAGCAGGAGTAAAGGTAAAGGTACCCCTGACCATTATGTCCAGTCACAGACGACTCTGGGGTTGCGGCGCTCATCTCGCATTATTGGCCGAGGGAGCCGGCGTACAGCTTCCAGGTCATGTGGCCAGCATGACTAAGCCGCTTCTGGCGAACCAGAGCAGCGCACGGAAACGCCGTTTACCTTCCCGCTGCAGCGGTACCTATTTATCTACTTGCACTTCGTGCTTTCGAACTGCTAGGTTGGAAGGAGCAGGGACTGAGCAACGGGAGCTCACCCTGTGGCGGGGATTCGAACTGCTGACCTTCTGATCGGCAAGCCCTAGGCTCTGTGGTTTAGACCACAGCGCCACCCACTGATCCCCTAGTAGTAGGAGTAGGAGTATTTATTTCAGTTCTGTTCCACCCAACACCTCTGAACAATTCCATCTCCAAGAAATGTTCCTGACTTCATCACATCCACCCCTACGCTGGACCCTTCCACTTCTCTGAATGTGGATGCACAAACCACATTCTTCACCCCAGTTCACTCATTCACACACAGCATTTACACTGTTTTCCTGCAGCCCTATAAGGTAAAAAGGTAAAGGACCCCAGTCAAAGGTGACTATAGGGTGTGGCGCTCATCTTGCTTTCAAGCCGAGGGAGCCAGCGTTTGTCCATAGACAGCTTCCTGGGTCATGTGGCCAGCATGACTAAACCGCTTCTGGCGAACCAGAGCAGCGCACGGAAATGCTGTTTACCTTCCCGCCGGAGCGGTACCTATTTATCTACTTGCACTTTGACGTGCTTTCGAACTGCTAGGTTGGCAGGAGCTGGGACCGAGCAACGGGAGCTCACCCAGTCGCGGGGATTTGAACCGCCGACCTTCTGATTGGCAAGCCCAAAGGGCTCAGTGGTTACCACAGCGCCACCCGCGTCCTATAGCAGCCATAGAGCAGGATGCAGCATAGCATGTTCCAAGTTAGCTATAGAAATGTGGAGGGAGGCCACCTTCCTCTCATAATTACAGCTACACACCTAGTCAGTCAGACCCAGAAGATCAAGTACTCTCCCCAGATGTAGTGCACAGCTGCCTGCCCCTGCTGCCCCCCGTGCGCCCCACTCTCAGATAAATTCTGTATTTTCATAATGCTTGCCTCGCCAATACCCAGATGTCCCCCAATGGACTTACAGTTGGCCAGGCTATAGCCAGCGTAACCATCTAAGCCCAACTGCTGGAGCCTCTGAGCCAGCTCACAGCGGCCATAGACCATGCCTTCTCCTGTGGCGAGGAGACTGGCGAGGAAGGGCAGCAGCCAAAGAGCCTTCATCATTGTAGTGCAGGAGGTCAAGGTGGGTGGTGAGGGTGTTGCACGCACCTGCTTTTATATAGGCTCTTTGGCACTCCTCTGGAAAGCAGCCAAGGTCTGCATGATGTTGCCAGACCCTTGAGGACGTCAGGACCTTGCTTAGCTAATCAGCATGTGTGTGTCAACAAGAAGAAGGGGACATGACTCTTTGGGTCCCACTCCCTGTGGTGGAGGGCTGAGAGCTGTAGCTCCAGGTTCCAAGTTGTATTACTAGATTTTAATTAATTCATTAAAAAAAAGGTATTGCCATACTATATTTGATAAATTCACAATCTAATCAATTTAGAATTTTTACTTTAATGTACAAATAGGGTAATTTATGAGAACTTTCTATGGTTGGTATTCAGCTAAGTTTTACTCAGCGCAGACCCGCTGAAATTAATGGACCTAACTTTGTCATGTTCATTACTTTCAATGGGCCATATTCAATGAAATTTTTGCACTAGTGCAGAAGTGTAGAAACATTTTGGCTCCATGGGCCAGATCCTGATCAGGATCAGCCTCACAGGCAAAAGGCAGGTGGATGGGGAAGTATGACCTGCTGGCAGCCTCTCTCCACCTGGCCTAGGGCGGGGCCTGACAGGCTTCATAAGAACTGCTGCTACTGCTGCCCAGCAAGGACGGGGGTATTTGGGGAAAAGTTTTGTCGGGAGTTTTTGTTGTTATTGATATTAATTTTTTGTATCTTTATTTTTATGTGGAAATTGTTCAGTTTGGTTATGTAGTTTTTGATGTGTTTTGTTTATTTTTGTGACTACTTTGCTATGTTTCTAATTATGTAAATCTTTTCAAATTGTAAGCTGCCTTGAGTATTGTTTTAACTGTGGAAAGGCGGCATACAAATAAAATGATGATGATGATTGATGGGGCGCCCCGTCAACCACAAACCACATGACACCTTCTTTCACTATAGCAATTGGCTTTGCCTCTGCTCTTGACGATTTCCATGGTCTAGTCCAGTGGTGGCTAACCTTGGCACTCCAGATGTTTTGGGACTACAACTCCCATCACCCCTGACCACTGGCCCTGTTAGCTAGGGATGATGGGAGTTGTAGTTCCAAAATATCTGGAGTGCCAAGGTTAGTCAGCACTGGCCTAGTCGAAAGGACTTTCTTATGGCTGTCGCCTGACTTTCACCACCTTATCTTATCTTATCTTCCCACCTCCTGAACCCAGAGCAAACAGTGGGACGTGGTGCCCTCTGATTTGTTCCCTGCTTATTGTTTTTGTCCAGTGGAAAATCTGGCACCTAGTTGTTTGCAAAGGCAGTCAGCTGGCTCTGGTGGCACAGCCTGTTCCTTCATCGCTGGGAAGGGTGCCGAGTATTTCCGTGTCTGTGTATTCTTGCATATTAGTTCTTCAAAAACAGGTCTTGGTGGCCCGATATTTTGTGGCACAACCCTGCTAAGGGTTCCCAGCCCATGAGGTAAAGGGAGCCCCAACTGACAAAGCGCCCAGGTGAGTTACACTGGGAGTAGATCACAGCCTCTCGGGAGTTGGACCTCCCTGATCTAGAGGGTATGGGGAACTCCTAGAACTCCAACATTTGTTGCCTTTCACAAAGTTAGACAGCACTACGGCCAAGACAGGGAGTGTGGCTAAGCCTACAAGCTCACTCTTCTGGGATGGTCCTGTTGCTGGACTACAGCTCCCCAAACATAATCATACATGTAGTCTTCGGCATCCAAAAAGTTTTAAATATTCATTTCCAGAAGTGTGAGCTGATGAATTATTTTGTCTGAGGACTCAAGTACTGCACGGTCTGAATGAGGTCTGGTGATGTTCACACAGCAGGTTCAGAATTATTGTTACGGCCCTCGACCAGCACACACAGATATACATAAAAACAATCCAAAATACAATCTAAAATATATACTAGAAATATAAACTTTAACCATTATATGAAATTATAGTGATAAAAGGATATCACTACTTTAGAGGATGGGCTACCGCTAATAGTGGCACTGATTCTTCTTTAGCTCTATCCTGAAGTTATATGGATACTGCTAATTAAAACGGACCGAATTTTTATGGCTCTAGCTCAGAATTTAGCTACCGTAGCTGTCACATTAGAGTCACACACCAGGAATAAGTGGTGAGCTTTCTCCCCATTGCAGCAGCTAAAAAAGCCAATGCAATTCTGGGCTGCATCAATAGGAGTATAGCATCTAGATAAAGGGAAGTAATAGTACCACTGTATTCCGCTCTGGCCAGACCTCACCTGGAATACTGTGTCCAGTTCTGGGCACCACAGTTCAAGAAGGATACTGACAAGCTGGAGCGTGTCCAGAGGAGGGCAACCAAAATGGTCAAAGGCCTGGAAACGATGCCTTATGAGGAACGGCTTAGGGAGCTGGGTATGTTTAGCCTGGAGAAGAGAAGGTTAAGGGGTGATATGATAGCCATGTTCAAATATATAAAAGGATGTCATATAGAGGAGGGAGAAAAGTTGTTTTCTGCTGCTCCTGAGAAGAGGACACGGAGCAATGGATTCAAACTACAAGAAAGAAGATTCCACCTAAACATTAGAAAGAACTTCCTGAGAGTAAGAGCTGTTTGACAGTGGAATTTGCTGCCAAGGAGTGTGGTGGAGTCTCCTTCTTTAGAGGTCTTTAAGCAGAGGCTTGACAGCCACCTGCCAGGAATGCTTTGATGGTGTTTCCTGCTTGGCAGGTAGTTGGACTGGATGGCCCTTGTGGTCTCTTCCAACTCTATGATTCTATGATTCCTCAAATGTAAGGACAAATCACAGTGGCCTAGTTGCTTGCTAACTGAACCCTTTCACCACAAGGGACCTCATGGTGGTTTTCTCTTTGATCTCTTTCCACTTTGATCCATCCAACGACAATGGGTAGATCACTGCCAGTTTTTTTACACTGGGAGTAGATCACAGCCTCTTGGGAGTTGGATGTCCCTGATCTAGAGGGTATGGGGAACTCCTAGAACTGTCAGGGACTGGGCAGAGGAGGAATGGTGGAGACCGCCTCCCCAGGAGGAGGAAGAGGAGGACAGTATAGATTTACAACAGGGATTTGAGGGAGGTCGCAGCTCAGAGACAGATGAGGGGGAAATTTGGGAAATCATGGGAGAGTCGGAACAACACCCAGCTGACATGTTGTCATTTAAAAGCATTCTAGACCCTCCATCCCCCGGAACCTGGCGAGCCTTAAAAGTAGGAGAGCAAAGAGCTCAAGACAGAGGGCACATAGAGGAGACGATGAGAATGACGAATGAGGAAGTGGGAGAGATAAGGGTGGAGATTCACTCGGGAAAACGCCATTATCCAAGAGACTGGGTTCTGTAGCCTCTCTCTGTAAAGATTGAAATAAAAAAGGACGGTAATGTACTTTCCCTTGTCTTTATACTTTCCTGGGCAACCAGCCGGGAGCGGCTGACACCATCCTGACAAGAACAGGTTTAGAGGGTGCGCTGTAAGAGGAAAGACCTATTGTGTGAGCAGATCTCATTCCCTGCATGCATACCACTAAATGGAAATAGCGACACTGTGCTGCTAAAAAGCATTGTGAGAGAAGCTCAAAATTGCTGTGTTGCCGGAGTTATGGACTTTAAAGCAATCAAGGCAAGCATCAGAGTGGCAAAATTTCAAGTGCCTTGGACACATTATGCTTTATCTTTCCATGGGACATGGTCGACTGTATCCAAATTCTAACTGCTGATGGATCCCCCCCCCCCAATGGTGCTGGGACTGTTTTGCTGTACAATCAGCAGCAGGATAATGTTGTTGTGCTCATATCCTCTTTTTTATTATTATTAATTTTTATTGCATATTTTCATGTTACACAAAAAGAAAACCACAGGCATAAAAATAGTTACATAAGTTATCACAGTTAATACAAAATTAAATTACATACAATTGAATAAAGCTACTTTACATACCACAACATTTGTCTATTTGTGTTGTTTTTGTTGTTGTTTCAATTTATATATGTGTATGTATTCAAAATATTCAAAATTTTCATTCTTATTAAACAAACAAACAAACAAACAAACAAAAGACAAAAAAATAAAATGAAAAATAAATAAATGGATAAATAAAATTCCGTGTGTCTTCCTGTCATCACCCTTTGCATATGTTTTCTTAAGTTTGAATGTACACAAATACTTCCTACTTCATCCATAAATTTCCACTACATTCTTGGAACATTTTACCTAGTTCTTCTATCCATTTTCTTTGTTTTAACTCTCAAATGCTGGCATGGGTATTTGATTTTTAACTGTCCCATTTTTCTGCAAATTTTTGTTTGGAATTTCCTCTGAGTGTATTTGTTAATTGAGCCAATTCTGCGAACTCCTGTAATTTACTCTGCCAGTCTGTAATCCTTGGAGCTTCTTGGTCTTTCCAATTTTTGGCTATCAAGATTCGGGCCGCTGCCGTAGCGTACAGGAACAGCTCCCTTAATGATTTTGGAATACTGTATCCTTATCTAGAATGCTTAGTAGGAATGCCTCCGGTTTTTTGGTAAAGGTAATTCCCATCATCTTTTTTAATTCATCGTATATTGTTCCCTAAAACATCTTAATCTTACTACATGTCCACCACATGTGTATCATATCTCCGTTATTCGCTCCACACCTCCAGCAAGCATTTGCAAGGTTTTTATACATTTTCGCAAGTCTGGCGGGGGTAAAATACCAGTTGTGCTCCTATCCTCTTAGGGAGTTCGCAGGGGTATCTGGTTGGCCACTGCAGGGAAGCAGGATGGTAGGCAAGAGAGGCCAGGGGTGGGGAAATTCAGCCCTCCAAGCTTCTCTACCCAGCCCCCAGGATTCTCCCCCAAGCCACACCTCTTCTCCCATGGCCACCCTCTCACCAGCCCTGCTTCACACCCTCCTTGAGTATATCTGCCTGGCTGGAATATGCCCTGGCACTCTGACAATGCCTTTAGCTTGCCTGGATGGAAGCTGGAAATGGGGTGTGGAGCACAGGTAGAAAACAGTGTATTGCACAAAAGCAAAATGTACATTTGTTGCTCCGTCCACTTTTGCTGACATATTGCCCATAAAGGAAACATCACCCTTGGACTGAAAAAGATTCCCCAACCCTGAGAGAGACCTTTTGTTTGACCCAGCTGCGCTCTTCTCACATTCCTAACCAAAGCAGGGAGCTGGACCCAAGGGTCCTGCTGAAATTCAGCAGACCGAATGAGCTGTTCTTTTGAACAGGCAAGGGAAAGAAGACCCTGGTCTATTTATAGACCAAGTCTGACCAATCCAGAGGCTTTGTGTTGTCTGCCAATCCGGTTGCTCTGATGTTGCTGTCCTCTGTTCCATCCTGTGCACCCCAAAATGGTTCTGAGACCTGTGCACATGCAACCCTCAGTAATTAATGGGGCTAAGATGCAGCTATGCACCAAGAATGGTGTTCTTGGACTCCCCTTTTTTGGATTATGATAAGATCAGCTCTGCATTTAAGGATTTGCCAAAGGGAGGAGGGGAGAGGGACTCTTTAATCCATCCAACAGACGCAAGAGATCAACCAAATAATGGAAAGTGGTGGATTCCTTTGCCAGTCCTTCACACAAAACCCAAGCCAAGAAAGAATATAGAGGAAGGAGAAAAGTTGTTTTCTGCTGCTCCTGAGAAGAGGACACGGAGCAATGGATTCAAACTACAAGAAAGAAGATTCCACCTAAACATTAGGAAGAACTTCTTGACAGTAAGAGCTGTTCGACAGTGGAATTTGCTGCCAAGGAGTGTGGTGGAGTCTCCTTCTTTGGAGGTCTTTAAGCAGAGGCTTGGCAGCCACCTGTCAGGAATGCTTTGATGGTGTTTCCTGCTTGGCAGGGGGTTGGACTGGATGGCCCTTATGGTCTCTTCCAACTCTATGATTCTATGAATACCCTTCAGAGCTAATGTACAGAATGGACTTTCTTATCTACATATAGCTTAGCTTATCCTGACTCAGCTGTGGAGCCTATCGGACAATCACCCAGAAGATCCCATGACTCCTACTCCCACCGCTCACAACGGGCACAATATTGAAGAATGGCGGAGCTGGGTGCACCCATTTATCAGCAGCGTAGCTCTGCTGGCAGGGGGAAGCAGAAGCAGGTCATGTTCTAGAAGCCCAGTTGCTGTGATGTCACAGGAAACCCGTCGGATTCCAGAAGCACCTGCCCCTTGGGAACTTCTGCCTCCAACTGCAGAGGGACCCAAGTGCTTTTCTCACTCACTCAGGGCTTGTTCAGTAAGTGGCTTTCTGGAAGGGTGGGAGAAGAGCCAGGCTGGGTGTGGAGTCATGATAGGTAGACCTCAGCCACAGCTTTGGGATGGACATGTGCTCTCATGGGATAAACAGAGTGGAACAGGTGCATGAGGCTCGATTCCTGAGTTCTAGCCGGTCTGCGAGGGAAGTGGGGACTCGTGTTTTCATTTGCATGTCTCTGATGGGCTGGAATGTGCATTTGTGGAGGGGTTCTCTTTCAAATCCTACAAGGAAAGTTGGTTCTGCTACAAACTCTTAGTCAGCTGAGGCACACTTGCTGTGTGTAGAGGGGGAGCAGACAATCTTCACTTTTGGAATACTCTTGAAAGATAGCTGTCAGGTTCTCTTATCGGTTGTTCAATAGTCAGACCAAGCCATCTTGTCTTTAAGTCTTTTTATTCAGTGCCAAGCTATTTACAGTGCAGAGCTCAGTTTATCATCTCTGCTCAGTCACTAGCAGAATCCGGAAGTGCCTCCCTTCTGTTTTGGCGCCAACACCATAGTTTCGGCATCCTAAATTGCCTCCTTCTCCTACGTGATATATGCGCCGGAACTGACGCTTCCCCCTCCGAGCGAGTCTGCTGGGTGGTGCCAGGTCTCCCACTATATCCCTGGACACCTGGCACTCCCTGGTTCCCAGCCACTAACTGCTCCTCCCCCGAAACGGGACTGCCAGATTCACTCGAAGATGAATCTGTTGTTAACACAGGTTGCGGCTCTCTGTAAACACTCAGAGCTGGACTGGCAGGGGCAGGCAGATCCCTGACAATAGCCATCTGGGCATAGTCGAAGGACTGGAGAATTTTGGACTGCTTTGCCTGAGAGTTTTATTCATTGATCTTACATTTGTATCCAGCTTTTCTTTCACCATGGAACCCAAGGTTCCCCGATGGTTCCCCATCCAGACAGTAACCAAACACAGACCTACTTAGCTTAGCCGGGTGCTGAGACTTATCGTGTGCATTAAGACCATATACCCTGGGACCAACATTTTGTTGCCTTGCACAAAGTTAGTCAACACTACGGCCAAGACAGGGAGTGTGGCTAAGACAAAGCCTACAAGCTCACTCTTCTGGGATGGTGCTACAGATGTTGCTGGACTACAGCTACCATTTTTCTCAATGCTGGCTGGAGCTGATGGGAGTTGGAGTCCAGTGGTATCTGGAGGACCACAGCTCCCCATGTAAAGAGGAAGGATCAGATATAAACATAATCATACATGTAGTCTTTGGCATCCAAAAAGTTTTAAATATTCATTTCCAGAAGTGTGAGCGGATGAATTATTTTGTCTGAGGACTCAAGTACTGCACGGTCTGAATGAGGTCTGGTGATCTTCACACACCAGGTTCAGATTTATTGTTACGGTCCTCAACCAGCACACGCAGATATACATAAAAACAATCCAAAATACAATCTAAAATATATACTAGAAATATAAACTTTAACCATTATATGAAATTATAGTGATAAAAGGATATCACTACTTTAGAGGATGGGCTACCACTAATAGTGGCACTGATTCTTCTTTAGCTCTATCCTGAAGTTATATGGATACTGCTAATTAAAACGGACCGAATTTTTATGGCTCTAGCTCAGAATTTAGCTACCTTAGCTGTCACATTAGAGTCACACACCAGGAATAAGTGGTGAGCTTTCTCCCCATTCTCCCCATTGCAGCAGCTAAAAAAGCCAATGCAATTCTGGGCTGCATCAATAGGAGTATAGCATCTAGATCAAGGGAAGTAATAGTACTACTGTATTCCGCTCTGGCCAGACCTCACCTGGAATACTGTGTCCAGTTCTGGGCACCACAGTTCAAGAAGGATACTGACAAGCTGGAACGTGTCCAGAGGAGGGCAACCAAAATGGTCAAAGGCCTGGAAACGATGCCTTATGAGGAACGGCTTAGGGAGCTAGGTATGTTTAGCCTGGAGAAGAGAAGGTTAAGGGGTGATACGATAGCCATGTTCAAATATATAAAAGGATGTCATATAGAGGAGGGAGAAAAGTTGTTTTCTGCTGCTCCAGAGAAGCGGACATGGAGCAATGGATTCAAACTACAAGAAAGAAGATTCCACCTAAACATTAGAAAGAACTTCCTGAGAATAAGAGCTGTTTGACAGTGGAATTTGCTGCCAAGGAGTGTGGTGGAGTCTCCTTCTTTGGAGGTCTTTAAGCAGAGGCTTGACAGCCACCTGTCAGGAATGCTTTGATGGCATTTCCTGCTTGGCAGGGGGTTGGACTGGATGGCCCTTGTGGTCTCTTCCAACTCTATGATTCTATGATTCCTCAAATGTAAGGACAAATCACAGTGGCCTAGTTGCTTGCTAACTGAACCCTTTCACCACAAGGGACCTCATGGTGTTTTTCTCTTTCTCCATAGGCTGCCTTGGAGTCCCATGCCCCACCTGTCGTTCCCCGGGGATCATGTCCTTCCCAACACTTTTTTTAGGGAAGAAGCTTCTTTTGCTGCTGCCTCTCCTCATGTGCTTTACATCCAGAGTTGGGGGAAAGATCATGGGGCGCTGTGAGCTGGCCCACATATTGAAGGTGTCTGGCCTGGAAGGTTACCGTGGATACAGTTTAGCTGACTGTGAGTGCTTCTCTCCATCTCTTCCCTCGGTCCCTCTCACCTGAACTGAGGTCAGCCCTCATGTATGGGGAGCAGGATCCTTTGGCCCTCCTGGTCAGGTTCTGGGTATTGAGGTGGGGTTGTTGTAATAATCAGGGCTGCATATTCTACAGCAGAGCTTTCCAAACTTTTCCTGTTGGTGACATACTTTTTACACATGCATTATTTTTATTACCGTATTATTTCTTCTTCATGCAACAGACGTACACACTGCAGCCGACACACTAATGTGTGACGACACACAGTTTGGAAAGCTCTGTTCTACAAGCATGTGCAAGTGCAGTAAAAAAAAAAAAGTCACATGAAATTTAGTGGTGAGAATGTGTGAGCTTTAATCCCAAAAAGAAAACGATGTCCTTCCAGCCCTCATTACTGTGAAGAGAAAGACTTGGAAATGTACATTTAGTACACACACACACACACACGCACACACACACGCAGGTGGCGCTGTGGGTTAAACCACAGAGCCTAGGGCTTACTGATCAGAAGGTTGGCGGTTCGAATCCCTGCGACGGGGTGAGCTCCCGTTGCTCGGTCCCAGCTCCTGCCCACCTAGCAGTCCGCCGGCCCAATTGCCTTCTGAATCCGGCCCGCGGACGGTCCGGGAATCAGCGTGTTTTTACATGAGTAGAATGTGTCCTTTTATTTAAAATGTATCTCTGGGTTATTTGTGGGGCATAGGAATTCGTTCATCCCCCCCCAAAAAATAGTCCAGCCCCCCACAAGGTCTGAGGGACAGTGGACTGGCCCCCTGCTGAAAAAGTTTGCTGACCCCTGGTTAAGAGCCTTGTAAATTAAGACAAACACCCAGGTGTGGACAGCCAGTGCAAGCTTTCGAGCACTCGAGTTATGTACTGGTGTTGCTCTGTTCCCGTCAACAGCATAGCTGTCAACCCTCCCTTTTTTTGCGGGAAAACTCCCTTATTCCAATGCCGTTTCCCGCTGCTATCCCGGATTGTTGATATCCCTTAAATTTCCCGGATTTCAAAGGAAGCAGCTCCTCTCCCTCCCTGCCGGCCAGGGAGGCCCCTCAGCTGCGTTGCTCGGCTGCCAATAAGGAGTCTGAGACTGACTGGGGGCGGAGCTTGCATGCCTTGTGCAGCCAGACCCTCACGCTTAACCAGACAGCCTGCCATCTATGCACTCGCTCTTTCGCTCACCCATTCGCGCGCAGCCTCTGGAGCGCAGGGTGGCGAGGCTACTTGGTGCCATTGCACCGCCCTCGCGGCATCCCTTATTTTCAAATCCGAAAGTTTGAAAAAATCCCTTAGTTTCAAATCCGAAAGTTGACAGCTATGGTCAACCGTCTAGCTGCAGCCTTTTGCACCAGCTGCAGCCTGCAGGCCAGGCCCAAGCGTAGCCTTGCATGGAGCGCATTGCAATACTTGAGCTGCCTTGCTGCATGAATCACTATGAAGCATGTGTGCCCCTCCGCCTAGCTCCATGTCCCTCCCGCATGACTGACAGAAGCAAATAAATTATGCAAAACAAGGACCTATATGTAAATATGCTTAATTTGCATAATTTATACAGGTGGCCCAAACCCCAGCATTTCCTGGAGCAGAATTTGTGTTAATCATGGCGCAGAATTCCTGGATCCTTCTCCCTCTCCACCTTATAGGGGTCTGCTTGGCCTTCTATGAGAGCCACTTTGACACGGCAATTGTGGACCACGAAGCTGACGGCAGCACCAGCAATGGCATCTTCCAGATCAACAGCCACCTTTGGTGTGAAGATTACAAACACTTTCAGCCGAACTTCTGCAAAATGCATTGCAGCGGTGAGCTCTGAAGTGGGTTGGCTTCAGTTCTACATCCTGGCATTAGAGGGCGCTGCTCAGCAGCCATATGGGACCAGGTTGCCGCAGAGCTTCCTGCAGTGACTACACCAGTGATGGCTAACCTTGACACTCCCGATGTTTTGGGACTACAACTCCCATCATACCTGACCACTGGTCCTGTTAGCTAGGGATGATGGGAGTTGTAGTTCCAAAACATCTGGAGTGTCAAGGTTAGCCATCACTGGACTACACTATGCCTTTGCTTTTAATGGGACGTAAAGTCCACTCAGTGGAGCCTCCATCCTGCATTTCTGCGTGAGCCACTGATCTTGGACACACACCTTCTGACTGGAAGAGGGCAAGCATAGGGGCCTGGGGGGAGAGACACTGGCAGCCTCCTTCCAAGGTCCTGCCATTGAAAGATCCAAACCCAGACAATGTGGCAACAAGGCAGAATTACCTGTGCCCCAAGCCTGCTTCATCAGAAGCTGGCCAAGCCAGACCAGGGTATCATGCAGAGAAACAACAGGCAAACATCCACGCAGGTGGGAGACTTTGATTCCCTGCCGTCCTCTTATAGAAGGAATTATTATTACAGTGGTACCTCTAGTTATGTACCTGATCCATTCTGGAGTGCCGTTTGCACCCCGAAAAGTATGTAACAAGAGCGGCGATATCGCGCAAGCAGAACGCTTCTGCGCATGCGCGACCTGCGCGGAGCATGCACAGGCTGTGCGGACGCTTCTGCGCACAGGGGGGGGCACGAAACCCACTTCCGGGTTTTCCGCGTTCGTAACCTGTGTCGTTCGCAACCTGCAGCGAACGCAACACGAGGTACGACTGTATTAGTTTTTAATGTTTGATGCTGTATTGTTTTTAATATTCGGTTGGAAGCTGCCCAGAGTGGCTGGGGAAACCCAGCCAGATGGGCGAGGTATAAATAATAATAAATTATTATTATTATTATTATTATTATTATTATTATTAGGAACCCATGGACCTTTGGATGTTGTTGGAGTACAACTCCCATCAGCTCCAGCCAGCCTGACCAATGGCCAGGGATGTTGGGAGTTGTAGCCCAGCAAATTATGGAGGGCTGTCCATCCCATGGCATGTTTATGTCCCCTGGCAGACATTTTGGGGGTTTCTGTACTAGGATGTGCTGGTCAGCAGAGATATTCTCTTTCCGACAGGAAGGCACAAGATGCAGGCTAAGGAGCTGGATGGAGAGAGGCTCAGGAGCAGGCTAATAATAATAATAATAATAATAATAATAATAATAATAATTTATTATTTCTACCCCGCCCATCTGGCCGGGTCTCCCCAGCCACTCTGGGCGGCTTCCAGTAAACATTAAAATACATTAACACATCACAGATTAAAAGCTTCCCTAAAGAGGGCTGCCTTCAGGTATTTTCTAAAGGTCATATAGTTGTTGATCCCTTTGACCTCTGCTGGGAGGGCGTTCCACAGGGCGGGCGCCACTACCGAGAAGGCCCTCTGCCTGGTTCCCTGTAGCTTTGCTTCTCGTAGTGAGGGAACTGCCAGAAGGCCCTTGGCGCTGGACCTCAGTGTCCGGGCTGAATGGTGGGGGTGGAGACGCTCCTTCAGGTATACAGGACCGAGGCTGTTTAGGTCAGCACCAACACTTTGAATTGTGCTCGGAAACGTACTGGGAGCCAATGTAGGTCTCTCAGGACCGGTGTTATGTGGTCCCGGCGGCCACTCCCAGTCACCAGTCTAGCTGCCGCATTCTGGATTAATTGCAGTTTCCGGGTCACTTTCAAAGGTAGCCCCACGTAGAGCGCCTTGCAGTAGTCCAAGCGGGAGATAACTAGAGCATGCACCACTCTGGTGAGACAGTCCGCAGGCAGGTAGGGTCTCAGCCTGCGTACCAGGTGGAGCTAGTAGACAGCTGCCCTGGACACAGAATTAACCTGCGCTTCCATGGACAGCTGTGAGTCCAAAATGACTCCCAGGCTGCGCACCTGGTCCTTCAGGGGCACAATTACCCCATTCAGGACCAGGGAGTCCCCCACACCCGCCTGCCCCCTGTCCCACAAAAACAGTACTTCTGTCTTGTCAGGATTCAACCTCAATCTGTTAGCCGCCATCCATCGATTCAACCTCAATCTGTTAGCCGCCATGCATAGGCAATCTTGGCTCTCCAGATGTTTTGGGACTACAATTCCCATCATCCCTGACCACTTGCCCTGTTAGCTACGGATCATGGGAGTTGTGGTTCCAAAACATCTGGAGAGCCAAGGTTGCCTATTCCTGCTCAGGAGGGATGTTGTAACTCATGGGTCACCTCTGCAGGAGCAGGAGTCTAGGGTGTCGCCTCAGCCCCTCATGCCTTCTTTTCCTCTGTCCCCACAGATCTGCTGACCAGTGACATCAAGGATGACATCGTCTGTGCTATGAGGATAGTACAAGGACCGAGAGGCCTAGGAGCATGGTAAGGGGATCTCTCGGGGATAGCGGGGTAGAATCTGGTGACCACCACTAGGTCCTGCACTTCTGCTGCATGCTAAGCAAAACAAGGAAATTTGTTAGCAAGGCACCGTGGTGATATCCAGCCTCACTGTTAGTCTCCATCCTCTGGACAACCAGCCGTCAGAAGGATCTTGTCTCTTAAGGTGGATGGTAAACCAATGTTGAAAAAATCCAAAGAAATCAAGCAACAGAGATTATTATTAAAGTATAGTGCAGAATTGGAACGATCTTTTTTAAATATAACACTTAGAAACCACAAACACATACAAGGATCTGATGCACAGGATAATTTTAAAAACAGTAATGAACAATTGCCTTGCAAAGCCACAAAATCCCCAAATAAAAATCCCTCGTTAAGTCTGGTACACTTTTAAATAACAGAGAGATTTCAAAGTCCACAAGATTCAGATCTCAATGTTAGCTGATGGGGAGTCATTGGGCCTGTTCTTATTTATGGTAACCTCAGCAGACCAGATTTGTTCATTGATTGAACAAGTGCAATAACAGCCCCACAGTTCAGGGGTAAGGAAGCTGTGGTCCTATAGATGTTGTAGGGCTGACTCTCATCACCCAGTGAACTTCATGGCTGAGTAGAGATTTGAACCCTGGTCTCCCACATCTTAGACAGGCACCCTGACTATTACACCACACTGGCTGCCCATGGTGGTGGACTCTGACCCCTATCAGACCCCCCGCCAGTTTCCCCAGTCTAAGGCTCATAGGAGATAGAAGCTGCCATACTGAGTCAGATCATTGGCATGTCTCTCTCAATTGTGCCTAGACTGACTGGCAGTGGCTGGCAGTGGACTGAACCCAGGACCTTCTGCAAAGCAAACCAGATGCTCTACCATGGAGCTACGGCCCGTAGAAAAATCATATTGTAAGCCTGACTTTATAGGTCCCTTGACCATTCAGATTCCATTTTCTGTGTAACCAGTGGACCATTATGTCTCTGAGGCTGTGCAGAAGCTAGTTGTCTGGTTATACTGGCCCTTGCCAGTCTGGTGCCATCCAGATGTTTTGGATTACAGTTCCCATGAGCCCCATCTGGGACAGGCATATGACGCAGGGGCTGATGGCAGTTGTAGTCCAAATCATCTGGTTGGTGAAGCCTGAGTTATGCTCAGGGCTTGGAAAGTTCATTTTCAAAAAGGACTTTGTTCCAGTTCACCCCTCCAGAAAGCAACTAATTCTGTTCCAGTTCAATTCACAGCTCAGTTCACAATTCATTCACGTGGTTCTCCACATTTCCCTCCAGTCTTCAGAATTTTAAATTGCTAAAGTATGAAATCTGCTTAAGAAGACTAAGAAACATTTTTTTAAAACCCCACCATCCCCAGTGTAATGTGAACACTTGTTTCATTTCTTCTTTCCAACAATCATGAGCTTTAATCTTAAACTGCAGCATACCCTCCAACATTTCTCCAATGAAAATAGGGACGTCCCATTCCATAAGGATAATTTTACTATTAAATACCCCACACATCTTACTTGGGTTCCCCCAGCCACTCTGGGCAGCTTCCAACATATATAAAAACATAATAAAACATTAAACTTTTTTTTAAAAAACCCTTCCCTACACAGGATTGCCTTTAGATGGCTTGGGGGATGGATAACTCCATACCCTCTAACATTTCTCCAATGAAAATAGGGACATCCCAAGGAAAAGTAGTAGGGGCGTGGGTGGCGCTGTGGTCTAAACCACTGAGCCTAGGGCTTGCCGATCAGAAAGTCGGCGGTTCGAATCCCCACGACGGGGTGAGCTCCCGTTGCTCTGTTCCAGCTCCTGCCCACCTAGCAGTACAAAAGCACGTCAAAGTGCAAGTAGATAAATAGGTACCGCTGCGGCGGGAAGGTAAACGGCATTTCTGTGCGCTGCTCTGGTTTGCCAGAATTGGCTTAGTCATGCTGGCCACATGACCCGGAAGCTGTCTGTGGACAAACGTCAGCTCCCTCGGCCAGTAAAGCGAGATGAGTGGTGCAACCCCAGAGTTGTTCGCGACTGGACCTAACGGTCAGGGGTCCTTTACCTTTTTAAAGGAAAAGTAGGGTATTTTGGGATCAAATCAGAAATGGGACGGCTTCTCTAAATCAGGGATATCCCTGGAAAATAGGGACACTTGTAGGGTCTGCTGCAGCATCACTTTTCAGATAGCTATAAATGGTAAATGCAATGGCCACAATCAAACACAGAATGAATTGAATTAAAAATTGTCCTAATTTCCACCATTTAGCTCACCTGGAAATGATAGGAACTACTCTCAGGTGTGATTCAGAGGTTTTTGAATTTATTCAGTGCATTTGAATGAGTTTCTTCCAAGCACGGGTTATGCTCTTCCTGTCTGTTTCTTTGGGGCTTGTACAGCAGAAGCTATCCTATAAATTCACATTATATACTTATTGAGTTTATTAATGAATTTCTCTTTAATGAGATTCCCTTTCTTTCTCTCACTCAGGATGGGTTGGAGGGAAAATTGCGAAGGCCTTGATTTGTCTGCCTGGGTGAAAGGATGTCTTCTGTGAGAGAATAACAAGGACAGAAAGAAGGCTGTGGAAGGGCTGGGCGCCGGATGTGTGGTTTGTGCCTTGGGACTACTGCCTTCCTGGAGCTACATAGCGCTGCATGAATAAACTCTTTTAAAGCTCTCAGCTGGGCCCTACAGTGGGGAGAGAGAGATTGTAACTTGGACAATGAGAACCAAATCTTGTGCTATAAAAATATTTCTTCAGACTCTGTGATTTGAGGTACCATGTATTGCAGCTCATGTGAGGGGACGCGTTGGGATCTATGATGCCTCAGTTTTCAAACTGTATTCGAAGAGGGCTTCCTCAGTTTAAAGGTCAGTAATGCCAAACAAGATTCCTGCAAGGACAAGCTGTTTGTTTATTTTATTAATTAAATTTGTATGCCACTCTATACCCATAGAACTCAGGGTGGTTCTCCACATAAAATTACAATATAAAATAAATAAAATTAAGAACAGGAACAAATAAACCCCCTTCCACAGCACATTTGAAAGGGCATCAGATGTCTAAGCCAAAGACCTGGTTGAAGAGGAAGTTTTTTGCCTGGTGCCTAAAGGTATATTATGAAGGCACCAACCGAACCTCCCTGGGGAGAACATTACACAAAACGGGGGGCCACTGCAGAAAAGCCCTAGTATACCCCCAATTTAAACAAGGAACATAGGAAAATTCTTACATTTTATTCTTAATTTTTATTTATTCTTACATTTATTTTTATTACATACATGCTCCTCACCCTCTCCCATTTTTTCCTTTGCAACAACCCTGTGAGGTAGGTTCGGCTAAGAGACAGGCTGTGTATACACCATACATTTTAAGCACATCCTCCACCCCACCCCACCCCAAAAAAGAATCCTGGGAATTTCTTTTTCACACAGCTCTAATTCTCAGAACCCTTAACAAACGACAGCTCCCAGGATTCTTGTGTGTGTTTATGCTGCCAGAGTGACTGGAACAAGGTCAGTGGGCTTCATGTCTGAGTGGGGATTTGAATCCTGGCCTCTTGTGTCCTAGACCGAGACTCTGCCCACTACACAACCCAGCCTTCTGTGATTTGAATCGCAAAAGTGGTGGCCAGTTGCCCCTGGGGAAGTATCTGTCCAACACAGGCAGCCCCTTTAGGGAAGTTTTTAACCTGTGATAGTTTAATGTATTTTGATATTTGTTGGAAGCCGCCCAGAGTGGCTGGGGAGACCTGGTCAGATGGGCAGGGTACAAATAATTTATTACTTAACCCATTGAGGAATCCCTTATAAGCTTCCAAGGAAGGCCCCAGGCTTCTCCATAATGCAGTCTGAGAACCACTGAGC
This sequence comes from Darevskia armeniaca, assembly GCA_034641395.1. Lineage (NCBI taxonomy): Eukaryota > Metazoa > Chordata > Lepidosauria > Squamata > Lacertidae > Darevskia > Darevskia armeniaca. The sequence continues at coordinate 649,965 of JAWWNF010000148.1, forward strand.
AAGATGCATGCATCAGTTTCATAGGCATATGGCCACTGTTTATGGGTGGGGGGGTAGTTTTGGTTGTTTTTCCTCCCTTTTTTAATTTAGAAAAGGGGCCAATAAGAGGAAACATTGTAGTAGAGGCATAGGTTAAATGGTGATGTGTTCATAGCAGTTGGAAAGGACCCAGTCATCTAGTCCAACCCCCTGCCGTGAAAGGTACCAATTGCTTGGGAATGTGAGTTTCCTGGGAACATTGTGTAAAGGTTGCATAATGGTGTTAGGACTAGGATCTGTGAGAGCAGGGTTCAAATCCCAACCCAGCCGTGAAGCTCATGGAGTGGAGTACTTTCTTCCAGAAAAATAACTGACTGCATACCCTTAGGGGGAAAGCACTGGCTGGGCAACCTTGGGTCAGCCAATCACCTAACCTACCTCACAGGGTTGTTGTGAGGAAAGAATGGAGAGAACCATGTACAGCACCTAATTTCTCAGAAGATAAAGCTGGTATATAAATTTAACATAGGGCAGAGTGGGGAAAAGAATGTAATTACTGCAGAAATAACTGCCAACAAGTTTTTGTAAGGGTTTTGGGGTTCTGAGCCTATTACACAAACAATACTGCCCATGCTGGCCCACTCCACACCCCTCCCACTTTATTTTGGTGTCTCTCCCAATGTTGTTTCTTGACCACTTACTTCCCATTTTCAGGAGCCACTGCAGGGATGCAGACATTGTGGCTCATTAGATAAATTACAGTATTAAATCCCCAATTGTCTCTCCTCCCCAATAGGCAAATAGTTAGAATCCATAGTGTAAAATAAATGTGCAAAAAAGACCAGCCCCCAATGCTTAATACTTTATATAGCCTCACTGTTTTTCATTGCAAGAGTGATTGAGAAAAAGTCACTGGCTGGTGGTGGTTAAAAATCACGTTTGGAAAAATCTGTTATAGAAGATAACTATGTTATAGAAGGTAACTGGATTTGCAGGTTGAGGTATCTCAACCTTTCCTCAAAGGACCTCAAGGCAACCAACATGGGCAACTTTACACTTAATCTTGAAATAAGTTGGTCAATAGGTCACCTATTTAATTTCATGGTGGGAGGGAGATTTAAACTCTAGCTACACAACAGTACTTGCAATGTGTTTTCCAAGGTATAAGGGGCAGCAGATCCCTTGAAAGTGTATTGCAAGAGCTATAGACACTGCTGCCAACTAGTACTGAATTAATTGAATTGTACTAGTGCAGCGTACAGCATTTGGATGTTTTAAAAGGCTAGCATTAGTTATGGTGCAAGGTGTGTGTATAGAACACCTAAGGGAGGAAAAGCTGTATGTGGAAAAGAGAATTAGACCAAATAATGATGTAAACATTTAATTTATGTTCAGAATTCAACTGAGGTTTTACAGGTAATGTGGTTTGAACCAGAGTAGGCTCCCAAGTGTTGAGAGACAAATAAATGGGTCTATTGAGCTATTCACCAGGCATGGCAAACTTTATTTGACATAACCACAAGTCACATTTTTATTAATTCAAAAACTACCAGCTTTTAGTAGTTCCATGCAGTAGCTTCAATACAGGTGTACAGCAGACAATGTCATAAACAAAGTTAATCAGTTAAAGGGAAAGATTGCAGTGGCAGCTTGTATGTTTTTTGCAAGAGTAAGAACAAAGAAAGATGAACTAGGCAATGTATCAAGTTTTAAATCACAGTTCTCCAGAGCTTTTGCTTTAAACAAAACTTATGCAACCATACATTGTGACATTATGTTAGGGAAAATAAGGAACACACTATGGAAAACACTTGTTGAGAATTCTGACTGGAAACTACCCAAACAATGTAGCACTTACCCCATATTGCCAAAACAGTAGAGTGCTAATGTTTGAGCAGCATCTGGCCAGAGAATAGTCCTTTTGGTGCAGGACCCCCTAGAAGCAACTTCATCAAGGAGCACTTATGAGTACAGGCTACAGAAGTGCTCAGAGGTGAAGTAGCCTATGAGGAGGAGAAAGGAGTCACACCTTTTGCAGGGAAGGCTTGCAAAAAGAGGATAACAGACACAAAAAGCTGAATATACTGATGGATAGGTAGGTCTCTGAAGAGTGAACTAGAGCCAGAACCTCACCCAAACAATGAAGCACTTTCCTGGTCTAATGCAACAGAAAGTGCCAATGCCTGGGCAAGATTCAGTAAGGGTTGGCTCAATAAAAATCATCCTGCTAGGATACATAGAAGAAAAACAATCCTGCTCTGGTCAAAGAGGGTTTGGGGCTTGACTTGGTTCCAGGCGATGAGAAAATGCAGGCTTTGCTTGTATTCCCTGTAAAATATAAAGAAAGTGTTGTTAAAGATCTCTCACGTCTCAAAAAATCACAATATTTAAGATTAGGGAAAGATGGATACAAGTTACAGAACAAGAAGAAATTGTTAAAAGCTGCTGCTCTCTCATAGACTTATCCTGGGGGTTTGTAGCTCAGTCAGGCCTGAACTCTACACAAACAATATAGCACTTAATTGACTCAGAATATAACAAGAAAGTACCACTGTCTGCGTGGAGTTCAGAAGGCCCTAGGTTTCCGGATCTGTGGAATGGGGAAAAGTTTGCATCTTTATAAATTTCTCGGGATGAACCCTGGATCTGCTCTTTGCGGCCGTGATGGGGTGCGCGCAAACAGCCGATCCGGGTTTAAACTCGGCGCTCAAAACAGTGGATACTGGGCAGCGCGGAAAAAGGTACCTTGAATTCAAAAAAATTATGACCCACGCTGCCTAAAACACGTGAAATGCTAAAAACATACATACGAGATTTGCACCGAGTTGACCAAAGCGGAGCGAAACGGGCTAATCCGATTTCTACCGCTGGAGGCGCCACCAACAGTTAAACCACCCTGGAGGTTTTAATGGACGGCAGCCAGAGCTGTGTACCTGGTTGGGCATTTGACCAAGTTTCAAGACACTGGAAGAGAAAACCTGACCAAGACGTTGCCAATATAATAAAGCACTTTCTCAGTTTTAAAATCACAAGGGAGTGCTATCGTATTGGCGGCGTCCAGGCAGCGGAGAAACCGTGCTTGGATCCAACCCTCGTGGCACCAGGATGCCGTCCCGACCCCAGACCCCCCCCAAACCCCGCGAAATGCCACACGAGTTCCTTTACCCCAGCTGCAGAAAGGATGCCAGACAAACACCAAAGAAAAGGAGACCAAATTTCCTCCTCCCGTCTATTGGATCCACCCCCCAACTCAAACCTTCCAGTTTTTGACCATCTCAAACACGTGGCCTCGATTGTGGAAAATTTCGTATTAAGTTGCCAGTCTTCTGATTAGACAAGACTCTTTCACAGCTTCCCCAAACCAAATGAATACGCCTCCCCCATTTCCCATATCAAAACCCCCCACCCAATTACCCGCTCCTTCATATTTGCCAAACAGAAAACGTTCAGGGTTGGGTAGGGAGGTTTTTTTGCGGTGTAATGCTTAAAAATACAACCAATTAAGAAACGACCGTTCCCCCTCCAAGTGTCATTGCCCGGTTTAAAGCCCCTAACCCCTAGGTCTGCAAACTATGTAGAAGGTACAAATTTATGCATTCCACTTCCCGGCAGCCGCAAAAAAAAATATTTTGGAAGGTAAAGAGACCAACCTGAAAGGTCTCACGTTCGGGGAACAAAAAAAAAAGTCCGGCTTCTGCAAATTTCCACGAACAGAGCCAAAAGAATCCCAAGAATTTAAACCTCCCGGGCAGATCAAGAGATCTCCCCTTGGAAGTCCCGTCCCAAGATCCAAGCATGGTCTGGGAGAGATCTTTCAAAGCCCCAAGCCCTTTCCCTCCAATACTCACCAGCCGTGCCATCTTCCGAGGTGGTCTCTGCTCCTGGGGTCCAGAGATGTGCTGTCCCAGCCGAGGGGCGCCCTTTATAAAGCCTGCAGCTTCGAGGGTGCCATTGGCTCGCCCCTTCCCTCCATTGGCTTTCTTCCTCCAATCAAGTTCAAGAGCTGGGGTCCCCTTCCCCACCCACCTTCCCCCTCCCACCTTTCCCTGACCAAGCCCTTGCCTGGTGAATGGATCAAGGAATGGGTGGGGTAGAGAGGTGGGGCAATCAAGGGGGTGATGGAGGGCAGATAGCTCAATCCTTTGCTGGAGACAATGGGCCAACCCATCACCCCCCACACCCAGGAAGGTGGGTAAGAGAGGATCGCCTCAGGCATGCAGATTCCGCCCATCCCATTCCAATGGGCCAGCCTTTCCTTAAGTCCTGGGGAATGAGGAGAGACCCTTTGTTTTAAATAAGTTGAGGTGATCATCATGCTAAAGCCAATTATTTTGAATCAATTGAAAATGCCAAAGTATTGGGAGGAAGGAGGGAAGTTGGAAAGCAAACCTACAGGCTTGCATGACCTATTCAGGCTGGAGAGCTCATCCATTTTATTCCTTCCATTTTAACCTTCCAAAAGCATTTTCATCCCTCCCTCCCTACTTTAGATTCTTATGTGCACACTTTATTTAATTTTGTTAAGAGATTTTTGTCCCATTCTACACACACACACACACACACACACACACACACATACACACACGGTTTTTCTTCTCAGGGTTGGTTAACAAACATGTAAAACCAAAAATGGAATCAGTTTTTAAAAGTCAAATAATATGCAGGCTTCACGTGATCAACAGATTTCACAGGATAAATAACAATGTACATATGTGTATGTATCTATAAGGCCAACCATCTATAGACTTCACACAATGACTAGCAACGTATATAATATTTAAAACAAAATAACATAACATAACATAACATAACATAACATAACATAACATAACATAACATAACATAAATCTTTAATACGGTCAAGGACCAGCAAAAACAAAATAAATAATAAAAAAAAAAATTCCTTCCAGTTGCACCTTAGAGACCAACTAAGTTTGTTCTTGGTATGAGCTTTCATGTGCATGCACACTTCTTCAGATTCATGCACACGAAAGCTCATACCAAGAACAAACTTAGTTGGTCTCTTAAGGTGCTACTGGAAGGAATTTTTTAATTTTTAATTTTGTTTTGACTATGGCAGACCAACACAGCTACTTACCTGTATATACCTGTAATATTTGTGCATGTATATCATCATCAATCTCTATCTGCTTCATGCAACTGATGTTATAGGCCCTTAGCTACGAAAGCTGATGCCAGATTTGTTTTATATTGTAAGGTGTCAGTGTATAACAGGAGCCAATTTTATGAGGTCACCCTGGGAGCTGTATAGCGTCAGGAATTAAGCCTAGTCCTAGCCCAACATGTTGGCACCACTACTAAAAGCCAGCATGGTCTGAGCAAGGAAATCTCAAAATCTGCAGCTGAAAATTTCCCTCTGATAGGAACTCAACAGGTGGTCTTAGCCAGCTCCCCCCCCCCCACCAATTTATTAGTCTCAATCCCACATCTTCTCTTCAAGGACAATCAAATTGATCTTGCTTACAGTTAATAGGACTTAAGGTAGGGAGCACACTGAACAGTCAAAATTGCAATTTAATAATAACCCAGAATTGTTATTAACTAGCCCCAGAGCAATTCGTCACTGAAGCTGGCCACAGTTATCCCAGCTGTCTCAGGAAGACTAGATGTGCTCAGTGCAGCATCCATTACTTCCCCCCTCCCCATTTTACTTTCACAACATCCCTGTGAGGTAGGTTAGGCTGAGAGATAGTGGGTATCCCCTGGTCATCCTGGTAACTTCATGTCAGAGTGGGGATTTGAACCCAACTCTCCCCAATATTAATCTACCATTCTCACCACTACACCCCACCCCACAATTATTATTTTATTTTAAAAAAAATGTTTTGTATTTTTAAATACAAGCATACCCAGTGCTTCCCCCCCCCTTAGAAAAATAGGTGCAGGTACTCCCCATGAAGTTGTGAAACACTTTTAAACAACAAAAACAAAAAGAGGTGCTGGGACTGCATACTCTTGCGTAGCCCCCTGAAAAAACTGCGCATACTAATTTGAAATGTAAGATTCTGACACATGCATACTAAATATTTGTGAAACATTTCCTTCCCTTTCCATTCCAATCTGTTTTAAGTAAGTTAAATAGTTGATTTCGAGGTGTGTGTACAGGCTGCAATATTGTTCACCATAAAAGCATAAGCAGGTATATTTTGCACTTCCTCAGAAGAAAACAGAGTGGCTTAAAATCCAAAATATGCTGGTAATTAATGCTGACCTAATTTGCAGGGGTATAAGGGCCACAATGGGACGCGGGTTAAACCACTGAGCCTAAGGCTTGCTGATCAGAAGGTCGGCGGTTCGAATCGCCGCGACAAGGTGAGCTCCACTCTGGGCAGCTTCCAACATATATAAAAACATAATAAAACATTAAACTTTTTTTTTTTTAAAAAAAAACCCTTCCCTACACAGGATTGCCTTTAGATGGCTTGGGGAATGGATAACTCCATACCCTCCAACATTTCTCCAATGAAAATAGGGACATCCTAAGGAAAAGTAGTAGGGGTGTGGGTGGCGCTGTGGTCTAAACCACTGAGCTTAGGGCTTGCCGATCGGAAGGTTGGCGGTTTGAATCCCTGCGACGGGGTGAGCTCCCGTTGCTCAGTCCCTGCTCCTGCCAACCTAGCAGTTCAAAAGCACGTCAAAGTGCAAGTAGATAAATAGGTACCGCTCCGGCGGGAAGCTAAACAGCGTTTCCGTGCGCTGCTCTGGTTTGCCAGAAGTGGCTTAGTCATGCTGGACATATGACCCGGAAGCTGTACGCCGGCTCCCTCGGCCAGTAAAGCGAGATGAGCGCCGCAACCCCAGAGTCGTCCGCGACTGGACCTAACGGTCAGGGGTCCCTTTACCTTTACCTTTAAGGGCCACAATACAATGATTTTGAATAACTTCCAGCAGTCTAAAATGCCCAGTCTTATTATTGTTGATGTCTCTAGTCAATTTCTATTGGCACAATCTTGTATAAATGTCTACTCTGTCAGAAATAAGTCACATTGAGTTAAATGAGACTTACTCCCAGGAACCTGAGTATAGGATTGCAGCAAAAAAAGAAAAAGAGAGAGGAAGAAATTATCCCTGGAAATGAGTGACCCCTCCACTATTATTTATTGCTTTGGCAGATTTAGCTGCTGCTGAGTAATTCAGTAATCTCTGAGTATCCTTCGGAAATCAGCATTAGAGTGATAATGGAAGATCAAGGATTCAGAATTAATTCCCTAAACCAGGAATATTTGGGTAGATTGTCTTCTTCATACTCCCTTACACATTAACAGCATGTCTTTTAATTCTATGGGATGGGGGGGGGAGCGAGCAAGTATTTATTATTTATTTAAGAGGATTTATATCCTATGCTTCCATTGTTAAAAATAAATATTCAGAGTGTCCCACAACATATTAAAAAATACCCCCCAAGGCATTTAAGTGTTTTGATGTACATCGAGTGTATTTCACAGTGGCACCTAAAATATTGAATTGATCAGATGGCCAAATACAGAGGTAGTAATAAACACATTTTTAAAAATTAAGTTTCTATGGTAAATACAGGCTTATATAGGCCATTTATTCTTGCTCTTTCCTAGTAGAGAATATGTTTGTTATATGCAAAATATAAATGGAAATCTATAAAACTGCTTAAGCAAATTGGGGAAAACAGCAAAATTGGTGAGGCTAACAAACCTCTCTCACACACCAATACAGACAAGTTAAATAAAGCAAAACAGGGACAAGGAAAAAGAAATACTTATCGAGGGGGGAATTTGAGTAATCTTATAATGCATTTTAAGTTAATGGTGTTTAAGCATAACTTTGGGCCACAGTATTTGCTATAGAAATCTCTGTTGATTGAACTCTATGGGACTTTATAAAGAATTCTTTATAAAATCATCCTTCATAAACACACACACAAATATACACACCCTTTCCATTAAATCCATAGCAACAAAAGAAGATGTGCTAATTGGGGACAAATCTGGCTGAAAACAGGAGTTTTATTTTATTTTATTTTATTTTATTTTAGTCATCAGGAACCTTGCTCCAGAAATGAAGTGGTTAACAGTGAAGGTGGGGTGGGTGGGGGTGGAATCCTGGCCACCAGGATCAAACTTCCCATTTTACTGGCTGATGATGGCTTACAGCAAGGGCTGGGGGGGGTTTGAAGATTCCTGCATATCAATGGTTTTTGGGAAGAGTCTTGAGAGGAGGGCAGAGGCAGGAAATCTTTGGCCCATAGGGGGTTGGGGTGGGGGAGGATATCTCTGCATTTGAATGAAAGTTCAATAGACAGAGAGGCTTTGTGATGGGAAGATTAAGTGCCCTGCCACCAACTATCTCAACACCCCCCACCCATCATAAGCATCTTCCTGGAACTGTTTCAGAAGCCTGGAGCCAAGGTTGACTTGCAAAGACACTCCATAATCAACTCACAATTGATAGGGAAATGAACCTAAGGCCAAAGCGAGTTGGGCAGAGAAGTTCTCCAGGTCTGCTCATTTCCAAGGGTTTCTGTTCCTACCTTCTCTAGAAGGCAAAAATCCTCCTTTCCAGCTTCCTTAGGCCAAACTTGTGATCTGCCAGGTCATGCCTAGTGGCTTCCTGGAGCCTTTGTATATAGACTGTAGGTTTCTTTCTTTTTCTTATGTCTTCCTTCAACATGGCAGAGGTGGACCCCATGGACATCTGGCTACTGCTGGACTCCAACTCCCATCAGCCCCAGCCAGAATGGCCAATGGTCAGGGATGATGGGAGCTGAAGCCCAACAACACGTGGATGGCCACAGGTTCCCCAATCCCTGGTCTATAGCTTGGTAAGTGTGCCATTGCAGACACAGTCCAGATAGTGTTGTGATGGGGAACATGTGGACCTGCTGGTGTTGTTGGACTACAACTTCCATCATCCTTGATCGCTATCCATGCATGGTGGGAATTGGAGCCAAACGTCTGAAGGGCCACAAGTTCCCTGCCCCAACATGGTGAATATTAGAATAAAGGTAAAGGTAAAGGGACCCCTGACCATTAGGTCCAGTCGTGTCCGACTCTGGGGTTGCGGTGCTCATCTCGCTTTATTGGCCCTTCCAGGTCATGTACAGCTTCCAGGTCATGTGACCAGCATGACAAAGCCGCTTCTGGAGAACCAGAGCAGCACACGGAAACGCCGTTTACCTTCCCACCAGAGCGGTTCCTATTTATCTACTTGCACTTTGACGTGCTTTCGAACTGCTAGGTGGGCAAGAGCTGGGACCGAGCAACGGGAGCTCACCCCGTCGCAGGGATTCAAACCACCAACCTTCTGATCAGGAAGCCCTAGGCTCTGTGGTTTAACCCACAGCGCCACCTGGGTCCCTTCTAATATTAGAATAGTTTACAGTTATTTCCCAGATACTCCACAGAGTTTTCCCATTCCTCTTTATATACTTGAACCTCTTGTTCTCTTATTTTACTAGTTAAACCTGCTAACTCTGTGTAGTCAATCTTTTTTAATTCCCTAGAATACAGTGGTACCTCGGGTTACAAACGCTTCAGGTTACAGACTCTGCTAACTCAGAAGTAGTACCTCGGGTTAAGAACTTTACCTCAGGATGAGAACAGAAATCGCACGGCTGCAGCAGGAGGCCCCACTAGCTAAAGTGGTACCTCAGGTTAAGAACAGTTTCAGGTTAAGAACGGACCTCCAGAACGAATTAAGTTTTTAACCAGAGGTACCACTGTAGCTGTTTCAGCATGTTCAAGCTCACCTCCTGCAATACAGGCAGGAGGTTAATCTCAGATAATTGAGGCTTTGCCAAGCCTACTGTCAAGATGGTTCTCATCATGTTTCCATGGGCAACCATGGTTGATCTCTGACAGGCATGTCCAAAGTCCGTTTCGGGGGTCTAATCCAGGCCACCGGTCAGTTTCATCCAGCCCCTATGGGAGTTTATTTCCTGGGGTAAAATCCTAAAAAAAACCTCAACAACTTCAATCTTTAAAAAAGGTCAACAACTATGGTTGGCCCTTTGGTCAGCCCTCACAGCCCTTCACTTCATCAAATCTGGCCCTCTTTGAAAAATGTTTGGACACGACATGAGATTGCATGGGTGGCTGAAACCAAAAGCATATAGGTAAAAGTAAAGGGACCCCTGACCATTAGGTCCAGTCATGACCGACTCTAGGGTTGCGGCGCTCATCCATCTTTATTGGCCGAGGGAGCCGGCGTACAGCTTCCAGGTCATGTGGCCAGCATGACTAAGCTGCTTCTGGCGAACCAGAGCAGCGCACGGAAACGCCGTTTACCTTCCCACTGGAGCGGTTCCTATTTATCTACTTGCACTTTGACGTGCTTTCAAACTGCTGGGTGGGCAGGAGCTGGGACCGAGCAACGGGAGCTCACCCCGTCGCAGGGATTCGAACCGTCGACCTTCTGATTGGCAAAATATAGGCATATATTTAATTGCAAAACCTTCTAAAACTATCACACACACACACACACACACACACACACACACACACACGAGGGGGGGCTTTAAAAGAGTATTGGATATTAGAATTAGTGCAGCTATTTTAGAAAAGGGTATTTACAGAAATATGCAAAATTATGAATCGGGGTTTACAATGCAATCCATGCCTAGGTTTATTGACAATTTTTAATGAGTGGCACCCAGCAACTACAAATATAGATTTATGGGGAAATTTGCTGTATGAGCCTTCTAGGGGAGATGTAGGGGAGGGAACCAATTATTTTGATAATGTTATGTTATTCTTATATCCCTTTTCTGGAAAATTAATAAAATCAGAGAGAGAGAGAGAGAGAGAGAGAGAGAGAGAGAGAGAGAGAGAGAGAGGTGGACAAATTCATGGAGGAGAAGGTTATCAATGGCTGCAAGACATGATAGCTCTGCTCTGCTTCCACAGTCAGAGGTAGTAATGGTTCGGAATACCAATTGCTGGAAGCCTCTGGAGCAGATAGGACTATTGTACTCGGGTCCTGCTTGTGGGTTTCCCATGGGATCTGGTTGGCTGCTGTGAAAACAGGGTGCTGGAATAGATGGGCCACTGGCCTGATCCAGCATATCCCACACCCAAGTTCAGTGGCAGGACCTTTTCGTGTTGCCATCAGTGTTTCTCCAAGTTGCTGTGCGGTGCTTGGGTTTGTGAATTGAATTCGTTATGCCCTCAAACTGGAGATTCCCAGATGAGCCCTCCATCTACCCCATTTCAGTTGGATGGGTGAAAATCTACCATTACAACTTAAAGTCACCCATTACTGAGATGGAAGCAATTCCTTCTGGGGTCATTGGTCATCTTGTCAGATATGCTTCAAGAGAACCAGTGTTGTGTTCTGATTAGAGTGTCAGACAAGGACTTGGGAAACCTGGGTTCACTAGATGGCCTCGGGCCAGTCAATGCCTCAGCTGAACCTACCTCACAGGGTTGTTGTGAGGTTTAACAATGAGGTGGGGAGAATCTTACATGTTGCCTTGAGCTCCATGGAAGAAAGATGGGTCATAAACAGGGTTCTCTAGGGGTTGGAAAGTATTGGGTAACCCCTTAGATGTGTGGGGGTGGTGGCTGGAGTAACACAACTTGCTTTTGGGGGTATCAGTTGGAGGTGAAGTGCCCTGCCAACTACATGGTCTTCTCTATTTTATTTTATTTTATTCATTCATTGCAATACATTTATACCTGACATTTGCTCCAAGGTAAAGGTATAAGGTAAAGGACCCCTGGACAGTTAAGTCAGGGGTAGGCAACCTAAGGCCCGTGGGCCGGATGCAGCCCAATCGCCTTCCCGGATGGTCTGGGAATCAGCGTGTTTTTACATGAGTAGAATGTGTGCTTTTATTTAAAATGCATCTCTGGGTTATTTGTGGGACATAGGAATTTGTTCATTATTTTTTCCTCCAAAATATAGTCCTGCCCACCACATGGTCTGAGGGACGGTGGACTGGCTCATGGCCGAAAAAGGTTGCTGACCCCTGAGTTAAGTCCAGTCAAAGGCGACTATGGGGTTGCGGCGCTCATCTTGCTTTCAGGCTGAGGGAGCCGGCGTTTGTCTGCAGACAGCTTCCAGGTCATGTGGCCAGCATGACTAAACCGCATCTGGCGCAACGGAACACTGTGACGGAAACCAGAGCCTTTACCTATTTATCTACTTGCACTGGCACACTTTTGAATTGCTAGGTTGGGAGGAGCTGGGTCAGAGCAATGGGTGCTCACCCCGTCGCTGGGAGTCGAACTGCTCAAGGTGAGGTAGGTTTAGCTGAGAGACAGTGACTGGGCCAAGGCCACCCAGTGAGAACCATGCCTGAGCGGGGATTTGAACCCAGGTTTCCTAGATCCTAGCCTAACACTCTTACATACTATACCACACTAGCTCTGAAAACTCTCAGAAAAACATCAAGCTCTCCTGCAGGAGGGGAATGCATATTTTTGTCTGGGAGAACTTCAACAGACATGTGGCATAAGAGTGGAGTGATGCTGCTGTCCCAGGAGGTAGAATTTAGAGAGTACAGCCTAGGCATCGGCTAAAGGCACATAAGAACTTACGAACAGAAACAATAGTCATTCTAGATTGGGGCAATGGTCCACTTTGTCCAATATTCTGTTCTCACAGTGGCCAACCAGATCCCACTGGAAGCACGCAAGCAGGAACTGGGTGCAACAGTGTTCTCCTGACTGCGAATCCTTGCATACTGAGTTATGTAGCTTCTGATAGTGGAGGCAGACGACAAAATAGCCATTTCTACTATTTAGTGTGTTACCCTCCATGGAAGCAGGTCCTAAGCAGGTCTGGGCCTGGGCAGTACTCAGAGGGAGACCATCTGGGGGCTCCATGCAGATTGCTTCTCACAGAAGGTGGGCATGAAAGAAACAGCAGGTAGTTTTTTAATGTTGAGAAATACTGTTCTTGCCAAAACTCTCAATCCTGCAAAATCCATGGTGTCTGGATTTATTTCCACCACATATACATCTTGGTAGTCACAACTGTTGGGGGGGGCGTGGAAAGTATCAGACCCCTGATCCCCTTTCACCTGTCCGTTCCTCTGTAGTGCAAGATACAAAGTTTGGGTCAGAAGCCTGTGTCTCTTGTAGGTCTCTCTGTCTCCAATAGCCAGGAAATGTATTGGGTTGTATGTGGGTATTCTTACCAAGATGCTGAGACATTGGCCTTGCACTGATAGAGCCACTTTATATCCAAACCACCATTTATTTTCACATTGCTTAGATGCAGTTATCCTAGTCTAGACCCCCTCTCTCCAAAACTCCAGAGATCCATTATTTTGGAAGCCTGGATGGGATGGGCAGATTCCCTGGGGATTTCCTGAGCTTTGTGTTGATAGATCATTACTTAAGCTATTGGCCAAGGGTGGCACCTCAAATGCTCCATGGAGTGACTCAGTCCTTATCACTCACCCTTTGTGTAAATGCTATCACCTTCTAGGCAAAGATGACTCACACCCAGCCCAAATCCAATCATCTCTGGGCTTTGTTTTCTTCCTCAGCATGTGAAATGACTTCAGCCAACGCCAAAAGAAACACATGACCCCAAATTCAGTCTTGCTTTCTAACTAGCCTTTCAATATTTGCTGGGGAAAGCAATTTTATTTTTATTTTTTGGTGTGTGTGTGTTTCTCATTATTGAGCCTCATTGCTGATACTTATTGGAGATGAAGACCATCTTCAGCAAGGATGTGTCCCTGTGGTCCAAGGTGACTCACTGAGCTTCATGGCTGAGTGGGGAGTTGAACCCACTAGATCAGGGGTCAGCAACCTTTTTCAGCAGGGGGCCGGTCCACTGTCCCTCAGACCTTATGGGGGCCCAGACTATATTTTTTTGGGGGGGGGAAATGAACAAATTCTGATGCCCCAGAAATAACCCAGAGGTGCATTTTAAATAAAAGCACACATTCTACTCATGTAAAAACACCAGGCAGGCCCCACAAATAACCCAGAGATGCATTTTAAATAAAAGCACACATTCTACTCATGTAAAAACACCAGGCAGGCACCACAAATAACCCAGAGATGCATTTTAAATAAAAGCACACATTCTACTCATGTAAAAACACGCTGATTCCCGGACCATACGCGGGCCGGATTGAGAAGGCGATTGGGCCGCATCCGGCCGACGGGCCTTAGGTTGCCTACCCCTGCACTAGATAATCCCCAAGGGAATGCAGTCTTCAATAGTAAAAAAAGTGCTCTGTTTCTTATACTATACTGGGAAGTTTAAAGGTTCTTAGGTCTCCCCCTTAACTCTTATGAGGATGGTTGTTGCATTAGTCGCTTGGAAAGACAGCACCCAAAAATCTTCAGATTACAGTTGTTGATGAGAGCAAATGTAAGCTACTGAAATGAGAATTGTGAGTCTGGATTTGAGAGACCTGAATGCCAAACCTGATATCTACCTGGAGATGCTGGGGATTGAACCTGGGGTCTTCTGCATGCAAGGCAGATCTTCTACCACTGAGCTATGGCCCTTGCCCTGTTGAGAGCTAGTTTAGTGTAGTAGATGGAATCTTAGACTAGGACTTGGGAGACCAGCGTTCAAATCCCCACTCAGCCATGAAGCTCACTGGGTGACCTTGGGCCAGTCACTGTTTGTAACCCTAGACTCCCTCATAGGGTTGCTGTGAGAATAAGTTGGAGGGGGGAATTATGTATGCTACCTGGAACTGCTTGGAGGAATGGTGGGGTATAAATGAAATAAATACTCAGATTTATTTCAGCTGTAAAAAAAATAAATGCCAAAAAAGGCGATGTGATAAGAAATCAGAAAGTGATAAAAATATTAAAGTTTAAAGTTTTATTGAAAAATTTAAAAAAACATAATTTATCCACATTTGCTGTTTGTATGGTAGTGAGAGGGACCCAGGTGGCGCTGTGGGTTAAACCACAGAGCCTAGGGCTTGCCGATCAGAAGGTCGGCAGTTCAAATCCCTGCAACGGGGTAAGCTCCCGTTGCTCGGTCCCTGCTCCTGCCCACCTAGCAGTTCAAAAGCACGTCAAAGTGCAAGTAGATAAACAGGTATTGCTCCGGCAGGAAGGTAAACAGTGTTTCCGTGCGCTGTTCTGGTTCGCCAGAAATGGCTTAGTCATGCTGGCCACATGACCTGGAAGCTGTACGCCGGCTCTCAGCCAATAAAGCGAGATGAGCGCCGCAACCCCAGAGTCGGACACGACTGGACCAAATGGTCAGGGGTCCCTTTATCTTTACCCTTGATGGTAGTGAGATGTTCATGTGACTGAAGTACATTCCACTTTTCATTTGTTTCATCATTCAGATGCATTAAGAAACACTGAAGAAAAATATTTTGAAAATAAAATAAATGCAATGAAAATGAATGGAACATCTGGAGGGCACCCTGCAGCAACCACTTTCTCTGCTTCTGCAGGAGTTAGAATGAAGTTTAGACATTGTGCAGCCTAACTCCAGGCACACTTAGGTAAAGGGACCCCTGACCATTAGGTCCAGTCGTGACTGACTCTGGGGTTGCAGCGCTCATCTCGCTTTATTGGCCAAGGGAGCCAGTGTACAGCTTCCGGGTCATGTGGCCAGCAGGACTAAGCCGCTTCTGGCGAACCAGAGCAGCGCACAGAAACGCCGTTTACCTTCCCGCTGGAGCGGTACCTATTTATCTACTTGCACTTTGACTTGCTTTTGAACTGCTAGGTGGGCAGGAGCAGGGACCGAGCAACGGGAGCTCACCCCGTCGTGGGGATTCGAACCGGCGACCTTCTGATTGGCAAGCCCTAGGCTCTGTGGTAAAACCCTCTGTGATCCATGAGGCTTGCTCACAAATATGTGAGGACTGAGGTTGCATAGATCAGACTTTGCCAGCCTGGCACCCTCAGGTGTTTTGGGCTTCAACTCCTATTACCCCCCCAGCCCGAAGGATGGGTGGAGGATGCCAGGTTGGCACAGGTTGGTATAGATTGATATTGCTGGGGCTTGTCCAAACACCCAATCCTTATTCCTTCTTGGGAGAGGGATTTCAGAGACCAGTGACAAGTGTGTGTGTGTGTGTGTGTGTGTGTGTGTGTGTGTGTGTGTGTGTTGCCTGTATGCAAGGAGGTATTTTCTTTCTCACATCCCTTAATCTGATATGCAGGAATGTGGCCTTCAAGGCTGAAATTCATTTGCAAATTGAGGAAGGGCAGGAAGAAGGGAAGCAAACAGAGACAAAGGACTGAGTTGTGGAGGGGGGGGGAAGGAGCAATAAAGGGGGCTTGGATCCAGAGCTGTCTGCACCCCAAAAATGAGCCCTCCCCACCAGACCTGCTACTGGCTGCCCATTCCAGTTCTCTCTGGAGGGAGGACAACCCCCCCCAACTTCCCCAAGGGAGTGCTGTAAGGAAAAAGCAAAGTCACAGCAATAGCAGTGGCTTCTGGGGGTTGCTGCAAGCAAAAGACTTGGTAGGGAATGATTTACAGCTGGAGTCTCTGCAGGTTGACTCTGAAGGAAGTCCTCCCCAGGGAGTTCATGGGGGATAATGCTTGAGGAAGCCTGTGTGAGGTTATTGAAGCCATGGAACAAGTGAGCGACTAGCGCTGGGCTTGGCGAGTGTATTGCCAGCTGGCATACATCCTGCGCTGGCTTATTGTGTACACACGCGCGAAACCCACCCCTTTCCCCAAGAAAGAGACATGAGACAAGAGTATGGGATTAAATTGGCCACAACTTTATTGAACTTCAGAAGTGGGAAACTTGGCACAGGCCTTGGCAGGCAACCCTCTCAGCCCATGGCTGAGGATATGCAGGATGAAGAGGAACAGTGGGAGGGGACTGCAAAGCACACACTTACACAGCATGCCCTCCCACAGCCTCGGTCCGGGAGTTTGACCTACATGCCGCCGCTCTATGGCCAGAAACTCTCGGTTTACCCTTTAACGGGCCCTGCAAGCGCAGCCGCATGGGCTGGGAGCATGCCAGCATCCCGCCCGACCAGATGATAGACTAAACTAAAGGCTACCTTGCCAAGGCCTAAAACCAAAGAGGGCTGTCTGAAGAGCTCAGACCCTTTTCTAGCCCTTGACCCCACCCCCGGCCGAATCTCCATTGTCCACCTGGCCGAGGGCGTGTCAAAGGGTGTCAGCCTAAGCCAGGTGGGCAGCTCCCGCCCAGGGGACCCCTGCTCGGTGTCGCAAACCCGCCCACCTGAGAAGGGAGGGCGGAAATTATGGCAAGGTTACTGAGAGCAAGTTAGCACCAGTAGACATTAATTCAAATAGATGTCCTTGAATAAATATGGCCAATATGTGCCTTCTTTGCCCACAGTCCTCTCTTAACCACATTTCTCCAGAAGTTTCAGTTGGGATTGGCAGGCATCTCTGGGTACGAACTATATATTTTAAGCACAGGACTTCACCCAATGAATTATTGGGTGAGGCGGTTGGAGGATGGATGGCGGCTAACAGATTGAGGTTGAATCCTGACAAGACAGAAGTACTGTTTTGGGGGGACAGGGGGCGGGCAGGTGTGGGGGATTCCCTGGTCCTCCTGAATGGGGTAACTGTGCCCCTGAAGGACCAGGTGCGCAGCCTGGGAGTCATTCTGGACTCACAGCTGTCCATGGAGGCGCAGGTTAACTCTGTGTCCAGGGCGGCTGTCTACCAGCTCCATCTGGTATGCAGGCTGAGACCCTACCTGCCCGCAGACTGTCTCGTCAGAGTGGTGCATGCTCTAGTTATCTCCCGTTTGGACTACTGCAATGTGCTCTACGTGGGGCTACCTTTGAAGGTGACCCGGAAACTGCAATTGCGGACACACACGCGAAACCCTGTCTGGGGTGCCTACCCCTTTCCTCAAGAACAAGACACGAGACCAGAGTTTGGGATCAAATTGGCCACAACTTTATTGAACTTCAGAAGTGGGAAACTTGGCACAGGCCTTGGCAGGCAACCCTCTCAGCCCCGTTTTGGCTGAGGATATGCAGGATGAAGAGGTGCAGTGGGAGGGGACTGCACAGCACACACTTACACAGCATGCCCTCCCACTAACCTCGGTCCGGGAGTTCGACCTACATGCCGCCGCTCTAGGGCCAGAAACTCCCGGTTTCCCCTTTAACGGGGCCTGCAAGCGCCGCCGCATGGGAAGGGAGCATGCCAGTGATACGGGTGACTACGAAGGGAAGGGACACCCCCACCCCTTTGCCTTTCCCCCCTCCGTGAGGTGCAGAGACAGCACCAGGCAGTGCGGGACCCTCTCCCACAAGGGTCCCCCCTTTTGTCAGCAAGTTGTTATACAAGCAGACACACACACCCTCGCGAAACTCAGTTTCAAGTGTTTATTAATACTATTTGGATACATTGTATCAAGTTGGACTCTGAACACCCACACGGAGGCTTTAAACCTTTAGATATTCATAGAAAATCGTAGCCTCCATGGATTTTCTCACTCTTTGCACCATTCTACTCCTGCCGGCTTCGGCCTCCAGGTCACCCCCAGTTCTCCATAATCCCCTGAGCAGAGCACCAGGTACACACCTGGTGCCTCAGGATGTGCCCCACCTGGGTAATCTTTTCACAAGTACCCATCCTCGGATTTCCTATGTGCCAGACAACTCCCAAGGTTTTCCCATTGTTCTCCCTCTGTAGATATTCAAGATGTATTTTGGACTCACTCAACTGCTATTTACATGTTCCTGAAACCCATCACCTGTATGTTAATCCTGTTTACCCATATGTTAATCACGTTTGACCCTCCTTCTCTCCACCCTTTTCTGAAGTCTTCCCCATGTAATCATGATGTAGTTATGATGCTCCCGAACTGTATCTTGGGACAGAGCGGGAAGTTTTAAAAGTCCTTGTCACCCTGTGTTCAGGGTTCAGCCTCTGTTACTCGAACCTGTTGCGCAACAAAGTGACTTTGTCCTTTGCTCCGGTTGCTGGTTGGTTTCATATTTAGCTCCGTAGTACCACGGACCTCCTGACCGAAGGGCCAGGTTGCTGAGAGGACTCGTGCCTGGGATTTTTCCGTAACACCAGCATCCCACCCAACCTGATGATAGACTAAAGACTACCTTGCCAAGGCCTAAAACCGCCAAAGTTGTGACGAAATGCTGCGGGGAGGGCGAAACCTGCCAATGCAGGGAAAATTCCTTCCCGGTTCCGAATACGGCAACCATCATAAGACCACAGCAGCGCCCGCTGACCTGTAACGCAAAGTGTTAGGCTGTAAGGAAAGTATTGTTAGCTTGATGACCACTGCCTTCAGACGAAACTCTATGGAGAGAAGAAATATTATTAATTTGAGGGTGGGAGGGCAGGTGAACCTAGAGGGAAACGAACCAAAAGAGGCCTGGCTGAAGGCCTCAGCCCCTTTTTACCTGCCCTTGACCACACACTCCGGCCGGCCAGCCATTGTCTATCTGGCCGAGGGTGGGTCAAAGGGGGCAGCCTATGCAGGTGGGCTGGCACCCACCCAGGTGACCCCCGCTCGGTGCCGCAAACCCCGTCCACCTGTGAAGGGAGGGCGGAAATTATGGCAAGGTTACTGAGAGCAAGTTAGCACCAGTAGACATTAATTCAAATAGATGTCCTTGAATAAATATGGCCAACATGTGCCTTCTTTGCCCACAGTCCTCTCTTAACCACATTTCTCCAGAAGTTTCAGTTGGGATTGGCAGGCATCTCTGGGTACAAACCATATATTTTAAGCACAGGACTTCACCCAATGAATTATGGGGAAAGTTACAACATTTTGTGCCTTTTAATTTAGGTAAGGATGGACATGATAGAGGTGCATAAGAATGATGCATGGCACAGGGAAAATGGATAGGCAGTTCTCTCTGTGTCATAAATACTAGAACATGGGGTCAAATGGGGAGCGTTCTGTTATACTCAGGTCTTGCTTGCAGGCCTCCAATAGGCATCTGGTTAGCTCCTGTGAGAACAGGATGCTAGACTAGATGGGCCATTGGCCTGTTTCATCTGGCTCTTCTCTTCTTAAGCTCCCCACCTTGGATGCAGAGCCATTACTCAGTTCTGGGGGATCCAGACACTTTTGGTGGCAATGGAGCTGGTTTAAGGCAGTGGCTAAGCATGTTAGCTAGAGTGGTGGGTATGGAGATTCCCCGGGATCGAATCATTCTTCAGCCACAAACTCACTAGATGCATAACCTCGGATATTTCCCAGAGGGAAATAATAATAATAATAATAATAATAATAATAATAATAATAACAATAATAATTTATTATTTGTACCCCGCCCATCTGGCTGAGTTTCCCCAGCCACTCTGGTGGAAATGATAGTGACACATGTGTGGGTTTGTTTAAACATTTATGTCCCACCTGCATGCAGTTCTGACACTGTCTCTCAGTTCTTCCTACCTCACAGGGCTGTTGTGAGGATAAAATGAGATGGGGAACCCCATATGCAGGATGGTTAGAAGTGGAATACAGTGGTACCTCGGGTTAAGTACACTTCAGGTTAAGAACTCCGCTAAGAACAGAAATTGTGCTCTGGCGGCGCAGTGGCAGCAGGAGGTCCCATTAGCTAAAGTGGTGCTTCAGGTTAAGAACGGACCTCCGGAACGAATTAAGTACTTAACCCGAGGTACCACTGTAAATGAATAAATTCTACAAGCTCTTTTGGGCTGTGATATACTACTTATGCTCAGGGACTCCCCCCCCCCTGCTTTTTGAGCTCTTTGTGCTATTCCTCAAAGATAATATGCCTTCCAGCTAAGCCCCCAGTCCTCCAGTTTACTTTTCACAAATATATTAAATTACATTTAGATCCCTTCTTTCCTCCTGGAAACTCAAGGTGGCATACACAGTTCTCCATCTTCCCACTTTATACTCACAAGAACCCTGTGAAGGAGGCTGAGTGGTCCAAGGTCAGCTGATTCACAGCTCCATGGCTATGTTGGATTTGAACGCTAGTCTAACAAACCACAGAGCCTAGGGCTTGCTGATCAGAAGGTTGGCGGTTCGAATCCCTGTGACGGGGTGAGCTCCCGTTGCTCGGTCCCTGCTCCTGCCCACCTAGCAGTTCGAAAGCACGTCAAAGTGCAAGTAAGTAAATAGATACCACTCCGGTGGGAAGGTAAACGGCATTTCCGTGCGCTGCTCTGGTTCACCAGAAGCAGCTTAGTCATGCTGGCCACATGACCCGGAAGCTGTACGCCGGCTCCCTCGGCCAATAATGCGAGATGAACACCACAACCCCAGAGTCAGACACGACTGGACCTAATGGTCAGGGGTCCCTTTACCTTTACCTTACCTAACATTCCTAACCCTGCACCACACTTGATTCCCTCTGATCGGATATTACAATGATCGCGAATCAGCCCAGGGAACCACACAGCCGAGCACTTTGTCACTGACACTGGCAACCAGCCCTGTCCACCAGCCCAGGAAACATGAGTAGATGCCACCTATAAGCTTGCTCTGCTCAGTGCAGGGAAGACCAGTGACTGAAGGTGTGGAGCAATCCATCTGGGGATGTTGACTTACTTGAGAACTCCTGCCCCCTGTCCATGGAAACTGACTCCACATGTTCAGATGAACAGTGAAACGCATCAAATATGGAGAGTCAATACGATGCACCTTACCACCTGTTGGACAGGGAAGAGATGGGTTCAGATTCCTGCTTAGGCCAGGTGTACCAGAGCCAATCACTACCTTTCAGGCTAACCTACCTGGCAGGGTTGTTGTGATGGAATAAGTGGGGAAGCTCTTGAGTATGCTACCCTCAGCACCGTAGAAGAAACGTGGACATTAGACTATGACTTGCATTAACAGGTTCAGTTATTGAAGTGAAGCAGGCCTGGCCCTTATGTTTGCTTTTTGGCAGATGGCATTTAGAGCAGGAGTCCTTGAGATGTTATTGGATTCCATCTCCCTCATCTTTGGGCATGCTGGCCATGCTGGCAGGGGCTGATGGGGGTTGGAGTTCAACATGCTCTGGAAGACCATAGATCACCCACCCCTGTTTTAGAGGAAGGTCAGAGTGTGGAAATACTGTAAGTAAATAAGTTCGAGCTATTCATTGCCATATTTTGGGTGACTGCAATCCTGGAAGTATAAAGAGAGTTCAGTCAAATATGTTGATCTCTTGGTCAAAATTCAGTGAAAACGTACAGCCCATTCCCTGTTACATCTCATGTACTGGGAGAATTCAAATATGGGTGAATCCCAAAGTGTTCCACAGATGGAAATATATTGAGTCAAATGTCCACATCATGCACAAAGTAGTTTTCAAGGACCATGTAATGTTTCAGTCCATACACAAGATAAATTCACAGTGTGACTGGTCAATGCACTTTCCTTGTATAAATGTAGGTTTTACGTACAATTGCCACAGGCTGCTGTTCTTGAACATCATGTTTACTGTTTCCCCCCTCTGCATCTCCCTCTCTCTCTCTCTCTCTCTGTGTGTGTGTGTGCGCGCGCGCTATCTATCTACCAACTGTACATCTTAATACACCTGAGAAAGTGGACTATTATTACTCCACAAAACCTGGATGATCACATCATAGATCTGTTCAGTCTGTAGACTGTCACAAGACTCTTAATTTGTCCCCATTAACCACGAAATTTGGGGGTTCATAGTTAATTATCCTTCTAAATTTGAGCCAATGAGGATCCTCTCCCAAGGAGACATTCAACTCAAGGGGATCCTTGACTGGGGGGGGGGACTACAGTCCCTTCAAGGTCCTCTCTGTAGAACTTTGTAAAAACATGTCAAATACCAACCCTAGGAACTCTCTGCCACCTAAGGGAGAACCCATCCCACAACATCTAAGAAGGACTGCTTATTTGGGATAGCTACTGTTGTTGAAGTCGGTTCCATTTCTTGGTTCGATGGATGGATGGAGGTTGTGAAAGTGTTCTTGGAGCCGCCGCCCCCCCCCCGGCAAATCAGCCTTCATTGTCTCACCCCACAGCGGGAGTTGGGCTCCTACAGCCATGAATATCAAAGGGCGATGGGAGGGGAAGGAGATGGACCATTGTGTAAGGAAGGGGGAACTGTGAGCCCTGCTTGCTTCTCATTAACATTCAGACTAGATTAGATCAGAAGAGCCAATTAGTTTTGATGGGGAGGGGGAGAGAAAAGAGGATGCAAGAAGAGCAAGATTCCAACCATATCTTGCCTTCCATCCTGCCATCTCCCCTTCAGCCCAGACGTGCGACTCCGAGGCTGAATTCAATGGAGCTTTTTTAAAAATCGAGCCTTACTCCTGAGCCACTAACCTTGAGGAAGCGTAGCTGGCTGGCAGCACCATATCAAATAAGTCTTGTGGAAACACAAAAGGGCTCATAAACACAGGCTTTTTACTATTATTTTTTTAACAATAATTTTTATTGGGTTTTTAACACAAACAAACATTTACTAACATAACAAATACAAACAGCAACAACAACAAAATTTCTTATTTCTTCACATTTCCCCATCACATCTTTATGGGACTTCCCCTGACCTCCCCTTCTGAGTTTCAGTGTCTCTCTTATTTATGCAGTTTTATCTTCATTGTTAAATCTTGTCAAAAAAATCTTTAATATCAATTTTTTTCCTTTTCCTTATCATAAACTTATTCTTATTACCACTAATATGACCTAAAACTCCCGGGAACCAGGCTTTTTACTATTTTTTTTTAATAAAAAAAATCTTTATTGTTTTAATTATAAAGGAAGTGACATTTTAAACATACAATCAATAAAAACATCCAAATAATGGTCTCCCCTGCAAATAACTATAATCCAGACTGTAAGCAGGATTCAAAGAAAAATTACTGAGAACCAGGAGGGGCATCAGAAAAAGTATCAAAATAAGGCTTGAAAAAGTCAAAGAAGAGGTCATTGAGCATTCCCTCTTGTGGCTTATTGTGGTGGTGGACCTAGATTTTAGACTTGCAAGATAAAATCAAACTTTGTTTTATCCTATTTTGAAAGAGCATGCGTAACTTTGAGTTTGTGTCTCCATTTTTCCATATATGCCATGTATTTGACTAATATATCCACCTTGTGCCTCCCATGTCTTTCCAGTGATTAAGAGGCATTCCAGCAAGTCTCATCACCTGGAACATCTTTATTTTGGTTTAAGGAAAATTTCAGCAATGCCAGTTTTAGGGTTCTTTCCATCGGCTGCTTTATAACCTTTTGTAGGTCATTAAAAATTAGATTCCAAGATGTACAAGCCTGAAGGCAGGACCACCACAGCCATACTGAGTCATATTGTCTTCTGGGGTCTGAAATTTAAGTTCTAGTTCAGGAAAGGTTAGGGCACAATAGACCTATTACAGAGCAATTCTGCCTATTTTTGCTTACTTAAGAGGACCCAGGTGGCGTTGTGGGTTAAACCACAGAGCCTAGGGCTTGCCGATCAGAAGGTCGGCGGTTCAAATCCCTGCGACGGGGTGAGTTCCCGTTGCTCGGTCCCTGCTCCTGCCAACCTAGCAGTTCGAAAGCACGTCAAAGTGCAAGTAGATAAATAGGAACTGCTCTGGCGGGAAGGTAAACGGCGTTTCCGTGCGCTGCTCTGGTTCGCCAGAAACAGCTTTGTCATGCTGGCCACATGACCTGGAAGCTGTACACCGGCTCTCGGCCAATAAAGCGAGATGAGCGCCGCAACCCCAGAGTCGGACATGACTGGACCTAATGGTCAGGGGTCCCTTTACCTTTTTTGCTTACTTAAAAGTAAGTTCCACTAAGTTCACTGAGGCTTAAAGGTAAAGGTACCTCTGACCATTAGGTCCAGTCGTGACCAACTCTGGGGTTGCGGTGCTCATCTCGCATTATTGGCCGAGGAAGCTGGCATACAGCTTCCGGATCATGTGGCCAGCATGACTAAATAAGCCGCTTCTGGTGAACCAGAGCAGCGCACGGAAACACCGTTTACCTTCCCGCCGGAGTGGTACATATTTATCTACTTGCACTTTGACGTGCTTTCGAACTGCTAGGTGGGCAGGAGCTGGGACCAAACAACGGGAGCTCACCCCGTCGCGGGGGTTCGAACCGCTGACCTTCTGATTGGCAAGCCCTAGGCCATGGGTAGGCAAACTAAGGCCCGGGGGCCGGATCCAGCCTAATCGCCTTCTAAATCTGGCCTGCAGATGGTCCAGGAATCAATGTGTTTTTACATGAGTAGAATGTGTCCTTTTATTTAAAATGCACCTCTGGGTTATTTGTGGGGCATAGGAATTCGTTCATTTGTTTTTTTTCAAAATCTACCGGTAGTCCGGCCCCCCTGAGGGGGGGTCTGAGGGACAGTGGACTGGCCCCCCCCCCGTTGAAAAAGTTTGTTGACCCCTGCCCTAGGCTCATTGGTTTAGACCACAGCGCCACCCGCATGAGGCTTACTCAGAGGTAAATAGGTATGTGCACACACCTTCCTGGGAGCAAACCCATTGAACTCAATGGGGCTCACTTCTGAATAGACATGTATAAGACTGCATTAGTCTTCAAGAGACCCCAAGTTTTGCTGTTGTTGTAGGGACAGCAATACATTTATTAAGACCAATAAAAATAGATCTATCGCAAACTAATGTGTAAGCTTTTCAATTCCCTAAGCTTCTTTTCTGGGCTAGATTCTGAGTCTGGATTCATAGTTCTGCTGATCTTGAAAGCTTGCACAATTCTATTGTGGTTTTGGGTTGGCCCCATTAAAGTTGGTTTTTTTTTAACCTACCTGATGGCTCAACATGGTTACTTATGCTTTTCAACCTTAACCACCCACCTGAAATAAAACTTTTTTGAGCACTTAACAATTCAATCAAATATATTGTTTTCTTTAAAACAGATCAAATCTGAATCCTTTTCAACACTTCCATATCCTTTGCTGATTAACTCCAGATTCACAGATAGAATCTAAAGTCTTGTTCCAACTTGTTTAGAGGCTGTTACAGTCATATGAAATGTCTGATAACATTGAAAAGGGCCAATTTCAGTGATGAACTTTGACCAACAACTTTGGGAATAATCTTGGTCCAAAGTGGAAAATAGAACTCCAATTAGCCTTTTTAACTGATACTGGAATCTCCTGACACAGTAAGTGATATATTAATAGCTACCAGACAGAGTTGGATTTCTCTACAAAAGTCCAGCTTCTGAAGGAATGGCACCAGAAAACTAGGAACATTATACTTACAAATAAGGCAACAGTAAATTTGTGTAGGTGCCTTGGAAATGTAATTATTTATTCATTTTTAAAATAAATTTCTACACCACCTTTTATAAAATTTCTCACAAGGAAGCGAACAATAATATAAAGTTAACCTTTGACAATAAGGATTTAAACTTTCCAATAAAACACAGAAAATCAGTACAAAAACTATAGGAAAAACCTACAACTGCAAAGACAAGCTGCCAGGCAAAGATTGCAAAGACAGAGCCAAACTCCCGCAATAGAAAACAAACCCACCAATTAAGACCTCCTTCAAGGGGGGAAAAACCCTGCAGGGGGCAGAGAGATAAAGTCTTCAGATGTTTCCGTAAAGCTCTGCAGTGTTGTGTGGTCCACCAGAGCAAATTCCACAGCAGAGGGGAGAATGCAATACAATCATTTGTGGCGGGAAATGGGATTTCTTTAGGTGGTGGAATGAAAAATAAATTGTATAGGACCACACGAGAGTCATGTATAATGGCAATATTCTAAGATTGCAAACTGGGATCATGGATATCTTGTATCTTGAACATTAACTGCTTGTCACAAAGGCAATGGTTTGCATTGTTAATTCTACTTTGTGTCATTGTTGAACTGTTAAACCACAGAGCCTAGGGCTTGCCGATCAGAAGGTCGGCGGTTCGAATCCCTGCGACGGGGTGAAGTAGGTGAGCCCCCTTTGCTCGGTCCGAAAGCACATCAAAGTGCAAGTGGGATAAAACATCCCCTACCACACTCTGGAAACCATTTGGATCCATTCAGTGGCGGAGCTTCATGCTTTGGCACCGGGGGGGGGGGGCGGAGAGCAGGCGGGGGGGCTGGCGTGTGTTCTGGGGGCACGGTGCACTGCCCACAGGGGCGTGACGCACATCCTGGGGGCGTGGTGCCCAGTGCGGGTGGGGGGCAGCCACGATGGCACCCCACCAGGATCGCGCTGGTGGGGGCGGTGCGCTCCCCCCGCACTCCTCTTCCTCTGCCAGTGGATCGGTCCCACCTCTCTGCAGAGGGAAAGGGTCGCAGAGAAGTCCAGTTGCACCAGGAAGTGATCTGACCATGGCACTTCTTTTGTTTTACTTTTACCTAGTGTCAGATCATCCACATCCATAGAGGTAAACACCAGGTCTAAGGCATGTCCACGACTATGAGTTGAGCCAAACTTATTCAGGGACAGCCCCATGGAGGCCATGCTCTCCACGAAGTCCCGAGCGGCCACTTGTAAAGTTGTGTCAGTATGGATGTTAAAATCCCCTAGGACAACCAAACTAGGTGTCTCCAGAAACATCTGCCAAGACCTGAAGCAGCTCGGCCAGGGAATCCTTGGTGCAGCAGTGAGGTTGGTACACCAAAAGGAATCCTATACTGCCACTATTGCTCAACTTCCAGAACATGCGCTCAGAAAACTGGGTCTTCCTGATAGGATGCCTGGGTCAAGCTAATGACTTCCTAAAAAGCACTGCAACCCCACCCCCCTCCCCACCCGTATGACCTGGGTTGCTGTGCGTAAGAGAAACCTGGTGGACAAGCAGCGGCAAGAACAGGCCCATCTGCTTCATCCAACCAAGCCTGTGTTACACATGATGCCAGGTCAAGTCCTCCATCCACGATCAAGTCATGGATGGCAGTGGTCTTCTGGATCATTGACCTGGCATTGCACAGCAGCACCTTAAGGTCACTTGGGTTTCCCTTGTTGATTCCAGCATCCTTCCGGTCAAGACCAGACCCGGAGACAGGGATAGTCTTCAAACAACGACTAAACCTGCCTCCTCGGTAATGACATGGTCTGGTGTTAGCATAACTCCTTGTTTGAAGCTTACTGGGCTTATCATGAGTTGCAGGTTGTTTCAGAATGAGCCACTAGAGAGAGATGTTGCACTCCTGACTGAGGCCGACAGTGGAGCGGAGATTCTGGGCGATGAAAGACGACAAGATGCCTACTAGGGAGGATTGGCAGACGAAAATATTGGAGGACGGAGAGATGGCAAGACTAACTGGGAAAATCAGAAACCAGGAGGATCAAAACTTCAACGAAGAATGGGACAAATTTATATTATATTTGAAAGACCACTGTAAACACTTGAGCAGGTTTTCAATAACTCTTGCAATGATACATAGATTTTGGACACAATGGAGGACTGTAAACTGGATGGACTTATAATATGCAGTTAAAAAGTTACACAAAGAACCCACGGAGAGGGAGATTCGGAAGAATCTTGCGTAAAAAAAATGATTACGGATGAAAATGAATGTGAATGAATTTGTAAAACCAAATTCAAAGATTATAAGAAAGAAAGAAAGAAAGAAAGAAAGAAAGAAAGAAAGAAAGAAAGAAAGAAAGAACCGCTCTTGAGGCTTTGCTTTGGTTGCACCTGAGGTGTATCTGAAGAATATCTGAAGGTGTATCTCTGTTGTTTCTTTTAAAATGCATTCGGAGCCTAGGGCTTGCCAATCAGTAGGTCGGCGGTTCGAATCCCCGCAACGGGGTGAGCTCCTGTTGCTCGGTCCCTGCTCCTGCCCACCTAGCAGTTCGAAAGCAGTTCGAAATTATTATTATTATTATATCCTGTCCTTCCTCCCAGGGTAGCAAACATTAAAAGATTAAATCAGTACAATAAAAAACACATTTAAAACAATTAAAAACAATCTAAAAATGTTTAGAACATCTAATTTTTTAAAAAAGCAACCACAGACCCTCACAGTTATTCATTTTATGGTTGTCATGGCCAGTATATTTCAGCCATCAAATGCCTAGGTGAACAGGAATGTTTTTAAATTTCTTATAAATTTCAATAATGAAGGAGACAGATGCCCTTTGCCAGGGAGGGCATTCATGAAACCAGATTTAGGGAATGACCTGCCATGTGTCTTGTGTGCATGACATACTGAGACAGCTCTATGGTTGTCATGGCACCCATTGGGTCACAAGCCGGCCCAGGCAAAGCAGATTTGACATTGATAGTGAAGTTCTCCAAGGCTATACTAGAGAGCGCCTCTGCCAGCTTTGTCAGGGAGGTTGTTGGGCAGCTGAATGATCAATAAACCAACAAGTTCCCTGTTCTGCCTCTGCTACCCAGCACCAAGTAAAAACCCTTGCATCCAGCTCCCAGACAGACTTCCCTCCTGTGGAGAACAATGGAATTTCTATGGAAGTTCCTTCCTGTGCTGGTCCCGTGGGGTATCCGAAAGGCGAGGTCCAAGTCTGGTCCGTGGTCAGAGGTGCAACGTAAAGGCAGTCCGTGATAACTGAAGCTGGGTGCAGGGCAGGGAGTCAGGTGAAGTCAGGAACAGGTAGGCAAGCAGGGAACCAGGGCGGGTCAGGAGCTCAGGCAGGAAAGCAGGACAGGTATCAAGCAGGAACACCGGCAGGAACTGGTCACCAACAATGTTGCTCCTGCAACTTGGGGCTGGGGCTGGCCGGCTTTTATCTGCTCCGAGGCATAGGGCGGCTCCGATCCTCTGGTGACTCGTCTCTCCTGGCTTGGAGGCGAGCACTCCTCCTGCGGGAACTTAGTTCCCTTCGCCTCTCTGCCCTTCGCCTCTGCAGCTCAGGAGAGGCTGGAGGCTTACAGGACCCAAAGGCAACCTCAGCTTCCCCTGGTGGGGCTGGGAGTGGAGCACCTGCAGGCATTGGGTCCTCCATCCCATCAGGAGCCAGAGCAGACTCAGCAGATGCCTGCACCTGAGGATCCAGCACAGGTGAGGACCCTTCAGCCTCAAGCCCTAGCCCCGGCTCTGCGGATTCTGGAGGCGGGGAATCCTGTGCAGGCTGGGATCCCTCAGGTTCAGCATCAGGTTCAGCATCTGAGTCTGAATCCCAGGCCATCACATTTCCCGTCCCTCTGACGTTGACTGTTTCTGCACAGTATATCCAGGTGGGAAAGCTGGGTAAGGTCCTTCCAGCTCGCCTTATAAGACAGCCTTGATGACTGTCTACCAACCAATGGTGTCCTTCAAAAATCCATGCTCCTCCGACTCATGCCTGATCTCTCACGATGCATCTCTCACGACTGATCATCGCAGGTTCCCCTCCTTCCTTCCCATCACGGCTTGACATTGTGTGGCTTCCCCAAAGCACTTCTTATTTTCTCCAATGCTCTGTGAAGGGCAGATTTCATGTCGGCGTTCCTCAGGGTGTAAATGAAAGGGTTCAGCATAGGGGTCACCACGGTGTACATGACGGTGGCAATCTTGTCCTTGTCCCCAGAGTAGCTGGAAAGGGGTCGGAAGTAGACTCCGATCGCCGAGCCGTAGAAGAGGGTGACCACCGTCAGGTGAGATACGCAGGTTTGGAAGGCCTTGCTCCGGCCTTGGGAAGAAGACACCCGGAGCACAGCTCGGAAGATAAAAGCATAGGAGATGAGGATGAGGATGAAGTTCCCTATTACAATGCTGCCACCTTCGTAGAAATTCAGTATCTCATTGAGGTTCTTCTCAGAGCAAGCCATCACCAGCAAAGGCTGGGAGTCACAGAAGAAATGGTGGATGTGGCGAGGGGAACAGAAAGAGAGCCTGGACATCAGCACGGTGTGGAGCAAGGAGTGGAGGTGGGCCAGCAGCCAGGCAATGAACACCATCACATGACACCGCATGGGGCTCATCACCAAGGAATAGTGCAAGGGCTGGCAGATGGCCACAAAGCGGTCAAAGGCCATAGAGCCCAGGAGGAAGTTCTCAGTGATGGCGAAGGCCACAAAGAAGTACATCTGGGCCAGGCAGCCAGCATAGGAGATGTTCTTGTGGCCCGTGTGAAGGTTGTGCAACATCTTGGGGATGGTGGTGGAGGTGAAGCAAACATCCACCAAGGAGAGGTGACTGAGGAAGAAGTACATGGGGGCATGGAGGAGCTGGGCATCGGAGCGGATCAGGAGGATAATCAGCAGGTTCCCCAGCAAATTCAGCAGGTACAGGGTGAGGAAGAGAGCCAAGAGAAGGTGGTTCTGCTCTTGCCCACTGGACAAACCCAGCAGGATAAAATCAGGCTGGCTGGTGTGGTTCTCACTTTCCATGGGTTTGAGCTGGGGAGAAAGAACCACAGAAAAATAAGCTGAAAGCTGGGAGAGGTGCAAGGATAGGTAACTCTGTAGCTCACTTCAGTCCATCCAGCCACCATCATGTAATCCACGCTGACTCCCACCCAAGCAAAGGAAGTGCAACACATGGCCTGACAGCTGTCCCCAAGCTGACCTCTGGCATCTCCTCTGGTTAAAGAAGTTTAGATGGCAGAACTGCCCCATTCCCTGGAGAAGCACTGTCGGACAGGCTAGGCTAGTCATCTTCGATCTTTTCAGACCTTCAAGACCAGTCTGCACCACAGACCCCATTTTCAATTGTTATATCAGGAGGGGGGAACCTCTAGCTTGCAGGCTAAATTTGGCCCATGATGAAGGTTTGCCCAAAATACCTTCTCTGCATCAGCTGATTTGTTATACACTTATCTGGGAGAAAGTCTAAAAAGCTGGTGGGAATTAAATTGGGATATAAACATTGAAGAGGATAAATGGAAGAATTTATGGATAAAAGCACCATATAAATCTCTGTCAGCAGCTAAGTAAAGGTAAAGGGACCCCTGACCATTAGGTCCAGTCGTGTCCGACTCTGGGGTTGCGGTGCTCATCTCGCTCTATAGGCCGAGAGCCGGCGTACAGCTTCCAGGTCATGTGGCCAGCATGACTAAGCCACTTCTGGCGAACCAGAGCAGCGCACGGAAACGCCGTTTACCTTCCCGCCAGAGCGGTTCCTATTTATCTACTTGCACTTTGACATGCTTTTGAACTGCTAGGTGGGCAGGAGCTGGGACCGAGCAACGGGAGCTCACCCCGTCGCAGGGATTCGAACCGCTGACCTTCTAATCAGCAAGCCCTAGGATCTGTGGTTTAACCCACAGCGCCACCTGGGTCCCTATCTGTCAGCAGCTATTAGGGCACATTCACTAAAAACTGTGCATGGATGTTATTTAACACCGAGGTGCCTACATAAAGCACAATAGCTCTCTATTATGTTGGACAGGATGCCAAATTGTAGGTACATACAAACATATGAGATGAGAATGTTTGCAAAAACTGAATGTTGCAAGGGGAAAGGAAAAAACAAGATGATTTTTTACACTGTATGGGGTGATTTTATTAAATATACAAAACAGAACACGGACGAAAAATACCTACAACATTTATTGCAATGTGGTGTAGATAAGCAGGCACGGCTCATTAGCTCACTCCTATTACTGTGTCTTCCAAGAAGAATTAATTTTACTGGTTTACTGTAATCACCTAATTATTGTGTACTGTAAAATATGTTTAGTATTTTACCCCTGCGACCCATGTCATGTTTTATTATTTATGTGTGTACAATTTAGTACAGTCATACCTTGGGTTGCAATCGCTGCGGGTTGCGCGTTTTCAGGTTACGGTTGCACTGAACCTGGAAGTACCAGAACTGGTTACCCCGGGTTTCAGCGCATGCGCATGCACAGAAGCACTAAATTGCACTTTGTGCATGCACAGAAGCGCCAAATTGCATCACGCGTGTGCACAGACGCGGCGCTGAGGGTTGCGGACGCTGTGGGTTGCGAAGGTGCCTCCTGCACAGACCATGTTCGCAACCCAAGCGTCCACTGTAATGAGAAAATAAAAATAACAAAATAAAACAGGGTAGGCAATGTGGTGCCTTCCAGATGTTGTTGGAAACCAGCTCCCATCAGCCTCAGGGGAGTTGTAGTAGCCTAGTCCCACAACATCTGGAGAATATTGCATTGGCCACCCTGGTATAAAGGGTGACCTGACAGAGGTTTACTCCTGTTCATTTCTCCCACCTGTCTATGGTGATAAAATGCCAAGGGAGCGTGGAATGGCCATAGCTGTCAACCCTCCCTTTTTTTGCAGGAAACTCCCTTATTCCAATGCCGTTTCCCGCTGCTATCCCGGATTGTTGAGATCCCTTAAATTTCCCGGATTTCAAAGGAAGCAGCTCCTCTCCCTCCCTGCCGGCCAGGGAGGCTCCTCAGCTGCATTGCTCGGCTGCCAATAAGGAGTCTGAGACCGACTGGGGGCGGAGCTTGCATGCCTTGTGCAGCCAGACCCTCATTCCCAACCAGACAGACAGCCTGCCTGCCGTCTACGCACTCGCTCTTTCGCTCACCCGTTCGTGCACAGCCTCTGGAGCGCAGGGTGGCGAGGCTACTTGGTGCCATTGCACCGCCCTCGCGGCATCCCTTATTTTCAAATCTGAAAGTTGACAGCTATGGGAATGGCCCAGGTGAGAATTAATTTCTCTCTCTTTTTTTTTTTTAAATCAACGGTTTATTGATAGATCATTATTACATTTTTATATACATATATATACATATATAATTAATTTATAGAATTAATTTCTCTGAAGGGCTGGTCTGTGCCACCTGAAGCTCAATGTTTTCCTAATGGAGCCACTTCACTTTCACACATTCAAATGCAAGTCACCTAAACCTGCTTCATGCATTACTCAAGTGTAATAGGTTTGAATGGGGACTCAGGGTTGCACATTTAGTGCATGTCCCCACAGCAGTGGGATAGCGCAGTCAGTGGAGCGTGAGACTCTTAATTTCAGAGTTGTGGGTTTGAGCCCCACATTGAACAAAATATTCCTGGGGATTGGATTCGATGAAACTCATGGTTCTTTCCAACTCTACAATTGTATGATTAGTAGCTACACTGTTCCACCTGCTCCCACCTTTTGCCATCCTTATGCTTAGGATGGTGGGTTGCTCAGCTTTACAACCACGTTTTACAACCAAGTTTTACGAAGAGTAAACCTCCTGACCATAGCTCTCAACTTTCGGATTTGAAAATAAGGCATTTTTTCCAACAATAAGGGATTTTTTCGAACTTTCAGATCTGAAAATAAGGGATGCCGCGAGGGCAGTGCAATGGCACCAAGTAGCCTCGCCACCCTGCGCTCCAGAGGCTGCGCGCGAACGGGTGAGCGAAAG
This sequence comes from Darevskia armeniaca, assembly GCA_034641395.1. Taxonomy (NCBI): domain Eukaryota; kingdom Metazoa; phylum Chordata; class Lepidosauria; order Squamata; family Lacertidae; genus Darevskia; species Darevskia armeniaca. Next base: position 683,997 of record JAWWNF010000148.1, read on the forward strand.
AGCGAGCGCGTAGACGGCAGGCAGGCTGTCTGTCTGGTTGGGCGTGAGGGTCTGGCTGCACAAGGCATGCAAGCTCCGCCCCCAGTCGGTCTCAGACTCCTTATTGGCAGCCGAGCAACGCAGCTGAGGAGCCTCCCTGGCCGGCAGGGAGGGAGAGGAGCTGCTTCCTTTGAAATCCGGGAAATTTAAGGGATATCAACAATCCGGGATAGCAGCGGGAAAAGGCATTGGAATAAGGGAGTTTCCTGCAAAAAAAGGGAGGGTTGACAGCTATGCTCCTGAGACGATTTGCAAATGAATCTACAGGTATGTTAGTCATGTTCATTACTTTCATTTCGACTGCTTTAAGTAGGAAAAACATTGGCTAGAACCGAATGTCTGCAGTGAAGCTTCCTGCCCAATTTACAACCCATAATCAGTCAATCACCCGCAGCTGTGACCCTGAACCTTGGTTTGAATTTGGAGACTGGGTGCTGTGGTTCATTACTGGATTATTATTATTATTATTATTTAAAAAAACGTTCGTTGTATTCTTGCACATGGCAGTAAGACCTCTGACACTGATTGGCTGAACTGTCACATCACAAAATGTTCGTGAACCCTCTGAATGTGCACAGAAGGAGCAGCAACAGAATGTGCATGTTCTTAGCTTCTTTGGCAGATGGGAAAAAACTACACACTGGGCTGGGATGAAAACCAATGCAGGGTTCAGTGATAGGAAACTCTGTGTTGGGCAGGATGAGGATTGAGGGAAAGGGAGTGAGATGAGGATACAGATTAGGGTGCTTGAGGGGGAAGGTGCAGAACTGAACAGTACAGACCTAATTGAGAAGTATGGACCTAACTGAATAGGAAGGAAACTGATGTCTAGGGACAAGCAGGGTTTAAGGGAATTGAGGAGCTGATGAAAAAAGGCAACAATAAGACAGAGTGCTGTGAGAAATACTAAAGCAGCCCAGAGGCAGTTTGGTTGGGTTGGGGCTGAGCTTCACATATTGATGTGGCTTCAGCTTGCAGGCTTTTTGCTACTACAGTGGACGCTCGGGTTGCGAACGCGATCCGTGTGGGAGGCGTGTTTGCAACCCGGAGCGTTCGCAACCCGCACCGCTGCATCTGCGTACGCGCATGACGGAATTTGGCGCTTCTGCACATGTGCAAAGTGCGATTTAGCGCTTCTGCACATGCATGAGCACCAAAACCCAGAAGTAACCTGTTCTGGTACTTCTGGGTTCTGCGCGTCCATATCCCCAAAATACGCAACCCGCAGTGAGCAAAACCCGAAGTATGACTGTATTGTTTTGATGTGTCTGCATGTGATTTTATGGTTTTTATGTTGATTTTATTGTACCTTGCCTTTGGAGCTTTTTACTGAAAGGCAGTATATAAGGGCTCATCTACACTTTTCTTTGCCCCCTCATTGCTAGGCACAGGTCTGGGCTTTCCGGATCCATGTCTGAGCACTTTCTTTTTGGCCTGGAACTTTCCTTGTGAAAACCTGCTCTTTACTGCTGAATCGGATCAAACAGCAACCCACAGAAAACCCCAATTGCCATTTGTTCTGATTCAGCTGTAAAGATCAGGATCTCTTGGGGAAAGCAGCAGAGCATAAGGGAAAAAAGTGCTTGGACATGAAAGCATGGGGCAAAAAGAAAGTGTGGATGAGCTCTGAGTCTTGGGAAAGAAGATTCCAAACCCTTCTTGTACACAACTGTACATGTACCCACAAAGGTCTCATATGTTCACCATATTTTTAAAGGGGGCTAAGATAGTAAATAGTGGGACGCAGGTGGTGCTGTGGGTTAAACCACAGAGCCTAGGGCTTGTTGATCAGAAGGTTGGTGGTTCAAATCCCCGCAACGGGGTGAGCTCCCATTGTTCGGTCCCTGCTCCTGCCAACCTAGCAGTTCGAAAGCAAGTCAAAGTGCAAGTAGATAAATAGGTACCGCTCTGGCGGGAAGGTAAACGGTGTTTCCGTGCGCTGCTCTGGTTCGCCAGAAGCGGCTTAGTCATGCTGGCCACATGACCTGGAAGCTGTACACAGGCTCCCTCGGCCAATAATGCGAGATGAGCACCGCAACCCCAGAGTCTGTCACGACTGGACCTAATGGTCAGGGGTCCCTTTACCTTTACTTTTAAGAAAGTAAATAGAAGGATTGGGGAGTTTGAGAAAGACAGAAGGAAGAGTCCTAATCCAACCCCCCTCCTTATTTCCTATGCCTTCCCCCCCCCTTACCTGCTTCCGCCTGTCAAATACTGTAGGAGTTTCAGCTGTTTAGCCCTTGGGATCCTGATGGTATTAAGAAGGTGGTGGATGCAGCACTGCTTCTCTGCCTGTAACTGGGAGAGCAGATACTGTAGTGGAGACTCAGCCTTTTCCTAAAGTCATAGGGCATGATGCATCCTCAGCAGAGAATACTGTGATTGGAATAAGGAGGGGTATATGAGCTGTTAATAGTCAATGCTGCAGCTAGTGGCATGCATTGGACAACAGGGTTTTGGTTTTGTGTTGTTGTTTTTAACAGGGTGCATCACATCAGCTAGGGACTTGTTAGCAGAATAGGGTGTGGCCTCAGTGGAATCCCACTTCCCAAGTTCTGCACTTATTTGGACTTCAGATCGGACCGTGTATGTTCAAAGTAGTGGAGAAACACCGTCTTGAAATTCTGCAGGACTCTCTGTAATTGTCCTAAGTTTGTAAAATGCTATACACTCATTTTCATATTTCCCTTTACAATAACCCTATGGCAGGGGTAGGCAACCTAAGGCCCATGGGCCAGATGTGGCCCAATCGCCTTCTCAATCCAGCTCGCGGACGGTCCAGGAATCAGCGTGTTTTTACATGAGTAGAATGTCCCCTTTTATTTAAAATGCATCTCTGGGTTATTTGTGGGGCCTGCCTGGTGTTTTTACATGAGTAGAATGTGTGCTTTTATTTAAAATGTATCTCTGGGTTATTTATGGGGCATAGGAATTCATTCATTATTTTTTTCAAAATATAGTCCGGCCCACCAGATGGTCTGAGGGACGGTGGACTGGCCCATGGCTGAAAAAGGTTGCTGACCCTTGCCCTATGGCGTGGTTGGGGGGGGGAGGTTGGAGCCTCTGGCCCTTCAGATGTTTCTGCATAATAATAATAATAATAATAATAATAATAATAATAATAATAATTTATTTGTACCCCGCCCATCTGGCCAGGTCTCCCCAGCCACTCTGGGCGGCTTCCAATAAATATAAAAATACATTAAAATACCCTACTTTTCCCCATCATCCATGGCCATTCACTGTGCCTCCTACCAGTAGGCCTGATGGGAGTTGTTGTTCAGCAATGTCTGGAGAGCTGCAGGTTCCCCACTCCTGGCCTTGGGGTAAAGTAAACGTAAAGGGACCCCTGACCATTAGGTCCAGTCGTGTCCGACTCTGGGGTTGCGGCGCTCATCTCGCTTTATTGGCCGAGAGCCGGCGTACAGCTTCCGGGTCATGTGGCCAGCATGACTAAGCTGCTTCTGGCGAAACAGAGCAGCGCACGGAAATGCCGTTTACCTTCCCGCCAGAGCGGTACCTATTTATCTACTTGCACTTTGACGTGCTTTCGAACTGCTAGGTTGGCAGGAGCAGGGACCGAGCAACGGGAGCTCACCCCGTCGCAGGGATTCGAACCGCCGACCTTCTGATCAGCAAGCCCTAGGCTCTGTGGTTTAACCCACAGCGCCACCTGGGTCCCTAGCCTTGGGGTAGCTCACACTTATTCTCTTTTGGAGAAGGTGAACTGAGTTCTAAGGCCACTCAAATGAACTGCAATTTGATGCCTGGTCCCTTGGCTGTCCAAGCCCACTCTGTAGCCACTGGACCATCATCTCGTCTAATTGGATACTTTCTCTTTGTGAGGTTTCTCTCCCTGGTTCCATCGTGATGCATGGGATTCCCTCCTCTCTGAAGGAGAGAGAGCCTGATGTTAGAAGGAGGCAGATGATTTCAGCGGCAGTGGGATTGGGGAGCGGGAGGAGGGCAGGGAGCCTATTGGACCAGGGAAGGAGGCTATCAGCAATTCTTTGCAACACAGAACCAGAGATCAGAACCCACAGCTCATTCACGCCATGCTGTTAAACCCTCAGAGGGTCCATAGAGTTTCAATTCAGGACAGTTTGGTGGGGCAGTCTGGGGTCACCACAGGCAAGGGGAATATTTATCTTCCTTTCTCCTCTGTTGAGTGGTTGGTTTCACTTCCCACATGCCATACCCTCCAACATTTCTCCAGTGAAAATAGGGACATCCCATTCCATAAGGATATTTTTACTATTTATACCCAACACATCTTTCTGAGTTGCCCCAGCCAATCTGGGCAGATTCCAACATATATAAAAACATAATCAAACATTAAATATTTTTTTTAAAACCCTTTCCTATACAGAATTGCCTTTAGATGGCTCCGGGGTCAGATAACTCCATACCCTCCAACGAAAATAGGGACATCCTAAGGAAAAGTGGGACATTTCAGGATCAAATCAGAAACCGGGACAGCTTCTCTAAATCAGGGACTTCCCTGGAAAACAGGGACACTTGGAGGGTCTGTCATACAGAGAAAAGCGAAGTGCTACATTTATGCTGTTGTGAAAACTCCCTCCTCCAATTGGCATAGCTGTCAACCCTCCCTTTTTTTGGCGGGAAACTCCCTTATTCCAATGCCATTTCCCGCTGCTATCCCAGATTGTTGATATCCCTTAAATTTCCCGGATTTCAAAGGAAGCAGCTCCTCTCCCTCCCTGTCGGCCAGGGAGGCTCCTCAGCTGCGTTGCTTGGCTGCCAATAAGGAGTCTGAGACTGACTGGGGGCGGAGCTTGCATGCCTTGTGCAGCCAGACCCTCACGCCCAACCAGACAGACAGCCTGTCTGCCGTCTATGCGCTCGCTCTTTCGTTCTCCCGTTCGCGCGCAGCCTCTGGAGCGCAGGGTGGCGAGGCTACTTGGTGCCATTGCACCGCCCTCACGGCATCCCTTATTTTCAAATCCAAAAGTTTGAAAAAAATCCCTTATTTTCAAATCCGAAAGTTGACAGCTATGTCCAATTGGACACCTTGGTCTTCATCAGCTCGGACCGTATTTGGAAGATTGTGCTTCCCTATGTGCACAGCCAAAGATCTCTGCACAATGATCAATGTGCAGCATAATATATTATTATATATGTTATTGGCAGTGGCGAATGGAGCTGCTTGGTCGCCGGGAGCGGCAAGTGCGAGCGGCACCCCCTGGGGGGCGGGGTGTCACTCCGTAGCGCGCATGCATCATGATGTCACGACGCATGCGTGCTACGGAGCGCAGTCCGTCCAGGCTGCCGCACATGCGCAGTCCGTCCGGGCTGCCAGGCTGGGCACGAGCGGCCCCCCGTCCGTGCGGCGGCTGCTCGCGCCCAGCAACTCGTAAGGCTGCAGCAGTGTTCTCGAAACTACCAACATGAGTCTGACCAAACTGGGGGAGGCAGTGGAAGACAGGAGTGCCTGGCGTGCTCTGGTCCATGGGGTCACGAAGAGTCAGACATGACTGAACAACTAAACAACAACAACATCTGTACATCATAGACTTCAATTCATTGTTGTCGATAAACTAAATCATCAAAAAACTCATAAAATAAAATACCAAATGTTTTAACAATAACTTTTCTTCCAAAGCGTCTGGCCTCCCATCCTTTCCATATTTCATACATTTTAAATCTGTTGCATAAACATATCTACTTGATTGGTAATAAAGTAAAGATATCTATGTCATTTTCCTTTTACATGAATTATTTACAGAGGTTGTTCAAAGGCTACTACCGAATTTAAGCTATAGCAACTGTTCTTGAGGTAATTCTTGAAAATTTCCCAATTTGAAATAAACTCTTGCTTAGGCTTGTTTTTGATCTTTTCTGAAAGATTGTCTAGTTCGGCGTATTCTACAAGCTTTCATTAGCCACTCTGATCTAGAGGGGATTTTATCACTTTCCCAATATGTACCAATGAGCACCCTCACAGCTACTGTGGCATATAGAAAGATTTTTCTTACATTCCGGGGAATATCAGTGCCCGTAATACCACGTAAGAATGATTCTGGTTCTTTAAGAAGAGGTGCTTTAAACATTTTTTTTAAAGTTCTAAATAAATATCATTCCAAAAGACTTTGATCTTTTTACACACCCACCACATATGATACATGGTACCACCTGGTTCTCCACATCTCCAGCAGGTATTTGGGACACCAGAAGTGCAACATCTCTCTCTAGTGGCTCATTCTGAAACAACTGCAACCCATCGTAAGCCAGAAATAGACCAGAATCCTGCAGCTAATAAACACAATTTCACTTTACAATACTGTCTTGAGAATGAGGTCTTTCCTGGAAAGCGTTCCTTCTCCGCCCCTGTGGCTTCTGGGATGATGCAAGAACCAAGCTCTCTCAATTCACTACCCCTTGTGCTCAAGATAATTCTGTCATTTCACAAAGATCACAAGGAGAAACTTCGTTGAGTGGCAGTGGGGAAAGCGACAACATGTACAGGCACCGATTTGTGCCGGGGTTGAGTTCTAGGTCATTGCGCCTGATGGCGGAGCGTGCATAAGCTGGCCCACCCCGTTTTGCCCCATCCCCTTCCCTGGCCACTTCTGGGTCGCAACAATGTGCACATGTGCAGTTGCATGTCAATTGGACACGTATAAATTGGTCGTTGCCTAGGACCCTCGTACCTACGGGACCACTTCTCCTGATCTGCCCCATGGAGGACCTTAAGGTCCATAAATAGCAACACCCAGAGGTCCCGGACCCTAAGGAAGTCAGATTAGCCTCAACCAGAGCCAGGGCCTTTTCAACACTGGCTCCGACCTGGTGGAACGCTCTGTCTCATGAGACCAGGGCCCTGCGGGATCTGATTTCTTTCCGCAGGGCCTGTAAGACAGAGTTGTTCCGCCTGGCCTTTGGCTTGGAATCAACTTGATCCCCTCTTTCCTTTTTCCTTCTGTGACGGAACTCCTATTTGGGGACTTCCCTGGCTTTTTTCTGGCCCACGTAGGACCAGTCTGGATAGTTGGCCTTGGTGAAGATTTGACACTTTCTTCCCCAGTTTTTTGATTTGAGTTTCTACTGAAATGAGGCTGCACTTTAATGTTGTATTTTAATCTTGTTTTTAAGTTGTATTTTAATCCATTGTTTTTATACCTGGTGTTACCGGTAGCTGCCCTGAGCCCGGTCTTGGCTGGGGAGGGCGGGGTATAAATAAAAATTATTATTATTATTATTATTATTATTATTATTATTATTATTATTGTTATAACAAATTGCAGAGAAGTCCCTGGTTGGGATAAAGAAGCAAATATGAGCTCTTAAGAATCAATGGAGCAGCTAGAGGCATGGAACACAACAGTTTGTTGCTGTTGCTTTTTTTTTTTTCAGAGTAAGGTAAAAGGTAAAGGACCCCTGGATGGCTAAGTCCAGTCAAAGGTGACTATGGGGTTGTGGCACTCATCTCGCTTTCAGGCCGAGGGAGCCAGTGTTTGTCCAGAGACAACCTTCTGGGTCATGTGGCCAGCTTGACTAAACAGTTTCTGGCACAATGGGCCAGAGTGCACGGAAATGTCGTTTATCCTCCCGCCACAGCAGTACCTATTTATCTACTTGCACTAGTGTGCTTTTGAACTGCTAGGTTGGCAGGTGCTGGGACAGAGCAACGGGAGCTCACTCCGTCACTGGGATTTGAACTGCCGACCTTCCAAATGGACCACAGCGCCACCCGCTCCCTGTTTCCCCCATTTTACAGAGTACATCACACCAGCTTGGGTCATGTTAGCAAAATGGAGTGGCCTTGATGGAATCCCACTTCCCAGACTCATTGGACTTTAGGCTGGACCATGTGTTGTGTTTGAACAGGGTATTTCATGGAAACAATAAAAAAAGTGAATGTATGATTAGAGGTCAAGTAATATTAGTTTCCTGCCCAGCTAGTATCATTTCTTTCAGCAAGTACTGATTCTGGTCACATCATTCACTTTACTCTTCCACAGTGTGAGATCTCAACTTGTTGATGCAGCTCCCACACTCTTCTCCACTGAATATATAAAAGTGGCCCAAGGTATCCTTTTCTAAATTTGTCATTTAGTTTAAGAGATTTTCTTTTTTTCTGGCAACTCATATTAAACTTCCTTTGCTATAAAGTAACTGTATATCCCAGTTGCTCTCATCACCCACTTAGGGCCTGCCTCCCCTAAGGCTACTTAAGTTCACTGCAGAACATTTGTAATCTTACTTTTAAAAAGTTTGCTCATTAACTTTTTCATTTGTTTATTTGTCATAATTGGCTGACAGCAGAGGGTGTCTCCTTAGGGGAATCTGGTAGAAAATTAGTTTTATTAGTGAGCAATTCCATAAGGGTTAATTAATAGAGATTTTGTTTTGGCTCCAGCATCCTGTGATGAGAAATGTGTGTATGTTGTAGCAAATCTGCAGGGGACTAAGTCTGATGGTTAGAGTCTGATGGTTCCCCAGTAAGTTAAGTATAGCATCTATTGGCAAATATCCTCTCGTAAGTCTGAAACAAAGAACATTAAAAGCTAGTTTTTGTGTGGCATGCGACTCCATAGCAAAAGCTCACATCATCAGCAGGTATTGAGGAACAGTGGGTATATGATTTAGAAAGATTCATAAAGCACTTAATCAAAGAGCTCTCCAAGCCGTGTATATAATAAAATTGTAGATAAATCATATCAGAAATCCACAAAACCTATTAAAAACAGGTATATGTAAAATCACTAAAACTTTTAAAATAAACTAGGTAACCAAAGGGACCCAGGTGGCGCTGTGGGTTAAACCACAGAGCCTAGGGCTTGCTGATCAGAAGGTCGGCGGTTCGAATCCCTGCGACGGGGTGAGCTCCCGTTGCTCGGTCTCAGCTCCTGCCCACCTAGCAGTTCGAAAGCACGTAGATCAGGGGTGTCAAACTCCGGCCCTCCAGATGTTTTGAGACTACAATTCCCATCATCCCTGACCACTGGTCCTGTTAGCTAGGGCTGATGGGAATTGTAGTTCCAAAACATCTGGAGGGCCGGAGTTTGACACCTGTGACGTAGATAAATAGGAACCGCTCTGGCGGGAAGGTAAACGGTGTTTCCGTGCACTGCTCTGGTTCGCCAGAAGTGGCTTTGTCATGCTGGCCACATGACCTGGAAGCTGTACGCTGGCTCTCGGCCTATAGAGCGAGACGCTGGCTCTCGGCCTATAGAGCCGCAACCCCAGAGTCGGACACGACTGGACCTAATGGTCAGGGGTCCCTTTACCTTTACCTAGGTAACCAAAATATATGGCTGGCTAGGCTTGCTGATAGATATCTACCTCCGCCCCTTCCTGACACACACACAGGAGCTGATAGCGGATGTTAGCAGACAGCATGGTTGGATACTTAATAAGTAGATTAATAATAAGTTGGATACTGATAAGTAGGGTCATCAAACTGTATCTGAAAATTTAAAAACCCTGGGGTTTGGGGAGGTGTATGTGGCTTGCCAGCAGTTGTGAGAAACATGTAATTCAAGAGTTCCCCTCTTTCTGAGTAATAAATGGCATTGATAGCTTTTACATGGGCACTTAAATTGATTCTTCATAAAACACTGAAGAGGTGATGCAGCAGGTTAAGAGGTTGAGAGTGATTTTCCCTAAATTAAGCTTAATGACAAAAAACTAGTTTGGCCACTCGGAGCAGTTGAATGAGGATGAAGAAGCTGTCATGCTGAAAGGTGTGTGTGCAGATGTATTGAAAGTTTGGAAACTGACTACCTACCTCCTTTAAATCAATGTGTCTGAATTGAATTGACTGAAGACTTATGCTTATAAGCACTGAAGACAGTGCTTATAAATGAGCTGTCCCCATTAGAAGCCAAAATGAGTATTGGACAAAGAAGGGGAAATGGCTAAAGCAACGAATATGGCTATAGAATTGGGCCTCTAAGCAGCAACTAGAACCACAGTGGCTCATGACAGCTACCAGAGATCTACAGATGGTCAGAGAGAGAACCAAAACAGGCATTATCCTGCGACATCAGCTGGAAGAGTCCATCGTCAGGGTCTTGAATGTTTACTTGCTTTGCAAGCATCCAATCACCATATTAAGGTATTTGATAGCATAGAATGGCCCTTTATGAGCTTGTTCTTCAGATGCTGGATTTTGGAGAGTCTTTTTAACTTAGTAAAACAGGAAAAACTCAGAATCAGTGGTGGTGATAAGAATGCTGGCCTCAACTGTGTGAGCAGATCCAAGGGTGAAAGAGGTAAAACTCAGGGGGCTACTCATGTGTGTGGACATGATACTGCTGATGATCAGTGAACCAGAAGAGGCTCCCTCTGATGTGAAGAAGGATCTTCTGAATTTCATGCAGTGTGCCAGGACTGGAAATAAATTTTGCCACATTTTATGTAATTTGATTATATATTTTAGAGAGGGATCTTAAAAAGTTGTGGGAAATCTTGTGTATTCAACCAGGCAGTTTCAGGCACCTGAGAATCATAGTTCCCAAGACAGTTTAGGGCAGGACAGTTAGACAAACGCGGTCTATCAGCCCCTCTCTGTCTGATGTTGAAACACTCCCCACTGGCCCTGCTTTGCATCTTGCGTGTTTTTGGCAAAGCATCACCCCTAACTCCTCATAATACAGTGGTGTTACCCCACCCCACCCATCCCCCCCCGCCCACCTCTTTCCCCCTTTTTCTTCCTAATGTCTCAACAAATGAAACTGATTTGTAAAAATGTAACTTGGAAAAAATACAAGAGAGGCATTACACACACTTTTGTGAATCAAGAAGATCTTTAATAAAAAACACAATAAAATAATAATAATAATACAATGGTGTTATAGGAAAATCCTTGGGCTCGCTTGGATTGCCAAACAAATATACCAGCCAGGTATATAGGAGCAAAACAGCAGCCTGTAGGGCCTGATCTTTATTCAAAAGACTGTTGCAACAGGACTTCCACCCACCACATAGAACAGGCACATCCAACAGGTAGATCGTGATCTACCAGTAGATCACTGGACGTCTGTGGTAGATCACTGGCTCCCCCAAAGAAGCTCAACAAGTTTGTCTCTCCTAAGAAAAGCTCAACCTTTTTGCCCTGAACCCCTAAAAACTGGGCTTTCCTCCTCCCAAAAAATACCTCAACAACTTTGACCTGAACCCCCCAAAACAGGGGGTAGATCACTGCCAGTTTTTAACTGTGAGTAGATCACAGTATCTTGGGAGTTGGCCACCCCTGACATAGAAGAAGCAGGAAAAAGCCCAGAACAAAGGATGGCTCCCTTTTTTAAAAAGTAAGTTTTCCCTTTTACCCACAAACACCTTTTGTGAAGCATCATGCATACACCATGCATATATCATACAAAATGTCACAAACAGGGTCACAAACAGAAACCGGTTCATCAGATTTGCCCCCAACCCTCCCTTGCCCTCTACCATACAGCCATCACGTGATACAATAGAAATATTTACAAGTTCCTGGTTTTCCAGTCAGGTAATCACACTTCTTTGTCCTGACCAAGAGCACAATCCATTCTTGGATGGTCTGCTATTGTCTGCTATTGTCTATGGGATGACTACCTGTCTGGCACCCATTTGCCAGGATGCCAGTGATTATCCCTTGTGCAAGAGACTGCTGTGTATGTGATCCCAGGTTTCAAAGATTATGGCTGTCTGTACCAGTTTCCCAAGTTCCCCCTTCAGTAGCCATGTTTTCCCTGAGTAAAATGAAGTTGGAATGGTTCGATCTGACAAAGGCTTGATTTTATATGAATACTAGTTGAAGTTAGCCCGTTAAATAATGGGTGCTAGAGGAGGAGGAGGCAGAAGGAGGCAGAGCCCCAGGAGGAGGAGGCGAGGAGGCCCGGGTTCAAATCCCGCCTCAGCCACGGCGTCCTCCTCGGGCCGCTTCCCCCGTCCGAGGCTGCAGCCACATCAGACTGGGCAGGTGAGGTGAGGTGAGGCGAGGCGAGGCGGGCGGGTCTGTGGCTGCAGAGGCCGCGAGAGCCGAGGTGAAACCCGAGCCGCTCGCCTCAGTCGCCTCCAGGGCGGCGTCCGGGTCTCCCCCTCGCCCAGTTGAGGAGGGAGGCTCCGCTAGGGCCGAAACGCCCCTGGCGAAGCCGGCAGGTCCGCGGAGGTGCCTGGGCAGGGCGAGCCCGGCGCCGGTCGGTTGCCCCCTCAGCGGCCCGGGAGGGCGACTGTGCGAGGCGGCGGCACTGACCCAACTGACGACGCGCCTGTGCACGGCCGCCCTCTCGGACACGCCCCCTCTCCGCCCGCTCCAATCCCTGCGTCAGTGGGGCACATGCGCAGTAGCGCATTTCCACTGACACATGGAACGTACGCACGGACACAGGCACTTTATTATATAGGATTTGAAGGTTTTGCTGCACAAGGTGAATACTATGTAACCTTGAACAAGATGCAATGTAGCAAAACTGTGGTGAGTTTATGGTGATATTTGCAAAATTAAATAGTGTTGGTTTGGGGGTGGTCTGGGGGTGCAATGTCCCATTTAACTGGAAGCAACCCCCCCCAACCTTTATTAAAAAATTCTGGTAACAGTGGTCTTCTGGACATGTTCCAATACATGTTGTAAGACACAAACTGTTTGACCAAAAATGCATTTTGGGAGGAAATAAATCGTGTGTCTGGGCAGGGCCTGTCTATAGAGCCCCTTGGTAGGGAAACAGAGCCCACAGGAGGCCAAGGTCATGAATGTAGAGTTGGAGCCCATTGTTTTGTGCTGGGTGGCCCATGACTGAAGGTTTGGCCCAGCCATTTCAGATGGGCCCAGAGAGGAGTCCCATAATTTGAAGTGTGGGCACACTCTTTGGGATGGTTTCAGAGAGAAGCACTGTATTTTGGGTTGGGGGTGAGCAATAGGAGGATCCGAGCAGTTTGGGTAGGCCTGGCACAATAGGGTCATAGAATTTAGAATTGGAAGTGAACTTGGAGGGTTATTTAGACAGTAGCAGCCAGCCAGATGGAATGGGGTGGGATGCTGTTGCTTACCTGGCTTCTCAATACTGAGGTTGCTGCCAGTATCTGGGAAAGCGAGAGGGAATTGCAACTCTGTGAGGGGTAAACAACAATGAGGTTGGGAAATGTGCTTTGAATATGCTTTAAAGGTATAGTGTGGCTGGTCTGGTCCTGAGCAGGATGGCTCCTGCAAAGAAAGGTGGTGAAAAGAAGGATAATCAGCCATCAATGAGGTGGTTACTCGAGAATATACTATAAACATTCACAAACAGATCCATGGCATGGGCTTCAAGAAGCGGGCTCCCCATGCTCTCAAGGAGATCCGTAAATTTGCAATGAAGGAGATGGGGACTCCTGATGTACACATTGACACCCGCTTGAACAAGGTTGTCTGGGCAAAAGGAGTAAGGAATGTTCCTTACCGTATCCGTGTGCGTTTATCCAGAAAACGCAATGAAGATGAGGATTCGCCTAATAAATTGTATACACTGGTCACATATGTGCCACTTACCACTTTCAAAAGCCTACAGACTGTTAATGTGGATGAAAACTAATCTTTCATTACAATAAAAATGTTATGACATGAAAAAATAAAAATAAAATAAAGGTATAGTGTGCCTGTAGCCTACAGCTCCCATCATCCCCTACTATTGGCTGGGGCTGATGGGAGCTGTGGGATAACCAGCTTCATATAACCAACGTTCTTAAGTCTAATTAATGCAGGTAGGGGTTAAAACCATAGAGTAAGCTGTCTTGCCAGGCATAGCTATGTCACTTCCTCTTACTTTGGGAAGAAATAGGTAATCAAGCCTTTGTTCAACACCCAGGTTGAACTACCTGAGAAGCTCAGTGTGTGAATAGTTATGAGTGGGTTACTCTAGCAAAGCCACATGGCTCTCACCAGTCTCTCTTGAGTCCCTATATACCAATAATTTAGGAACTTTCACCACCTTGTAACTAAGCTATGTTTCACTGCTTGTGCAACATTTCTGACTGATGTTTGGAAAATGACATGAACCAGACCTTTGAAGAGTTTATAAATACACAATTTTTTAGCTTGCCAAATGTGTGGTCTTTTCCTATGCTGGAGGAAGAGGAAAATTGGGAACCACTTGGAAGGGCATGTTTTATAGGTTTACATTGCTGCATATTTTGTAACTTTAAATCTCTGCTGGGGGTCTTTCACCAAAATTACTTGCCCCAAACTTGGATCTTGGCATCCAGGAATTCTCTTTTCTATATTTTTTTTTCTGCACCAACAGGAGCTGGAGTCCAGTATCATTTGTAGGGTCACAAGTTCTCCATTCCTGGAGTATAAGATATGGAATAGGCTAATATATTTCCCATGAAATCAGAAGCTTGTACTATGTTACCTGTACATGCTGATTCGAGATGGAGTAAAAACCGGGCTTCAAAAATCTGTGTCTCATTTTCTATCCATAAACTATCGTGTGTGTGTGTGTGTGTGTGTGTGTGTGTGTGTGTGTGTGTTCCAATATTCTTTATTGAGTTTAATAATACAGTAATTCATTTCATTCTTCAAAACCTAATAAGATACATAAAGAAAAACCAGAATAATTCAACATCTTTGAAAATGACTTCCCTCCACCTCATTGGGGGTCCTTACTTCTTTTTCTTTTTAACTGTGTCCTATTTCACCTTTTAATTCATTGATCTCACATGGCGTACATTATCTGTCTGTTAACTAATTTGCGAAAATTAATCAAAGCAGATTTTGTTTGGGAACAATGTTTTTCTAAATATACTCTGTAACACTCCCACTCAGTTTAAAATTTTTGTTTTGTTTTGTTTCTGATTTCCTCTGTCATCTTTGCTAGTTCTAAGGATTCACATAATTTAACTTGCCATTCTTCCTTCCTTGGAATTTTCTCTCCCTTCCAGTTTTTGGCAATCAACGTTCTTGCTGCTGCTGTTGTGTACAGGAAAACCCTCCTCTTGTCATTTGGACTATCATCTGTCAGAATGACTAGAAGGAAGGTTTCCGGTTTTTTCACAAATGTTTGCTTAAACATTTTTTTTAGTTCCTCATAGGCAATATCCAAAAAGTTCTTAATTTTTCACAGCCCCACCACATATGGTACATTGTTCCCTCCATTTTCTTGTACCTCCAGTATATGTTTGAATTAGTTTTGTACATTTTGGCCAATTTGCTGGGGGTCATGTACCATCTATAAAACATTTTCATAACATTTTCCTTTAGTGTATAACAAGCAGTAAACTTTAGCTCTTTATTCCATAATTTTTCCCAAGCAGCCATCTGAATGGAGTAACCAAAGTACAGTATTTTGACCATTTAATAATCACATCCTTCACTTTTTCTTCTTTTACTTCCCAATCTAGCAGGAGTCTATACATTTTAGATAGCATTTTCTTTTTATTCTGTAATATATCTTTTTCCAACCTCGATAACTTTGTCACAAACCCATTTTTTTGATCTAATTTGAAAATATCATTTAGTTGATGGTACTGCAACCAATCTGTAAGATGGTTTGAAATTGAAATTATTCAAATTTTCTCAATTTGAGTTGGTTTTGTTCCTCCTCTATAATTTCTTTATAGGTTGCCCAATCCCCCCCCAGGTTTTTCCTCTTTACTGAGATGGCCTCTAGAGGGGATAACCACCAGGGTGTTTTTGGTTCCAATAGATTTTTGTACCTGTCCCACACCATGTATAGTGATTTCTGTATTATATGATTTAGAAAGCCCCTGTGTGCTTTTACTTTTTCATAGCCTAAGTAGGTGTGCCACCCAAATCTCCTGTCCCATCCCTCCAAATCCAATAAGTCAGTATTCTGCAAGATCATCCACTCTTTTGTCCAGCAAAGACAGGACGCTTCATAGTAAAGCTTCAGATCTTATAACACAAAACCCCATCTATCCTTAATATCAATTAGTAATTTAAGTTTAATCCTGGGGTTTTTTCCCTTTCCAAATGAATTTTGATAGGTCCCTCTGCCATTCCCTGAAGCATCCTGTCCCCGTCCCCCCCACCATTGGAATCATCTGGAATAGAAACAACATCTTCTATCAATAAACTATCATGCCTCCTTTACAAAAGCAGTCCAGCAAGAAATAAGAGATAAAATCTCTCCAGGAACCCCAAGATCAGTGATTTATCATTCCTTCTGATATTTAAATCTAAAACCAAATATAGGAAATGGCTTCCTTGGAGTTCTAAGCATTGATGATTAACTCAGATTGTCTATTTCCCAAGTGACAATGGGCTCTTAAATCCCTTAAGTGACCTCTGCATAGGGAATGGGAAAAGGGTACAATAGAGTGATTCTTCCTTAACAGACACCCCCATTGCTGGATATGACCTCTTCCAACCAGGCATTCACATTTGGACAATGAAGCTCCCTCTTCCAACTCTACAAGGAAAAACTAAATGTCAAAGAAGTTGTTTAAAATGGACTTGGAGGCTGGGGGGGGGAGCGGGGATTTGCCCTGGTGATTTTACCACCGTTTTACTATTAGAAGCCGGAGTTGTTGATAGTTGCGGCCCCAGAATACCAGCAGAATACCAGCAGAATTTAGCGTTCAGTTGCTGCTGGAAGAATTGACAACTAGCTTGCTTTACTTTACCATTTAATGTTTTGAAGAAAGCGCAGAAGGTAGAGCAGGGGTTGTCAACATGGTGCCACCCAGGTGTCATTGTACTACAGCTCCCATCATCCATGACCATTGGTCACTCTGGAGCCTAACAATACGAAGAGAGCGTGGACCAGTGGTGTACTAGCTGGTGTGATGTACTCTATAAAAAAGCAACAGCAGCAGCAGCAGCAGCAACAAACTGTTGTGTTCCATGCCTCTAGCTGTTCCATTGACTCTTAGGAGCTCATATGTGCCTCTTTAAACCAGGAACTTCTCTGCTGAGGAGGCACCATGTCTCTTGACCTCAGGGGAAATCTGAGAAGATGCCTCTTCCTTGCAGTATCTTATTTCCCAGGTTACAAAAAGAGCAGTGCTGCATCTTAATACAGTACCTCCAGAATCACAAGGGCTAAAAGGCTGAAATTCCTAGTGTTTGACAGGTGGTATTACGCTGGTGGAAGCAGGAAAGCAAAAAATAAAATACAGGAAATGAGGAGAGAGGCTCCTCTTCCTCTTCCTCCTGTTCTTCTCAGACTGTTTGACTCAGACTCCCTCAATTTACTTTCTTAGACCACCTTAACAACAAACAGAGTGTCAACTGAGTTTGAGATCTTTGTGGGTGCAAGTACAGCTGTGTACAAGAGTGGATTATTTGGAAGGGACAAATACTTAACATGATGGGACTCAGCTACACGTGCCTTGACCCTAACAGGATGTGGAGCAAGCACTTAATAAGGAAATAATAATAATACATTGGTCTTCCATTCAAACAAACCTCCAAAGGAAAATTCAGATGACCATGTTTAAAAAATTGTGAGGAGCCCGTGAAGATGAATTGTCAACCAGGTATGGTGAACTGATGGCCCTTTTCTCACCCCTGGGCTGCTCTTCCACCTTCCGTGATGACATCATCCGTTTCTGATTCGAATATTCTCCTCACATTCTGCAGGGTTACCATAGAGACACCAATAAACAACTTTGTACCATCGCCATTCCGTTGTCCACTTCTTACTGGACGCTCGTTCAATAAGCAGTGCGAGGACTGGTCTCCACTGGTCAGCTTCGATATTTGTGTTATTTCAACATTCCTATCAGCATGGCAGGTTGGGAATTGTTCGATGAACTTGTCAAAACTTCAGTTACTCTTCAGTTCCCCTAACAGACATCTTTGTCTTCCTGGCACCTTCAGTTCAGGCCAACTGCCCCTGACTCTGCACTGCCTTTTGCATCATAACATTCTCTGGCCAGTTAGAACCTTGCTGGTTACTGTGGTGACAGCAGTAAGGTGTGTTGAAAAAGGAAATGGAGCTGAAAGCAAAGAGAGAATACGAGGTACTTGAGGGAACAAGAACAAATTTGAAGAATGGCCTCTGAAGCCCATCCCAGGTCCTCTCCGACACTACCTAAACCGGTGCCCCCTTCCGATCTCTCCTCCGTGCTGAGGCCAGCACCCCATTTCGTGCGAAGGATGGCACCTCTCTCGCTGCCTAGGCAACAATCTTCTTCTTTGTCTCAGAGACTTCCAGCCCATGTGGGACATTCATTGCCAAAGCCATCAGGCTCACATCGACATGAAGGATGGAAAAAGATCAAACTGGAAGAATGCCCTTTGAAGCCAATCCCCAGGACCAATCTGGTCAGCTTCAATAGAGACAGCAATAAAAAATTTTATGCCATCGCCATTCGGTTGTCCACTTCTTTCCGGACGCTGGATCTGTAAGAAGTGCTAGGACTGCTCTCAGCTTCGATATCTGTGCTATTTCAGCGTTCCTATCAGCATGGCAGGTAGGAAATGGTGCCATCTAAATGTTCAGATGTTCTGCTTTATTGTCCCATGAAGAAGACAGAGAAGCCATCTGATAAGTTAAGGGATTATAGCAGGGGAATGGAGAAAATCTTTCGACAACTTAGAGAAGGCAACATACATGGAAGTGGAAACAAGAGAAAAGGGAAAAGGGGGGATTCCTTTCAAAAACCACCAGGCAAGTCCACTCCAGGTAGTCAGAGTCCCAGTATCACACATGGGGTTTAGATAAGCCACAACTAAGGTGTTCGTCAATGGGACTTAGTCTTGAATATAACTTTCACAACATGTGTTGATCAAGACAGAGAAGCCTTCGAAATTACAGAATTATTTCGGTACTACTGTTGATTTACATTGCACTTTGTAGAATAAGGTACATTGCACTTTGTCCAAAGCAGCTCACAAGCCAAGAGTTTCCAGGGAGCGACAACACAGAACATTCACTTTGGGAGGAAAAGCAGTAGATCAATAAGTACATATCCATAAATTATCCACATTGATCCAGAGCCAAAAGACGTTTGGTTTGATTCTGCTCTCATCTGAGAGCCGGAAACAGCAATTGTTCTTTGAGAGGAGTGGCATCTTTAGATGAATGATGCTCTTTTTTGATGTTGTGACCCCATATCACCAAATTATATAAACAGGTCACTTTAAAAGGTGTAAGATTTAGCTGGTGCCTGTCACTTCACTAGGTATCCAGATTAACCCGGTCACACTGGGAGGATGCCTACAATGGGAGGAGAGTGTGATAGGGCTTGTTATGACTCAAACTTGCCATAACTACTCTTCAGTTCCCCTAACAGACATCTTTGTCTTCCTGGCACCTTCAGTTCAGGCCAACTGCCCATGACTCTGCACTGCCTTTTGCATCATAACATTCTCTGGCCAGTTAGAACCTTGCTGGTTACTGTGGTGACAGCAGTAAACAGGTTCATATGATCCCAGTTCCATGGGTTCCCACTATGGGATGCTGACTAGAATTGACACTGAGCATGGGTACATTTGAGGAACACTGGGGGGAAATTCACCCTCATGTTTACCCTGGGGGGGGGGGACAAAGCAGAGCATCATGAAAGACAGAATCTGTTATGGCAAGTCAGCAGGGTGGGACTATTCCTCCATGGAAGAGAGAGGGAGGGAGATAGGATAGGGGCAAAGATTCCTCCCCAATGGGATCATAAGCAACTAAAATTATCGAGGGGTTGGAGTAAGTCCCTTATGTGGAAAGCTCGGGGCCTTTTAGTTGAGAAGGAAGGATGTTCTCTGTCACCCCTGTTGGTTGTATTAATTTTAGAACCATTTGCAATGCCCTCTCTTGTCCTGGAATGGTTACAAACATTTTTGTTTTTATAAATATTTATTTTCCATTTCCACTTTTTGTAAATATTTTAACAAAAAAAACCAAAATCTTTACAGATCTAATGTACCTTCCACTCGAATTCCCACCCCTCCTTTCTGCGGTTATTTATTTTATATATTTTTTATTACTGCACGTCCAATTCAAATATATTTACTATAACTATTTCCCCCTTATTTTCCTCCTATTTCCCCCTTCATTATCTCTTACTGCATGTGTTTATATCGGTCCCAGTAGTGTTTTGATTTGTTTACAATGTACCGGTATCTTCAAATAGTCAATTTTGCCCGTTCTGTTTTAAAAGGTATCTCTTCTTGATTTCTTATTCCTCTGGTTAGTTTTGCTATTTCTACATATTCCATTAATTCTGATTGCCCATCTTCTTCTGTCAGAACTGTTTCCTTCTTCCATCTTTGGGCATAAATCATTGAAGCAGCAATGGTAGCATACATAAACATTTTTTTTCCTGTCTACTCTACCAATTATACTTAAAAGAAAACTTCTCCCCCCCCCACAAAGGTACAGAAGTGGTTATAAACAGAAATGAACAAAGATCAGGCCTCTTTGCAGATGATATAATTTTATGCACCTCTGACCTTATCAGAGCAGGCAAAATATTATGCACAGAATTGGAACAGTTCTCCAGGGTCTCAGGATTGCAAGTTACTTTTAAGAAAGCAGAAGTAACTTTTTTTCATACATCACCACATATATAGAAGAAGAAGAGTTTGGATTTGATATCCCACTTTATCACTACCCGAAGGAGTCTCAAAGCGGCTAACATTCGCCTTTCCCTTCCTCCCCCACAACAAACACTCTGTGAGGTGAGTGAGGCTGAGAGACTTCAGAGAAGTGTGACTAGCCCAAGGTCACCCAGCAGCTGCATGTGGAGGAGCGGAGACACGAACCCGGTTCACCAGATTACGAGTCTACCACTCTTAACCACTACACCACACTGGCTCTTTTACAGCAATGTTGAAGAGTCCAATAGCTAGAGAATGCTTTAGATATCTGCGGGTACAAATTACCCAAAATTTGAACAAGTTGGGTCAGTTTAATTATAGTCAGCTTGGAAAGGTATAAATATGCATATAATAAAATGGAATAAATTAAGATTTTCCATTATGGACAAACTAGCTGCATCTAAAATAATGATTGTACCTCCTTTTTGTTGTTGTTCCAGACTTCACCCAAAGCAAATGGGAAGGGAAACAGAGAAGAAACTGGGGTGTTCCAGAGTCCGAGGAATTAACGAAGATCCCCCTTCCGATCGCCCCTCCCTGCTGAGGCCAGCACCCCACTTTGTGCGAAGGCTGACACCCCTCTCGCTGCCTAGGAAACAATCTTCTTTCTCTTCTTCTTCTCCTCAAAGACTGCCAACCCATGTGGAACATCCATTGCCAAAACTATTGTCAAAGCCATTAGGCTCACATCCACATGAAGGATGGCCATCCAGCTCTCAGCTTTCCTCACCAGACGTTGGAGACCACATCCCACCAATGGTGGGAGGCTGCCCACCCGACCTCACCGGCCAGCTGTGCCAGGTCAAAGCTCCAGGTTCCTAAGCAACATCCAATCATCTGCAACAAGAGCTCAGCCCTTGCAAGTACAACCACCAGCCTCTCCGCCATACCAAGGGGATACTTTTATTCCCTGGAGGACACCTCCAGACAACCTCAAAGAATGCTTGCCAATAACTGAAGAATAACGGCCCATCTGAGAGGCAATGAAAAGGCAAGCTCAGAGAGAGAGGGAGGAGGCATCACACTGGACTTCTGTAGAGAGGGTGAAATATTTTGTGGAGCGTGAGAAGGAAATGGACATATCAAGTCACTATGGGTACCCATGGCGTTACTGAGGGGTCCAGAGGTTCCCTCCATTGAATAAGGCGAGTCCTTGCCCACTCACCATTGGCATGGGCTCCTGCTGCCCGGGTCACATAGCATGCCAAGCGAGGAGTTGATAATGGTGTTGACAGCAGCAACTTTGTTGAAGCTTGTTGTAATGCTGCTTGCAAGTCTTGCTTTTATTGTTTTATTATCTTTATTATCTTTTAATAGTCTCGTAGCCATTTAACAGTTTTATAGTTGAACAGTTTGTTTTTATTAAAGATTTTCTTAGTTTACAAGAGTAAGTGCCTTGTTTCTTTTTTCAGGTTGTGATTTCTACAGATCAATGACATTTGTTGTGCAAGATATTAGCGTTATATGCAGCATAGGATTGGGAAGAAAAGGAGTGGCGAGGGGTGGTGGTGTGGTAAACTTTCTTTTCTTTTATTTAGTAGTAGTAGTAGTAATTAATTTTATTATTTATTTCCTGCCCATCTGGTGGGGTTTCCCCAAGCACTCTGGGTGGCTTACAGCATAAAAACATATTGAAATATCAAACATTAAAAACTTCCTGATGCAGGGCTGCCTTCAGATGTCTTCTAAAAGTTGTGTCGTTCTTTATCTCATTGACATCTGAAGGGAGGTCATTCCACTACTGAGAAGCAGTGAGGGAACCAGCAGAAGACGCTTGGAGGAGGACCTCAGTGTCTGGGCTGAGCAATGGGGGTGGAGATGCTCCTTCAGGTATACTGGGACGAGGCCATTTAGGGCTTTGAAGGTCAGCACCAACACTTTGAATTGTGCTCGGAAGCGTACTGGGAGCCAGTTAAGATCCTTTATATGGTGTTATATGGTCCCGGCAGCCACTCCCAGTCACCAGTATAGCTGCAACTTGCTGTTTAAAGACATTTTGGCCTTAATCACCCCACTCAGTTTCTTCCTTCTTCGTGGGTGCCAGACATGGCTGATCCGATCCACTTCCTCCATGTCCTGCAAAGAAAGAACTCTCATCCCATCTCCAACCCTATTGTTACCTCAATAAACTCATTATCATGTGACTAAAGATCTTCTTCCTTGAGTTCTCCTTTCCATCCCACACAAATGGTGCCAATCTCCAAGAAATGTCAACCCAGCGACCCTGAGAACTATAGACCAGGGGTCGGCAACCTGTGGCCCATGGGCAATAAGCAGTCCAGGGGGGGTCGTTTAAACGGCCCACAAGCCGCCCCCGAACCGAGCTGCCTGCTCGGCAAGTCCCCGCGCACTGTGCTAAACCGGCACTAAACAACTAAATGACTAAACAACAACAACAATGTTGTGTACAGTGCTGAAATTGAACGGTAACTAATGTGTAATATGAATTTAATAAAGAAATAAAGGGGGGGGAGAGCAGAAAATGCCAACAAAAGCCAACTGGCAGATGAAACTACTAGATTATGCAGAGATGAAGAGGCTGACAGGGAAGATCAGGAATCAGGAGGATCAAAACTTCAGTAGGGAATGTGACGAATACAGATTGTACTTTAAAGAACACTGTAATCACTTGAGCTCTTTGGCAGGTCTTCAGTAACTCTTGCAATGTTACAAAGACTTTGGTTACTTTGGAGGACAGTGGTACCTCTGGTTAAGTACTTAATTCATTCCGGAGGTCAGTTCTTAACCTGAAAACGTTCTTAACCTGAAGCACCACTTTAGCTAATGGGGCCTCTCGCTGCAACTGCACCGCCGCTACCCGATTTCTGTTCTCATCCTGAAGCAAAGTTCTTAACCCGAGGTAATATTTCTGGGTTAGCAGAGTCTGTAACCTGAAGCATATGTAACCCGAGGTACCACTGTCCGGATGAATTATACCATGCAGTTGCCGTAGATATATAAAGGACCCACGGAGGGGAGGAGGGAAGTCCAAAGATTCAGAAGAATCTTGTTTGATTTCAAAATCTGAATGTGTTAAATGTGAGATTTGTTTTGTAAAACCAATAAAAATCATTTCAAAAAAAAAGGGGGGGGGGAGAGACAGCTGCCCAATTACGATATGCCTCTAATACCTGGAGTGGAAGATTAGCATCTCAGTTGGATAATCTCCAGGCTAAATGATTGAGGGCTCTCCTCCAGATCCCCAGATGTATGACTAAAGCAGTCATTTTCTTGGAAACCGGGGAATGCCCTCTACTGACCAGGGCCCCGTGAGCAGCCTTAAAATACTGGCATAAGGTAAATGTTTTCAAACTAGGCACAGGACTGCTCCAATATCTAGCTCAGGACGAGTTCATCAGTTGCTGGTCCAAGCACAACGCCCAAAAACCTGCTCAACTGGGCTGTCCCCATCTCTTCTTGAACACATGGGCGTCAACATAGCCTTTAGATCACTAGAGCATGGGTAGGCAATCTAAGGCCGGATGCGGCCCAATCGCCTTCTAAATCCGGCCCGCGGACAGTCCGGGAATCAGCATGTTTTTACATGAGTAGAATGTGTCCTTTTATTTAAAATGCATCTCTGGGTTATTTGTGGGGCATAGGAATTTGTTCATTTTTTCTTTCTTTCAAAATATAGTCCGGCCCCCCACAAGGTCTGAGGGACAGTGGACCGGCCCATAGCTGTCAACTTTTAGATTTGATAATAAGGGATTTTTTCAAACTTTCAGATTTGAAAATAAGGGATGGCGCGAGGGCACCAAGTAGCCTCACCACCCTGGGCTCCAGAGGCTGCGCGCGAACGGGTGAGCGAAAGAGCGAGCGCGTAGACGGCAGGCAGGCTGTCTGTTTGGTTGGGCATGAGGGTCTGGATGCACAAGGCATGCAAGCTCCGCCCCCAGTCGGTCTCAGACTCCTTATTGGCAGCCGAGCAACGCAGCTGAGGAGCCTCCCTGGCCGGCAGGGAGGGAGAAGAGCTGCTTCCTTTGAAATCCGGGAAATTTAAGGGATATCAACAATCTGGGATAGCAGCGGGAAACGGCATTGGAATAAGGGAGTTTCCTGCAAAAAAAGGGAGGGTTGGCAGCTATGGACCGGCCCCCTGCTGAAAAAGTTTGCTGACCCCTGCACTAGAGCAAAGACTGTGGGATATTGCCTACGGTGATCTGCAGGCCTGCTCATACTCATCCTGCTCACCAAGTGTTGTAAGTTTACAGTATGTCGGGATATTTGACATAGCTGAATAGCTAAAGAACTCGTGAGCGTGAGAAAGGTGGATAGAGTCCTCCGCTTGGCCTGCGCAGAGCCTCCACAGTTGCAAGCCTCTGCCAGGGATGCAGCAGTGAGGCCAGGCAGAGCTCTGCGGCACAGAGACCCCAGGCGATAGGCAGGAAGGGAAGGATGGAGAGCCAGGGATGGGGCACACCAGAACATGCTAATCGCTGTGGCAGGGGTCCCCGCAAAAACTGGTGCCTGCCAGTGGGTGCCTGGTTGTGCCCTCTCAGAATTGTGTGTGTGTGTGTATTTAATTTTTAATTAAATTTTCTGTTTTACAATTTACAAAAGTACTCATTTTTATATCCTTAATAAATCAATGACTTCCCTTCTTCTCTTTCCACGGTTCATTTTACATATCATAAATCCCTGCATATTTTACAAAAACTATACCATTCAGTATTCCATTATTACATCCATCAAAACCTATTTACACTGTTGAATTTATCTTAATGCTACCAGCATTTTCAGCTGTATACAGTTATTTCCCATGTATTCAATAAACGTTTCCCCATCTTCTCTAAACGTATGTTCTTCTTGCTCTCTTATTCTATATGTTAAGTCTGCAAGCTGTGCATATTCTGTCAACTTAAGTGGATATTCTTCTTTGGTTGGGACCTCACTCATTTTCCATTTTTGGACTAACAAAACACGGTCCGCAGTAGTGGCATACATAAATAACCTTTTTTGACACCTGGGAATTTCAGTCTGAATTATCCCCTACAGAAAGGACTCTGGTTTTTTGGGGGAAAGTATTTTTAAACATCTTTTCCCATTCATTATGGATCATTTCCCAATACTCTTTTACCCTTTTATAAATCCACCACATATGGAAGAACGTTCCCTCCACCTCTTTGCATCTCCAGCACTTATCTGATTCAGTCTTATACATCTTAGCAAGTCTACTCAGAGTTAAATACCATCTGTAAATCATTGCCCCCTCAGAATTTTGAATCCGGGGCCATGCTGCCCTGGCCCCTCCACAGTACACCACTGATCTCTGGTATATAACTTTTATGAAATAAATAAATAAATAAAACACAGGGAAATGCAAATACAAAAGAAAGAGGAACCTTAATATGAGGGCAATGTAGTGAGCGGTCCTCTTCAAATTGCAGTCTTCATCAGCTTTCAGTGTGGGGAAGGGAGGGCAAGGATAAATGGTTTGATAATGAATGGGTGCAGCTTCCTTCAACATTCCCTGGGGGAATGTTCCCTGGGGGCTCTGAACTGCAACTCCCCTCAACCCCTGCCATCTTCTTCTTCTTCTTCTATGGCGATCACTCATAGCCGAGTAAGATTGTCTTCCATAAACACAGTTTTAACAATGAGTCCGTAAGTGACTGTGGAGGCCAATTCTGGATCCACACGTCCTTCCACAGTGGGAACATTGGTTTCGGAGTGGGAGTTGATCATGGTGTGGATTTGCCAAGCGTGCCTTCCTCTTAGCACATTTTTCCTTTTCGTCCTGAGTTCGAGCGTCTTCAAAACCCATGTCACCTTTGGTAAAGGCTGTTCTCCAATTCGAGCGCTCGCAGGCAAGTGTTTCCCAATTGTTGGTGTTTATACTACATTTTTAAAGATTTGCCTTGAGAGAGTCTTTAAACCTCTTTTGTTGACCACCAGCATTACACTTTCCATTTTTAAGTTCGGAATAGAGTAGTTGCTTTGGAAGACGATAATCAGGCATCTGAACAACATGACCAGTCCAATGAAGTTGATGTTGAAGAATCATTGCTTCTTAGCTTCCATATAGCCCAATTGAATTTTCCAGTTAAACCTTCGGCAACATACATACAAGCATTTTCCATTTCAATGTCCATTAAACCATTATACTTAACATGATGGGACACAGCTACAGGTGCTTTGACCTTAACAGGATGTGGAGCTAGCATTTAGGTAATAAGGAAAAATAATAATACATTGGTCTTCCATTAAAAAATCACCACCCCCAAGGAAAATTTAGATGACCATGTTTAAAAATTTGAAGGGAGCCTGTGAATTGTCAACCAGGTACTGTGAACTGATCACCCTTTTCTCACTCCTGGGCTGCTCTTCCACCTTCCATGATGACATCATCCGATTCTGATTCCAATATTCTCCTGGTCCCTTCCTCACATTCTGCAGGGTTACCATAGAGACACCAATAAACAACTTTGTACCATCGCCATTCCGTTGCCCACTTCTTACCGGACGCTGGATCCATGAGAAGCACAAGGACTGCTCTCCATTGGTTTGTTTTATATTCGTGCTATTTCAGCATTCCAATCGACATGGCAGGTAGGACATGGTGCCATCTAAATGTTCAGATGTTCTGCTTTATTGTCCCATGAAGCAGACAGAGAAGCCATCTGAGAAGTTAAGGGATTATAGCAAGGGAATGGAGTAGATCTTTTGACAACTTAGAAAAGGCAACATACATGGAAGTAGAAACAAGAGAAAAGGGAGAGAGGGGGATTCCTTTCAAAAGTCACCAGGCACAGTCCACTCCAGGTAGTCAGAGTCCCAGTATCACACATGGGGTTTAGATAAGCCACAACTAAGGCCTATTCAGTGTTCTTCAATGGGACTTAGTCTTGAATATAACTTTCACAAGATGTGCCGATCAAGACTGAGACGCCTTCAAAATCACAGAATTATTTCGGAACCACTGTCAATCTACATTGCACTTTGTAGGATAAGGTACAATGCACTTTGTCCAAAGCAGCTCACAAGCCAAGAGTTTCCAGGGAGCGACAACACAGAACATTCACTTTGGGTGGAAAAGCAGTAGATCAATAAGTACATGTTGATAAATTATCCACATTGATCCAGAGCCAAAAGACATTTGGTTTGATTCTGCTCTCATCTGAGAGCCGGAAACAGCAATTGTTCTTTGAGAGGTGAGGCGTCTTTAGATGAATGATGCTCTTTGTTGCTCTTGTGACCCCATATCACCAAATTATATAAACAGGTGACTTAAAAAGGTGTAAGATTTAGCTGGTGCCTGTCACTTCACTAGGTATCTAGATTAACCCGGTCACACTGGGAGGATGCCTACAATGGGAGGAGAGTGTGGTAGGACTTGTTATGACTCAAACTTGCCATAACTTCATTTACTCTTCAGTTCCCCTAACAGACATCTTTGTCTTCCTGGCACCTTCAGTTCAGGCCAACTGCCCCTGACTCTGCACTGCCTTTTGCATCATAACATTCTCTGGCCAGTTAGAATCTTGCTGGTTACTGTGGTGACAGCAGTAAACAGGTTCATATGATCCCAGTTCCATGGGTTGCCCCTATGGGATGCTGACTAGAATTGACACTGAGCATGGGTACATTTGAGGAACACTGGGGGGAAATTCACCCTCATGTTTACCCTGGGGGGGGGACAAAGCAGAGCATCATGAAAGACAGATTCTGTTATGGCAACATCAGCAGGGTGGGGCTTTTCATCCATGGAAGAGAGAGGGAGAGAGATAGGATGGGGCGAAGATTCCTCCCCAATGGGATCATAAGCAACCAGATACTAGGGGATGATAGAATAGCAGGAAGACCTCAAGGTAGCAAAAGAAGGCCACCCACCTGCATTTTCCACAACCCTTTTCAAAGATCCAGTAGTTTAGAACCTCCAGCAACAGGAGTTGGAGAAAAGTCAAACAAGGTGGGCCTTGCTGAGCACAGCATGCATTCATGAGGGGCTAAGGCTGGAAGGAAGGAGGGATGCAGAGAGGGAACTGAAGAAAAGGGTCTCTAAAATACCTAACAATTAGAAGTGGTAAAGAGGCTGACCTAACAATAAGAAAACCACTTTGGTAAGGAAGGGCTGATTCTTGTGGAGGCTGATCAGGAACTGCAGGGATCTTTACACTCCTGCTCACTTTTCGTTGCAGATCAGGCCCTGAACAGCAGGCGGACCGAAGGGGGCAACAGCCAGCCTCAGAGCACCCCAGTGACTGCCAGCTCCATGGTGGGAGAATGTCAACACAGCATCTCCCACTCATCAGCACCATGTGACAACTGTGGTTGGCTGCGGGCTCAAGGATCAGCTCTGCCCTTCCAACCAAGCCAAGGCAGCACCACCACCCAGGGATACCTTCATGGTGAAATACCTCTCTTGCAGGGTGATCAGCAGCAGATGTTCACCCCAGTAGCTCTCCGTCCTTCTCTCCATGGGTGGGGCACAACTGGACATCTCTCAGTGCCTTTGTATGCACCACTGCAAACACAGCACAGGGACTTTGCAACGGCCAGACCTATGAATCAATTATATAGACAACCTCACATCCAGCTGGTTCAGGTGCAGCCTCCTGCTCTTGGACCCATTCGCCCAACCTCCTTCCAAGACGGGATGGGTCTCTACCATCATGGAACCTTAGCCCCCATTCCACTGGAGCAGAGGAACCCCATTGTCCGGATTGGTAGCACTGTCCCTATTCCATCAGCTGCGAACAATGAAATGCTTCTGGTCCTCCAGCAGGTGGAACCCCAACCCAGCCTGGAACCTACCCCAGCCACTGGGTACTTCCCAGCCTCACAAGGTTTGTGCTCATCTTTGTAAATGAATCATTTGCTTTCTAATGGGTGTCTGGGACCCTCTAACCCAGGCATCCCCAAACTGCGGCCCTCCAGATGTTTTGGCCTACAACTCCCATGATCCCTAGCTAACAGGACCAGTGGTCAGGGATGATGGGAATTGTAGTCCAAAACATCTGGAGGGCCGCAGTTTGGGGATGCCTACTCAAACCCATCAGGCAATTAACCTAGCCCCAGTAGGTAGCATTTCCTAGTACCATTTCCTCATGGCCCTGCAATGTAGGTGAGCGTTGGGTTATATTCTTATGGAACAGAGTAAGTTCCAATATCCAAAAGCTGTTATCCTACTCTATGGTGCAACCACATTTGTAATACTGTACAGTGAACAATTCTGACCTCTCCCCCCCCCTCAAAACAGGAAGTTGAGACCTGGAAAAGGTTGAGAAAAGAGAAACCAAAATTATTAAGGGGTTGGAGTAACACCCTTTTGTAGAACGGTTGGGGTCTTTTAGTTTAGAAGGAAGGATGTTCTCTGTCACCCCTGTTAGTTGAATTAATTTTAGAACCATTAGAAATCAAATTATGCAATGCCCTCTCTTGTACAGGAGTGTTTATAAGCGGCAAAGAACAAAAATCAGCACTCTTTGCAGATGATATAATTTTATGCACCTCTGACCCTATCACAGCAGGTAAAATATTATTGCACAGAATTGGAACAGTTCTCCAGGGTCTCAGGATTGCAAGTTACTTTTAAGAAAGCAGAGGTAATGTTTTTTCATACACCACCCCATATACAACAGACTTTTTTTTTATAAAATATTTATTGGGTTTTTCAACATAAACACATACACACATAACACAAACACAAATCATCATTTTCTTAACATCACTTCTAAACAAAATAAAAAAATTCCTTCCAGTAGCACCTTAGAGACCAACTAAGTTTGTTCTTGGTATGAGCTTTCGTGTGCATGCACACGAAAGCTCATACCAAGAACAAACTTAGTTGGTCTCTAAGGTGCTACTGGAAGGAATTTTTTTATTTTGTTTTGACTATGACAGACCAACACGGCTATCTACCTATCACTTCTAAAATTAGTCATAATATCAAACACAACATACATCATATTTTCCTCACTATTTTATACCATCTTTAGGGTGACCTCCTCCTGTCCCCCCTGCTGCGTTTCATTTTATAACATCTTAGTAATCTCTTAACATCTTTAAACCATTTATAAATCACTAAAGTGATTTTCATAATCAACAGTCATAACCTAGATCATCTATCATTAATACTTCATACTACCTATTTAATCTGCAATCTCTTAGGTAATCCAACTTTATCTCCTTTTTTTCAAATCAAACAATACTTTTTAAAGTAGTCTTTCAGTTTTTTCCAATCCTTCTCCACCGTCTCCTCCCTCTGGTCTCGGAGTCTTCCGGTCATTTCGGCAAGTTCCATATAGTCCATCATTTTCATTTGCCAAACTTCTATTGTGGGTATATTCTGTGTCTTCCAGTTTTTCGCAATTAAAATTCTAGCTGCTGTTGTGGCATACATAAAGAAAGTTTGGTCTTCCTTGGGGACCACCTGGTTTGCCATTCCAAGTAAAAAAGCCTCTGGTTTTTTAACAAAAGTGTTTTTCAACACTTTCTTTATTTCATTATATATCATCTCCCAGAAGGCTTTAATCTTTGGGCAGGTCCACCACATATGGTAAAACGTCCCTTCTATTTGGTTACATTTCCAACATTTATTGTCCTGCAAATGATACATTTTAGCAAGCTTGACTGGGGTTAGATACCACCTGTAGATCATTTTCATAATACACAACAGACTTTTACAGCAATGTTGAAGAGTCCAATAGCTAGGAAAAGTTTTAGATATCTGGGGGTACAAATTACCCAAAATTTGAACAGGTTGGATCAGTTTAATTCTAGTACAGCTTGGAAAGGTATGAATATGGATATAATCCATTGGAATAAATTAAGACTTTCCATTATGGGCAAACTAGCTGCATCTAAAATAATGATTTTTTAAAATAATTATTATTTTAATTATAATTATTTATAATTTATAATCAATTTAATTTGCTCCAGACCCTGCCAGTTTGGCTATGTACAGCTCATCTGAACTAATGGCAGAAAAAAGCTTAATAAGTTTATATTTCAATTGGACTGACCTATAAGGGTATATCCTTAATGAAGTCATTGAGTTGGTTTACTAATCCCTATTGATTCACATCATTTAGACTATGGAAAAATGGGCAACAGTTTTAGCCCCAGGACTGTCACCTCAAAATAAAAACAAATCACATAATGTAAAGGTATGGAAGGAACACCATTTATATTAGTTGCAAGATTATGATAGCAAGGGACAACCTCTTATCGCAGCGGAGAGACAAGTATGTTTAGAAAAACAATCCAATTTCATGGCTGAAGTTATTCATGGCTACTGGCCACAACAGTCATATTCTACCTTCCCTATTCTGAGAATCACAAGTGGGGAAAACACTGTTGCACGCAGGTCCTCCTTGTAGCATCTGCTTGGCCACTTTGAGAACAAGATGTTGGACGAGATGGCCCTTTAGCCTGATCCACCAGGGCTCTTCTCATAGGCTTATGTTCTTAATCCAAAACAGCATGTCATGTGAGCATACCACACACCATATCCTACCACCCATAATCCTCTGGGACAATGTTGGATTCAGGGTACTCTATTCTACAGTGGTACCTCTGGTTACGTACTTAATTCGTTCCGGAGGTCCGTTCTTAACATGAAAACGCTTTTAACCTGAAGCTAATGGGGCTTCCTGCTGCCGCTGCGCCGCTGCTGCCCGATTTCTGTTCTCATCCTGAAGCAAAGTTCTTAACCCGAGGTAATATTTCTGGGTTAGCAGAGTCTGTAACCTGAAGCGTATGTAACCTGAAGCGTATGTAACCCAAGGCACCACTGTAGTCAGTTTCCCCGCTTTCACTTCATCACTGAACACTGAAATTTGAGGTGTATAAAAAATGGACCCCAGTTTATATCACTGAAAACACAGAGCCCAGTAGTGCAACTAGGCCACTTTAGCCAGCCTGCCCACCTTTTGACAGTTGTGTGCATTATCTAGTTGGAAAGTCTATGGCTGCTGAGCCTCCCTGGGACAGAGAACAAGGCCTTCACTTACCTTCCTCTGGACAGAAGAAAGAGAAACTGAATTAATTAATTAATGGTCTTCCTTGGCTGTAGAATCACTGATCCCTCCTGATTAATTTCTTTCAGTGGTACAAGTCCCACATGGACTTCAGGGGACAGGAGCAGTCAGTGCCCAAGTGACAGATGTCCTAGGTGCATCTATAGCACAAGAAAAACTGGAAGGAACTGAGCTCAACAGAGCTGGGCTGAATGGTAAGTGAGGGAACATACAGTGACTGAGACCATGTGCTTTCCAAGTGTACTTTCTGGGCTAGATGCCATGGCCTAATCTAGCACTTCTGATAGTTCAGCTAAGAATCTACACATGATCAACATGGATCCAGATCCATATGCCATTTTTTAAACTTTATTTAATATGGAGATGCTCTAACAGCTAGTCATGGGAGTCTTGGACTTCCTCAAGTTTGTCTCAGCCAACCGGAGTAGATTCTTTGTCTTCAAACAGTCAGTGCTATGCTTTTCATTTGTTTTCTTTCAGTGGTGGAACATCCGCCGCCACCTCCCCAACCAGCTGATGAAGAAAGTCTCCTCCGAGATGAGTTCCAGCTGCCAGAGGACCTCCTCTCTAAGTACCCTGAGATAGAGACCCTGATTGCTTCACTGGAGCCGCTTATTCCAGAAGGCCTATTTCCACCTCTTGCTTCCAGTGAGACAACCAAAGGCAGTGAAGGGATGCTGACGGAGGCCTGCCTTCCAGAGGAAGCCCTGGGGAGCCACCAGTCATTAGCACCGGTGTCCACAAGGTCTTTCAGAGTAGAGGCAAAGTCAATCCCAGATGCCCCTGAGTCATGCAAAGAGGTGCCAAAAGCCCAGCACCCACATTCCTTTGTGAATGATCTAAGTGTCAAGAGCACAGAGGTGACCACACTCAGAAAGGGTTCAGCAACACAGGGACAGGCACCGCCTCCTCCAACAGATGAGCAGGATACAAAACTGAATAAGCCCTGGGGTAACCCATTGATCCAGCGCCCAGTTTACATCTTGAAAGATATCGGGTTTCCGTTTCCACCAGATCCTCTGAGACCCAAATCCTTGAAGAAAACCCAGAAGTCAAAATGTGATTCCACCCAAAGCAAAGTCAAACACGAGGGGGACGGGAAAATTGAAGGCAAAGCCATCAGCATAACAGGGAGAAGAAAGTGGGGTGTTGCTGAGTCCCCAATATTAACCAAGCTCCCCAGAATCACTCTGGAACCTATCCCAGAGGGCTCTAGAAAATGCCAGCCCATCCATGAAAAGTCCATGAAGCCAAAGATATTACCAGAGATTAAGGGGAAAAGGAGAGGCATTTTGACAAAGGCAGAAGCTTCACCAAAGTTTCCCAAGTGTATTCTGAGCATAGAGGGAGCAAGCATAATGGACTCTAAGGAAAGTCATCCTAGTCAGGAGAAAAAATGTAAGGAGAAGAGAAAGCTTCCATTTCAAGAGGAGGGAAGTTTAAAAAACGAAGAGGACGATCTGGATAGAGGAAACTCCAAACATTGCCAGACAGGGTTGGAGAAAAATGAGGTGGGACCTGAAACCAAAGAGAAGGCCACAGTGAAAGGGAGCACACCAGGTATTAAAGGGAAAAAGATCAAATTGGACGAACGGCCCTTGGTGCCAATCCCTAGAACCAATCTGGCTTGGCACATGATGGAGTCTGTGCAAGTCTTCCATCCCCTTGGAAAGAAGAACAGTGCATCCATGGCTGCCAGAAATCTCCCTCCAGTAACTGCCACCCGCAGTAGTTCTGGGAACTCACAGGCGCCACAGGAAATACCTCTCCTGAAGTCCCTGCATAAGCCAGTGCCCACTTCCCAGCCCTCCTCCCTGCCAAGGCCAACACCTCACTTGGAGCGGAGGCTGGCACCCCTCTCCGTGCCTAGGCAGCAATCTTCTTCTTCTTCCCTAAGACTGCCCACCCATTGTGAACATCCATTGCAAAAACCATTGCCAAAGCCATCAGCTTCACATCCACATGAAGGATGGTCATCCACCTCGCAGCTTTCCCACACCAGCTGGTGGAGACCACATCCCACCAATGGTGGGAGGCTGCCCACCCGACCTCTCCGGCCAGCTGTGCCAAGTCAAAGCTCCAGGTTCCTAAGCAACATCAGGTCATCTGCAACGAGAGCTCAGCCCTTGCAAGTACAACCACCAGCCTCTCCGCCATACCGAGGGGATACTTTTATTCCCTGGAGGACACCTCCGGACGACCTCGAAGAATCCTTGCCAATAACGGAAGAACAACGGCCCATCCGAGAGG
The DNA here is from genome assembly GCA_034641395.1 of Darevskia armeniaca. NCBI lineage: Eukaryota > Metazoa > Chordata > Lepidosauria > Squamata > Lacertidae > Darevskia > Darevskia armeniaca. Next base: position 718,752 of record JAWWNF010000148.1, read on the forward strand.
CAATGAAAAGGCAAGCTCAGAGAGAGAGGGAGGAGGCATCACACTGGACTTCCGTAGGGAGGGTGAAATATTTTGTGGAGCGTGAGAAGGAAATGAACATTTCAAATCGCTATGGGTATCCATGGCGTTACTGAGGGGTCTAGAGGTTCCCTCCATTGACTAAGGCGAGTCAGAGACTATTGATGACAGTAGTGTTTACTTTTTGCCCCAACATATTTTTTTAGGAATAAGAGTAAGGTTATTCTAGAGCAACCTCATTGCTTCCACAGTGTGAGTTTACTATAGTTTGAATTACTCTAATTTAATTTAATTAGATTAAATTAAGTTACTCCATATAAACATAAAAATGTTTACAGTGGAACTTGCCAGTTGCTTTAACTTGAAAAATGTAATTATATTTTGTTTACCTAGCAATGAATTTATATATGAAAATAAAAATAGAGATATATAAAGAATAAGACAATATTGTAAATCAAGTATAAAAGGTATTCATCCAGCAACGGAGTCATTTATAAAGAATAGACATATATAAAGAATAAGCTACATAGCTATCTTAGAGCTCATAGCTATCAAATAGGGAAGGGAAGAAATTGGAATGAATATGAAGGTATTTGGGTGTTCATCAATGTTAGTCTGCTCTACATACTAAATTATGGCTGTTCTCTAAATTATGGCTGATCCAAAGCATTCCTCCAGAGTAGCAAAGATCCCACCCTTTGAAGTCAATGTCCCAGGGAGCTTTCCAGTGTTAAAAGCAAGAGAGAGAAAATCAGAGTAGCACTTGGTACACTTCATAAATACTCAATTTGGGCTTCGGAGCACAGTGACTGTTTCTATGTGAGTCTTTTAAAGGATTTCCCCAGGATCTATCTCTTCATTCAAATCACAGCCCATGGAAGTAGAATCTCCCCTGGTGGTGTCTGTGTGGAAGGCAATGTTTAAATAAATAGAAATCATAAAAGGGGTATATACAGAGCTGAAATATACTCGGAGTCAAGTGTGAATTTCATGCTCTTTATTCAGCTCATAGTAGCAAGGAATGAATCTTTCCCCCAAACATCTGCTATATATACATTATTTACACAATGGGCCCCACGTGATTGGCTAATTCAGGGCTACTCCTGTAGGCCAATTAGGTTGCGGATTCACTTCATCCAGGAGCCTGATTGGCTGCTCTTGCAGGCCAATCAGGTCGCTGATTCACTTCCACCTGGAGCTGGATTGGGTGGCTCCTGCGGACCAATCAGACTGCTGCATTCTGGATCCTATTCTAGGACCAATCAGACTGCTGCATTTTGGATCCTATTGTTCTAGGATTCAGCTCAGTACATAACAAGAGCCCTACAAAAGCCACCAGGGGCAAAATTTGTGGGTGGCTGTTATATTTCAGACCACTTCAGTTTATTCTATTTTTGACCAACTTGCTGGTTCATTCATATGACTCACTAGTGCTATAAACAATTTGATGGTCATCTGCAGTAGACATGCATGCCAAAGGCACAAATCCTTTTAACCCTAAAAATAAATAAATTCATTGGCTATTGCAATTGCGTTTCAAAAAGAAATGAGAGCATGCTGTTCAAACACTGTGCTTCAGACATGGTTTTAAAATATGCTCTATCTAAAGCAGGGGCCAGCAACCTTTTTCAGCAGGGGGCCGGTCCACCGTCCCTCAGACCATGTGGTGGGCTGGACTATATTTGGGGGGGGGGAATGAAGGAATTCCTATGCCCCACAAATAACCCAGAGATGCATTTTAAATAAAAACACACATTCTACTCATGTAAAAACACCAGGCAGCCCCACAAATAACCCAGAGATGCATTTTAAATAAAAGGGCACATTCTACTCATGTAAAAACACGCTGATTCCCAGCCCGTCTGTGGGCCGGATTGAGAAGGCGATTGGGCCGCATCCAGCCTTAGGTCGCCTACCCCTGATCTAAAGGATTCATTGTGAAGGTTTGGCGTGTTAGAATAGGGGATGTAGCACTTTCAGAACATATCACAACTGAGTGGTTAGGGGTCTTGGGAAAAAAGAAGAAGCAATACAATTTTTTATAACGTATATTCAAAGCGGCCGCGACTTCCTTTCGGAAGTCAAAAAATTCGGATGCGGCGGCAATTTTTTTTCTTCCGGAAGTCATTCGGAAGTCGAATAACACGTAAGTCGGGTCACTCATAAGTCGAGGTCCCACTGTACTCAATTTGGTCAGCATCTTGGATACAGAACAGTGACTGGGAGTGCGCAAGAAGGAAGAGGAGCAATGCCTGAAGAGAGCTGGGTGGCTTGAAAACCTGCTTGAAAGAAACAAGCTGTTACTGTCCTTGTGTTGGCTTAAAGCTGTAACTGTGTTTGACTATCTGTTTTTTGGCGATGTGTATTCTATTGCTGGGACGCGGGTGGCGCTGTGGGTTAAACCACAGAGCCTAGGGCTTGCCGATCAGAAGGTCGGCGGTTCGAATCCCCGCGTCGGGGTGAGCTCCCGTTGCTTGGTCCCTGCTCCTGCCAACCTAGCAGTTCGAAAGCACGTCAAAGTGCAAATAGATAAATAGGTACTGCTCCGGCGGGAAGGTAAACAGCGTTTCCATGTGCTGCTCTGGTTCGCCAGAAGCGGCTTAGTCATGCTGGCCACATGACCTGGAAGCTGTACGCCGGCTCCCTCGGCCAATAAAGCGAGATGAGCGTCGCAACCCCAGAGTTGGTCACGACTGGACCTAATGGTCAGGGGTCCCTTTCCCTTTACCTATTCTATTGCCTGCTCTACCAGCTTCTCGTTCAACACTAGCAACTACTACATAGCAACACTAGCAACCACACAGGTTCTCTTTATGACAACTCGAGCTGAATCAGACTATAGTGGTACCTCGGGTTAAGTAATAATAATAATAATAATAATAATAATAATAATAATAATAATAATTTATTATTTGTACCCCGCCCATCCGGCTGGGTTTCCCCAGCCACTCTGGGCGGCTTCCAGCAAACATTAAAATACATTAACACATCACAGATTAAAAACTTCCCTGAACAGGGCTGCCTTCAGGTGTTTTCTTTTTTCTTTTTTTAAATAATTTTTATTGATTTTATAAGTTTTATAAACACAATACATAATGGTTAAATTTCCATGCTTCCCCCCTCTCACTGTGGGAAGCTTCGTACATCCCCCTCTCTCACAGGGGTGGCCATAACATTTGTACATTTAACCTCTCACACATTATTTAATTACATTGCTTAGGCCTAACCCTAATCCAGGGCCAGGCAATTCATTCTTTCAACATTTCATATTTCAGTTGACTTCCTCAAATCCCTTTCTTTTGTATTTTGTATTTCAGTGTCTTCCCTCTCTAGCAGAATCCATATTTCTAGATACTCACATACTCGTAATACATTCATTGTCCCCCACATACTAAATGAAAATTTCTCCAACCTCGGCCTCATGGTACTATGTTCTATCACAATGTCATTACCCAAATTCCAAATTCTCCACCCCTCCCTCCCTGTGGTCCCGAAGCAGTCAGCGTATAATCCTAAAAGCCAGTATCCCTATCCAAATATAGTTCAGGTGTTTTCTAAATGTCATGTAATTGTTGATCCTTTTAGCCTCTGATGGGAGGGCGTTCCACAGGGCGGGCGCCACTACCGAGAAGGCCCTCTGCCTGGTTCCCTGTAGCCTCACTTCTCGCAGTGAGGGAACCACCAGAAGGCCCTCAGCGCTGGATCTCAGTGTCCGGTACTTAATTCGTTCCGGAGGTCCGTTCTTAACCTAAAGCGTACTTAACCCAATGTACCACTGCATATGTCAATCATTGTGGGAGGACTGAATAACGTGGTTTTTAAAAATTCACCTTGAAACTAAGTAAAGGAAAAGCTGATGTGTTAATGCGCCAGGAAACTCCCATAAAACAGCAAGCTTGAGCACTTGTTGCATGTGAATAGGCTAGGGAAAGGCAACAATGAAGATAGGAAAATTCAAATTAAGAGCAGTTACATAAATTGTCCCAGGGAACTGCCTTCAGCAGCAGCTCAGAGGCCACCCTGAGAGAGGAGGTTCCATGCAAAGCATCTTTGTATCCAGTCACCAGTGTGTGCAAAATTGCATCACTGGTGATTACAAACCTTCTGATCTGGTCCCTCTCTGGAGTTTATCTAAGAAAGTGTAGCTCTCAAGTGGGGAGAAGTGGTTTGATTAACAAGCCTCACATGCACCCAGGTGGCACCTGCTGCTGCCTCTGGAGAAAACCTCCCAATCTATTGAAATAGCGACAGGTTCACACAATTGAGGGAAGGGCAATAGCTCAGTGGTGGAGCATCTCTTTTGCATGCAGAAGATCCCAGGTTCAGTCCCCAGCATCTCCAGGTAGGACTGGGGAAATTCCCTGTTTGGAACCCTGGAAAGCTGCTGCCTGTCAGTGTAGACAATACTGAACAAGATGGATTAATGGTCTGGCTCAGAATACCAGCCATGTATCTCTGGATACCAGTTGCCAGGGATTACTGGTGGGGAGAGTGCGGTTGCATTCCGGGCCTGCTCTTTGTCGTCTTCCCCCAGCCATCTGATAGGATGTTGTAAGAACAGGATGCTGGTTTGATCCAGCAGGGCTCTGGTTATGTTCTAATCCACCCGGGACTCAAGAGGGTAAAAAGAGTCTGCTGACCAAAGAACTAAGGAGGAGAAAGACATGCTGCAGCCCACTGATTCATTAGAACAGGGAAACCAACTAGGTGATTTTGCCACAAAATGATGACTGCCTGCAATAGGCATTGAATATATTAACTTTGAGATGTTTCCTCTCTCAATTGGGAATATCATTATTGTAGGAATCCCCCACTTCTCACTTATGAAGCCTCTGAAATGGTTAGTTTTAAAAAGTTACCAGGTTTCCATTAGTGTTGTTGTTGTTGTTGTTGTTGTTGTTGTTTAGTCATTTAAGTCGTGTCCGACTCTTTGTGACCCCATGGACCAGAGCACGCCAGGCACTCCTGTCTTCCACTGCCTCCCACAGTTTGGTCAGACTCATATTGGTAGCTTCAAGAACACTGTCCAACCATCTCGTCCTCTGTCGTCCCCTTCTCCTTGTGCCCTCCATCTTTCCCAACATCAGGGTCTTTTCCAGGGAGTCTTCTCTTCTCATGAGGTGGCCAAAGTATTGGAGCCTCAGCTTCAGGATCTGTCCTTCCAGTGAGCACTCCGGGCTGATTTCCTTCAGAATGGATAGGTTTGATCTTCTTGCAGTCCATGGGACTCTCAAGAGTCTCCTCCAGCACCATAATTCAAAAGCATCAATTCTTCGGCGATCAGCCTTCTTTATGGTCCAGCTGTCACTTCCATACATCACTACTGGGAAAACCATAGCTTTAACTATACGGACTTTTGTCGGCAAGGTGATGTCTCTGCTTTTTAAGATGCTGTCTAGGTTTGTTGTTGTTGTTGTTGTTGTTGTTGTTGTTGTTATTGAATTTATATACCGCCCTATACCCAGGGGTCTCAGGGCGGTTCACTATAAATTAAGGCATCAAAAATTACAGCTAGCAAAGGAATCCTCACTTCTTGCCACTGTCAACGGTTTGCCTCAACCTAGCTTTTTCAAAATCTCTTTTCTTTGCACAGATCACAACATCAGGATGTGATGGAACTACTTGTTTGACCATGCCAATGTTTCCTGCCCTGGTGAGTCCCATTATCTTAACCTTCCCAAAATGTTTCATTGCAGAACAAACCTAACGAGGCAGCTATGTCAGGGGTTGCATCCACCAGCAAATCTCCTCTGCAAGTGAAGGTGGCCAGGATGAAGGGAGATCTCGCCCCACACTCTAAACTCTCCCAGCTGGTATATATGGGGGGTTAGGATCGCACTATAAATCCTTTGTTGCAGAAATCTATGCTGTTCCTGTTCTTCCCTTGTATAGGTGTTCCAGATTTTCCACTCAAGGAAAGGGAGTCAGACTTCTTAGAGGCAGAACTCAGGTTTATTCAGCTGAATAAAGAAGGGACAGACCCCTGACTTCTCAGGCCAGAAAAAGGGTCTGCATGGTAATAATAATAATAATAATAATAATAATAATAATAATAATAATAATAATTTATTATTTGTACCCCGCCCATCTGGTTGGGTCCCCAGCCACTCTGGACTGCCTCCAACAGATATTAAAATACATTAAAATATCACAGGTTAAAAACTTCCCTAAACAGGGCTGCCTTGAGGTATTTTCTGAATGTCAGATAGTTGTTTATCTCTTTGCCCTCTGCTGGAAGGACGTTCCACAGGGCGCCACTACTGAGAAGGCCCTCTGCCTGGTTCCCTGTAGCTTTGCTTCTCGCAGTGAGGGAACCGCCAGAAGGCCCTCAACACTGGACCTCAGTGTCCAGGCTGAACGGTGGGGGTGGAGACACTCCTTCAGGTATACAGGACCGAGGCCATACAGAAAGAAATCACAGTTTATATATCAAAAATGCATTCCAGAGAAACAGTGTTAAACAAAGGAATATTTGCCATGCTATCTATCCTGCACTGCACTGCCAATTCCTCTCTGCCTGCCAAATTTGTTGCAAACCCTTGTTTGCTAGCTGGTACTGCCAGCTCTGTTCTTGATATTATCTGCTTACACAGAACCTGCATTCCATTCCCTCTCTGACTGCCCTGTGCTTTAGAAAAAATATACTTAGAAGCAAGAAATTAGTACAAAAGCAAAACAAGCATGATTAATTAATTCTAATAAGCATAAATGGTTAATAATTCTGATTTTTTTTGGTAACACTTTATCTTCAACTGAAAAATTGTTTGCTTAAAATATTTATATACCGTCCTCTCATAGAATAATCAGGGAAGTCCTCAACAATGTGAAATCTTTTTAAATGCCATTAAAAGCAGTACAGAACAATCATTAAATTGGCTGGCTACTAAAGAAACAACTGCATAGAACTGCTGGTGTAAAATATTATTACTCATTTGTTATTTCTCTTTTATGGGAAAGCTCTGAATCGCTTACCTGAGACGGAGGGCGGAAGCCATTCTTGCTATTCTCATATTTCCGCTCCCCATTCACATCTAAAATAGGAAGGAGGCTGATGCTTGACCCCAACAGGGTTGCTTAGGACCTCCCCCCACCCCCGTACATTCCATTGCTGCAGACTCCCAAGTCCCAACCCTCACAGTCTGACCCTGATCCCAGAAATTGATCCAGCATGGGGTCAAAAAGTGCTGCATGCAATGGAGTGCACGGTGAGAGAAAATGGGGGGTGGGGTGGGAAAGCCTCTGCTTTCCTTACCTGTGTGGTCCATTTGTGGTAAAAAGTAACCCCCAAGCCCACTTTGATATAAAGCAGGGGGGCGGGCAGCTAGCCTGTGGTCCTCCAGATGCTGTTACACTACAAATCCCATCATACCTGTTTATTAACCATGCTGCCCCCACCTGTTTTCTACCAGTTTTCCACCAACGCAACTTCAGAAGTGACTGGGACCAGCAAGGCTGGACAATTTCTGGCCCCCAGAATCATTGAAGGGCCTCATCACCACATTTCCTGCTAGCGTGCACATACAGAGTGTGATCTCCCATGCACACTACCATCTTTGGTGTGACCTACAAGCATGCCATTTGATAAATATATACCTATTTCACGATTGAAGGGACGCGGGTGGCACTGTGATCTAAAACACAGAGCCTAGGGCTTGCCGATCAGAAGGTCGGCGGTTCGAATCCCCGCGACGGGGTGAGCTCCCGTTGCTCGGTCCCTGCTCCTGCCCACCTAGCAGTTTGAAAGCACGTCAAAGTGCAAGTAGATAAATACTGGTAGGTACCGCTCCAGCGGGAAGCTAAAGGGCGTTTCCGTGTGCTGCTCTGGTTCACCAGTAGCGGCTTAGTCATGCTGGCCACATGACCTGGAAGCTGTCTGCGGACAAATGCCGGCTCCCTCGGCCTATAGAGTGAGATGAGTGCGCAACCCCAGAGTCGTCCGTGACTGGACCTAATGGTCAGGGGTCCCTTTACCTTTACCTTTATTTCACAATTGGGACTAGGATGGCCAAGTGATAACCTCTTGCTCAAATCCTATTTCTGGGTTTAGGTGTTCCCCAGAAAAATTGTGAGAGGAAAGCACAAATGATTTTACATTTCCTGTCCCCAAGCTTCAACAGTTGGGACATGCAAACACACCAGGGGAACTCACCTGCCTCCTCACCACTGCTGGCATTGGAAGCATGGGGAGAGGAAATGTGTTTGCTTTGTCATTCCTTCTGTGAAGTGTCCTCTTGTATTCTCGTTACTATCAAGTGTACAAAGGGAAGTCAGTTCTGTTTCTCCCACTCTTTCTCAGCCTCAGAGCAACATGACTTTTCCCGATGGATTCATCCTGCAGGGTCTTGTCTCAAACCAGTCAGGATATGAGTGTCTCCTCATCCCTGGCTTCCTCTTCATGTACCTGCTGACTCTACTGGGCAACTTAGTGATTGTCCTGCTCATCTACAGTGATGTCCGGCTCTCCTGCTCCCCCATGTATTTCTTCCTCAGTCATCTCTCAATAGCCGATATGGGCTTTTCCTCCACCACTGTCCCTAAGATGCTGCAGAACCTATTGACTCATACCAAGCACATCTCCTATGGAGGGTGCCTGGCACAGATGTTTTTCTTCCTTGGATTTGGAAACACTGAAAGTTTTCTCCTGGCCTCCATGGCTTATGATCGCTATGTGGCCATTTGCCACCCACTTCGCTATGCTGTGCTGATGAATGCAAAACACTGCCTCTTGTTAGCTACAGGCTGTTGGGTCCTAGGCTTTCTCCATTCATTACTCTACACCCTGATGATGTCTTTCCTTTCCTTCTGTGCCTCCTGGGAGATCCCCCATTTCTTCTGTGACCTCCATCCCTTGATCAAGCTCTCCTGCTCAGACACCTCAGCAATCCAGATGACGACCCTCACTGAGGGCACTGTGACCATGGTGGGACCTTTCATGGTCACTCTTCTGTCCTACATCCTCATTTTCTCCAAGGTTCTCAAGATCCCATCAGTTGCTGGGAAGCAAAAGGCCTTTTCCACCTGCAGCGCTCACCTCACCACAGTCGTTTTGTTCTTTGGAACTATTATAGCTGTGTATGTCCGCCCGTCCTCCACCTATTCTGGTTCCAAGGTCCGAGTGATGTCTGTGGCCTACACAGTTGTGACTCCCATGCTGAACCCCTTCATTTACAGCCTGAGGAATTCTGAGATTCAGCAGTCTCTGAGGAAGTATCTAGGGGTTAAAGGTGGAAGATGAGCTTTGAAATCCCCATATTTCTTTAAAACTCAACCCAAAAGATGTTATTTATCAATAGTTTTAGCACGGCAGTCCCAGCAAATTGAATTTCAAAAGCCCACGAGACATCCCTCCCTCCCTTTAGAACACCTGCAGGAATGTGACTTTTTCTGAGTCCACCAGAAGTTAAAAGTGCATTCAGATTTAGACCATGACATGTGATTTCAGAAATTAGAAGAAAAAACTGTATAAGTCAATCTTTGACAATCATGGACCAATGTTGCATTGGTTGGTTTTCAGGTGTGTGCTTTTGAAAATTTGTATTGTACATGTAATGATACAACAAAATGTTATGAGTCATTAACCAATCAGTGGTTGAGAAGGAACTGGAGCACCATCCTACTGAATAAAATTACTAGATATAACAATTATGGGAGAAAAGAACCCAAGAAATTGGTTTTTTAATAGCAAAACTGGACTTCACTTATTTTGTGATGGAATTAATGCAGATTTGACGAAGCAGTACTTTTTGATATTAATTATGAAATAATGAATATTATGTGTAAAGAATATGTTTTACCTAAAATCTTTTTTGATGAAAGAAAAATTCTTTAAAACTGTGATAAATGTGAGAGTGTAGCTATAGTGGAGTCTCTCTTCTTCTTTGGACTGCTGCCCGGAGCAGCCATAAATCGTCTTAACGAGCCCTGGCTCCGCAATGGTGTCCAGCCACGCTTCCGTTGGGCAGGATCTCTCTCTCACTCAGCAGAATCGCGCAGCGCCCTGTTTTGGCAATTTTAGGTCTGCTTCTCTGTGTCTGGAATAACTGAGGTCCAGACAGTTGTATTCTAAACTACATATTTATTGACTCACAAACAAAAGAAAACCTGAGGAGTCAAGCTCCATAACTACGATACACACTACAGCATACACTACTCGGCGAGAGCGAAAGCGAAACTAACTTCCCCTTCTCTCAGACAAGAGATAGTTGCCTGGATACATTGGCAGAGTTCCCAGAACTAGAACGACTGGCGTTAACTGCTTGCTGTCCAGAAAACACAACACCCCCTCTCGTTCGCACTTCTGGGTATACATATATACATCTCAACCCATGTTCAATCCCTCACAGAAACCTTCATGTTTCTGGAAACTTAGTGGTTTGGTGAAACCGTCTGCGAGATTCTTTTCACTAGGACAATATTTCAGCCTGACCACATTTGTCCTAACACTCTCATGCACATTTCTGAACCGAATATCCAAGTGTTTCGTTCGTGCATTGAATTGACCGGATTCCGCCAATTTCAGGCATGGTTGGTTATCCTCCCATATGGTGATGGGTAGGTAACACTTCTCACACACATCCTCGACTAGGCACTTGTAGAATTCAAGCTCACAACACAGTTCTGACAGAGCACTGAATTCTGCCTCAGTCGATGACAGTGCAATCAGACTTTGCTTTTTGGACCTCCAGCCAATTACAGAATCTCCAAACATTATGACCATCCCAGATATTGACTTTCTGTCTGAGTCGCTAGCCCAATCAGCGTCAGCCCAACATTGAAGCTGTTCATTGCCCTGGGCTGTCAGTGTGAGGCTAAACTCTCTGGTTTCTTGCAGATACTTAAGAACTCTCTTAATCCCGTTCCAGGCCATCACACTGGGCTTGGCTGCTTCTCGACTCAGCAGATTGACTGCAAATGCAATATCGGGTCTACTCCATTGAGACAAATAGAGCAGGCTGCCCAGAGCAGATTGATACACCTCCTTGTGCTCAAACTCTTTCTTGTCATCAGACTGATTGTCTTTAACAAAGCATGTCTCCATTGGTGTCCTTACACCCTTACAGTCTGCCATGTTGAATTTCTTGAGCAATTGATCAATCTTTGGGCTCTGGTTAAGCACAAAACTGCCATCTTGGTCTCTGTGAATGTGAACCCCTAGATACATGCTCACAGGACCCAACTCCTTGAGTTTGAAGTGCTGCCTCAGCTAACTTGCAAACTCCTGCACCTGTTTGTTTGTACTAGCAACAAGGACAATGTCGTCGACAAAAATTAATGCCAATTCTTGTTGCTGACCTGAACCCTTTAGGTACAAACAACTGTCTGCACGACTCTTCCTGAAGCCTAGCTTCTCCAGAGCCTGGTTGAGACAAATATTCCAGTTTCTGGCTGATTGTCTCAAGCCATAAATGGAACGGTGTAGTCTCCAAACCAAATTTGGACTATCGCCTTCAAACCCTGGAGGAGGTAGCATGTAGATTTCCTCCTGCAGCGGTGAGTTCAGGTAGGCGACGTCGATATCAAAATGTGCAACCTCAGCACCTCTCTGTGCTGCTACCGCTAGCAGTAACCTCATGGTCTCACTGCGGGATGTGGGTGCATAAACTTGTGAGTAATGCACTCCTGGTCTCTGGCTAAACCCTCTGGCCACCAATCTCGCTTTGTATTGTGGCTCTCCACTTGCAGTGGGTTTCAACCTATAGACCCAGCGACAACTCCAAGCGATTTCATGGCGCTAAGCTCTTTCTCCATCGCTTGTTGCCACTTGCTGGACTCTGCTTGAGGTAACTTCCGCACCTCCACGAAGCTCTCCGGTTCGCACAAAGCAACATGGGCCCAAACCGTGGTGGCTTTGAACCTGTCAGGAGGTTTGCCTTTTGTGGTGCGCTTGGAACGCCATGGCACCACTGGAGACTCCCCCTCTGACCCAGATGTGCCGGACTCAGTCTGCGAGTCCCTGGCATCTGGAGAACCGCCAAGCGATTTGCTCCGCTTGCTGTGCCCTCCTGGACTGAACTTGCCTGAAGGTGAGCATGGAGACCTACTGCGCTTCTGTCGCCTAGCTCTTGTCTCCCTTGGAGACGTGGGTGCGCTGCTGGGTTCAGACTTCACCTGAGTCTTGGGGATTGCCCCCTCTGGCACTGCACCCTGGTCGTGTTTGGGATCGTGGCCCGAAACACCAGCAGGTTGACCACCATCAGCATCACCAGTGGGTGTGTCTGACGGATCCTGGTAGTCAAGACCGCTGAACAAGTCTGTGAGCACTTCAGGATTGCCATGAATCCTCTTCCAGCCATCTTGCTCACAAAACTCTGCGCTGCGACTGATCACCACCCGAGAACGATTTCCACTCGGATAAGCAAATCTCCAGGCTTTCGACCCTGTGTCATAGCCGCAGAAAATCAGTTTCTGTGACCTTGGGCTGCCCTTCCTACGTAACTGCCGGGGTATCAGGACCCAGGCCTCTGCCCCGAAGGTACAGAAGTAGTGCACCTTGGGCTTCTTTCCGTAGAGAAGAAAATAGGGCGTGGTCCCTACCACAGAGTTGTATGTCCTGTTCAAAGTGTGACATACAGTTTTCCGTGCTTCGGCCCAGAAGAATTTTGGCATACCCGAATCAAACAAAATAGCATCAACTGCCTCCTGCAGGGTTCTGTTCCTGCGCTCTGCAACCCCGTTCTCCTGGGGAGCGTAAGTAGAAGTTTTTCTATGCTTAATGCCTTTGGCACGAAAGAAATCCTGCAATTTTGCACAAGTAAACTCAGTGCCTCGATCGGTCTGAAAAGATTTCACTTTGGTGCCAAATTCCACCTCTACTGCCTCCACCCATTCCTTAATCTCTTTCGCCGCTTGCCCCTTGTCCTTGAGCGGGAAAATCCAGCCGGCGCGAGAATAATCGCCGATCAGACATAGAACAAAGCGGGCATGGCCCATGCTGGGAACCTGCATTGGTCCACACAGATCGGCGTGAATCAGCTCAAACGCCTGTTTGGCCACTCTGTCTGACCTTGGGTAACTGCAAGAATGCACCTTCGATCTCTTGCAAGCTCGGCAGTCTAGGAATTTAGTGCACTCCTTCATTTTACAACCCTCAGTGCACTCTACCTGCTTGCGCATGTACCCCCAATTGGCATGCGAAAACCTGCGATGCCACAAGTGTAAACATTGATCGTGGGTGGGTTTGTTGGCACAATGCGCGTGTGCCGTCTCAAAACTGTTTTTACCTGTTTCAGCACCCTGCACCCTTGCTGCGGCGCTGTTGTCAGTTTCCAGTATGTACACCCCATCATGGCCTCTCACCTGGACCAACTGCTCTCCACCTTTGGAGATGGTGCATACCTGGTTACCAAAACTGACCATGTAACCTGCAAGGTCTAAAGCTGAAACAGAAAGTAAGCCATACTTCATGCCATCTAAAACAAACACATCAATGTCATCATTCAGACAAGGCATATAAAAAACACCAGCTTTGGTGACAGATTTAGTGGTTGCATCTGACAAAGTGACTGTGGTAGCACCTTGGATCAACCTGCAGTTCCGCAACTGACTGCCAGGTGGCGCTAGATGCCTACTGGCCCCACTGTCTACAATCCAACGCAGCTTGGGGTTGGCAACAGTCTTTCCAATGAAAGCGTATGCAGCTGCTTTATCTTCTCTGCCTTCTTTGGACGTTGCTTTCCTTCCACGACGTGGTCTCCCTTTCCTCTGGCGGTTGCCATGGAAACCAGCTTTGAAGTTTTCTTGGCTGCAGTCCCGGATTAGATGCTTATCTGACCCACAGCCAAAACATTTCTTCACTGCAAGAGCTTTAACAGAGCTCTCAGCAGCCTCTGCACCCCCACTCCTGGGCAAAGAGCAACCCCCCTTAACAGCTTTTCCTTTCTCTCTTTCTCTCCTATCCTGTTCATCCTGCAGCCTCCCCGATACATAATCAATGCTCAGTTGTGCTGCTGGCAAGGCTTCCAGAGTGAGAGAAAGTGTCTCAAAACTGGGGTCCAACGAACTCAACAAGATGTAAACTTTCTGTTCCTCCGAAAAAGGAACCCTCAGCTGTCTCAAACGGTTGAAGATTGCCAACATCTTGTTGGTGTGCTCACGCACGCAGCCCCCAGGTTGCAAACATTGCTCAAACAGCTGCCTAGTGGTGTGAATGCGTGCACCCGCTGTATCTCTCTGGAACACACGTTGGAGAGCCTCCCAAATCTCGTGGGCGTTGGTGGCAGCGTCTATGTGTACCATCTGCTCTTCCTCAATGCCCATGACTAAGTGAGCAGTGGCTCTCTCGTCTTTCTTCTTGGCCTCAGCTGCTGCAGCAGCAGGGGCTTGCACTGGTGGGGCCGTAGTACAAGTCCACAAATCTTTAGCAGTTAAGAGGACCTTCATCTTTCGCGACCAGTCAGCCCAATTCCTCCCATTCAGCCTGGGGAAGGGCGGTGTAAAGTTCTCATGGGATTCTGCCATCTCCCCCCTGGGGCTTGAGGTAACTCACGTGGCTGCAAACTCAGCACTTGCCTCTCAGCTCCCAGCTCCAGGAAACGGCTCCTCTTCACCAGCGAGGTTTCCCTGCTTTATGCCTCAAAGCTTGCACAAAGCAGTCCTCCAGCTGGGCTTTCATGCTGCCGGCTGCAGCAGACACACAGACCTCCCGTCCTGGCCATAAATCACTGCAGGACGCTTTGCCAAAATAGCCGTGCTATCTCTTAATGGCGCTTCCATAACCTGTGATAAATGTGAGAGTGTAGCTATAGTGGAGTCTCTCTTCTTCTTTGGACTGCTGCCCGGAGCAGCCATAAATCAGACTTCCGGTCAGCGTGCCGGAGCAGACGGTCGGGGGGACATGTCGCTCCTGACATTCCCCAATCCGACTGGGAAAAGGGGTGTCTGCGCCAGCGCCGCGGCCCCCAAAACCCCCGGGAAGGGCGTCCCGGGGTCTACAGGACCCGATTGAGCTCACTACGCCGATCCTGCTCCCCGGGAGACCCTTGCAAGGGCTCCTGAGCGTGAGCGGGAGGCGGAGCTCCAGGGTCTGCATCCCCCGTCGGGTGAAGCTGCGAGACCGTCTGCATCTGAGCACGTTGATTTCTCCAAGATTTTCAATTCGCAAAAGTGAGTAACAAAAAGGAGCAATTTGGACTTAATTAGAGACTGGTTTGGGGCATCAAAACGGAGGTCTGTCCCCTGCCATTGAGAGGTTGAATCAGGAAACTGCAACCGAGGCATTTAAATTGCAACATAAGATAAACTTTGTAACTCTGTAATGGACATTTAACCCATTCATCACCCCTGGTCTTGGGGGTAGCTGAAGGGAAGAGCAAAGTGACAGAAATAAGGAACAATTTGGACTATTGAACTTTTTGAGAGGAAATTTGGAAAAGTGATTATTGTGACTGTGGGAAGCTGCGTCCTGAAATATGGTGGAGAAAAGTGATATAAACTTGTGGAAAATTTTGGAAATGCTGGAGGAACACAGAGCGGAAATGAGGAAATGGAATGTTGAAATCCGAGACTCTACCAACATGATAAAACAAAGACTAAACAAACTGCATGCCAAACTGGATGACCAGTTGCAGGAGGAGGGGGAGCATTCTGTCAAGGCCAAAAAGAAAAAGAAGAAATTTACAACATCAAGCTGCAAGAGGAACAGCACCCAGAAATCAACAGCATCCAGCTGCAAGAGGAGACTTCTTAATAACAGGAAAAATAGAACGGTCAGACGCAGCAACAAGAATGTAACCATAAGAAAAACCAGCAACATTGGACCCAGCAGCAAGCAGCAGAAAGCAGATTTAAAGGCCCTGAATCTACAAGAGGAAGTTTGGCTCAAAACTTTGGAGATTGCTACACAAGAGAAACAATGGTTCTGGTCCCCAGAACCGATGGGGGAGGGATGAGGGACACTATAGAAGTGCTCTGGCTTCTCTTCGGATTTTTGGATAAAAACCACGGACACGGCAAAGGACTAAAAGATACTTTTTTAAGATAACATATTATTGAGAATAAGGATAAGTTAAAGAATTAATATCAAGGCTATGTACCCAGGGAGTAAGGGGAGGTGGAAGGGAAAAAGGTATTTAAAACATAAGTATGCTGAGGAGGATGTAAGAGATGGTAAAAATTTAATTATTTGGAGATGAATTAAATTAAGATGAAAAAGAAACCTGTTTAAATTTGAGATTGTATAAAATATGGAAACAATGGGGTGGATGAGAGGGAGTCATATGAAAATGTAAGTATAATGAATGTGACCTGGCCTGGAAAAGGGCCAGGCTTAAAATTCTAAAACCAATAAAAATTATTTTTTTAAAAAAAGCCATAAATCGTCTTAAAGAGCCCTGGCTCCGCAATGGTGTCCAGCCACGCTTCCGTTGGGCAGGATCTCTCTCTCACTCAGCAGAATCGCGCAGCGCCCTGTGTTGGCAATTTTAGGTCTGCTTCTCTGTGTCTGGAATAACTGAGGTCCAGACAGTTGTATTCTAAACTACATATTTATTGACTCACAAACAAAAGAAAACCTGAGGAGTCAAGCTCCATAACTACGATACACACTACAGCATACACTACTCGGCGAGAGCGAAAGCGAAACTAACTTCCCCTTCTCTCAGACAAGAGATAGTTGCCTGGATACATTGGCAGAGTTCCCAGAACTAGAACGACTGGCGTTAACTGCTTGCTGTCCAGAAAACACAACAAAAACCTAATTACAATAGCAGAATTAACTCAGTTGATTAAAAGACAAAGGGGCAACAAAACTCCTGGTTGAGGCCCAGATGACTTTAAAGCTGAGTATTATGAGAATTTTCCAGATAATTTTATTAAGCATCTATTAAAAACTCTCAATACGGTCATGGGGGAGGGGGAAGCAAAGCAAAGATTGCCACACCAGGGATATATGCAGTTTAAGCTTAACCTTACATCCTATCACATTACTTAACCAACCAATATTTTAAACAATGGGCAGGTATTTGGTGGCAAGATTTACATTTTTTGACAACTCTATAAAGAATGATCAAACAGCATTTCTTATTAATAGCAAAATGGCATCTAAATGAATATTATTTTTACAAATCAGTTTCGTTTGTTGAAACATTGGGAACAAAAAGGGGAAAAGAGGTGGACAGGGGTGGGAGGATGGGTGGGGGTGGGATCGGGTGACGATATTTCTATTTTACTTAATAATTAATTTTACTTAATATATGTAGGGTTTGATGTCAGCATTGCTTGTACAGATTCTCTTTTGTTCGCTTGTGCTCCTTTGGTAGTGAGATATGGACTGTTATTTATAGATGCAGAAAAAGTGTTTGATAGAGTAGAATTGACATATTTATTTAAAGTCTTGCAAAAAACGGAGTTGGTCACAAAATTTATCTAATGGACAATTCTGTTTGGACTACCCTAATGCGCTCTGTGTGGGGCTGCCCTTGAAGATGGTCCAAAGGCTGCAGCTGGTGAAAAATGTGGCTTCTAGGCTGGTAAGTGGGGCAATCCAATGGAGCCATGTGACACCAGCCCTGAAAGCACTGCACTGGTTGCCAGTGAGCCACTGGGCCAAATTCAAGGTGTTAGAACAAGTGGCTCGGGACCCTACCTGGGCAGAGGGACTAGCCCCTTAGGTTTTTTAAAGAAGGTTGCTACCAGGAGGTCATGATGTGGTTAAAAAATGGGAGGGGTGGTTGGAGGGTTTATTGAGCCCACCTAAAGGTGTGTGCATTGACCGGAATCAAGATGTTTTGGGGATGGTTTTCACATTTCCAAGTCAGACTGCACTGTTAAAAAGACATCTCAGGGTAGATCCAGAATCTGTGGTTTTGGATGTCCCAAAAATTGCAAGGACATTATTGCCTCTGTGAAATGAAACCAAGCTGACTGGGGAAATACTCAGTGCTCAAAAAACCCTCAAAAATATGGAGTGGGCAGAAGCCCACCCATCCAATTATACTTGGGGTAAGAGCAGTGGCATGCAGTGAATTTTTTCGCAGGGACACCAGCTTGCAAGGGCGATGGGGGGTGTTGATGTTGTGCCCGTGAGCATCGCGCCTCCTTCCCTAAGCTGGGCAGAAGCTTCCCAGGTTTTGGGAATGAGGCACCAGGCTTCTAACAAGATGCTGGAGCTCTGCTGCCTCCTTCTACAGCTAGGCAGGCTTTGGGAAAGTGGCAGAAGGGCTGTTGGACCCCTCGGAGCATCGCACCTCTCTTCCTAAGCCGGGCAAAAGTTTCCCAGGCTTTAGGAAGGTGGCGCCAGGGAAACATTTAGGGAACTAGGCTAGTCCCCCTATTCCAATGACCGCACACCACTGGGTGAGAGGGAGGGTGATATATCCCCCAGTCTTTTCTGCTCATTTTCTCACTCCCCCTTCCTTTATGCAAGCCATGGCAGAGATCTCCATTGTATCCCTCAAAACTCATTGAGTAGTGCAGAAGCTAAACCCCTGCTGACAATTTCTGTAGCTGCTTCAAACACAATTCCGGGATCCCAGCTGCTTCCTCTCTGGTACATGGAGAATCTCCTTTCTGGGGCCCAGTCCAGTCCAACCCATCCCATCTCCTGTTCCAAATCAAAATCTTGCCAATGTAAAATGTTTAAAAAGGAGGCAGCCCCTTAAACCATTGTGTACTGTTGTGCTGTCATGCTCTTTTGGGTATCAATTTGTAGATTATCTCTCACATCTGTTCTGATCTGTGCATAGACCGCCCCCAGCCCCCAGAGATTATGCTTGTCCCCACCCAGTTGTGGAGTGTTATAAGCAAAATGTTACTCGAAAAGGCTTAAAGTTGGGTCCGGTTTTCCCAAGGGGGAGTCCGGAGTTTTCTCCCTGGGAAGAGCTGGAATTTTAGAGCTTTTCCCTTCGTGCCACAGACAGAGACCACACCGGAGTTGTCAAAAGCAAAGCAGAGCTTCCCGTTTATTGAATCTGTTGCAACAGAGGTTCCCCGTCACGTAGCAGGTACGATGAGGAGAACCCAGAACAATGGTGTGCCAGCCCCTATATAGACTTTTGAAATTCCCTCCTTGGAGTCCAGCCCACCCCCAGATACATCAGACATACATCACAAAAAGGGGTGTAACCCAGGACCACCCCTCAGATACATCACAGCTACATCATAGAAAAAGGCGGTCTCCAGCAGAAATCTGAGTGCGTTGTTTACCTCCTGTCTGCCACTTTATATGATAATGTCTTATCTGATTGCCTTTCCTGGGCAGTCTGGCCATTCCTTTGAGATGGTGATTACTTAATTTCTGAGACAATGGGAAAGTTCCCTCAACCCCTTCCTCCTTGCAGAGAAACATTTGGTAAACATTTGGTCAGTTTTGAGAGTCAAAATGGTGTCAGGAGTCAAAATGGTTTCAGGACTGTGCTTCAGACATGAGGCCTTGTTTTGCTTGGCACACTAATAAGAATTAATATATATATAAATAAAATACCTTAAATTCTTACAACAGGAGCAAACCAGAATCCTCTTGACATCCATACTCAAAGGAAAAAACTTTTCTAACACTTATTAATGAGGACAAGCTAATTTGTTAAGCTGAATGATGGGTTGGGTCTCTAAATGATGATTCTCCAGAGTTTATGCTATTGCATTATATTATTTCTGGAGGGGGAACCTGGTTGAGTCTTCCTTGGACCCTGGAGATCACCACCCGTATGCAGAGATGAACAAAAGCTTCCCTTGCATCAGAAAACAGAACTAATCTCCTCAGCAGATGAAGGAGGCCAGATTTGCCCTATACAAGTCCACTTCCTTTGTTCTTCACATTGAAAGGAGCAAGAGAGCAAACAAGAAGTGCCTTTACTGAAGTAAGTGTGAATATAGTTATGTTTTTGGAGTGGGAGCAAGACTCCCCTAAAATATCTGGATTCAGTGAAGGGTTAGAATTTAAGGAAACCCCTAAATCCCTGGGCCTGATGGGGGCTTGAGTTTAAAGCAGGTTTTTCCATGTCCAGGAAACCACTTGACAGAAGAACCATCAAAAGGTAATCACTGGAATGGCCAAGACAAACCCATTAAGAAGGCCATTTTCTGTCTGGGCTGGACAGAAAATGGGGAAAGCCCTCCTTGTGGTAAGAGATAATTAGCAGAGACAAAAGGACAGAGTTTCAGGAGGGTGGAGCAGAACCGCAGAGGGCAATGAGGTAAGCAAACAGGAAAAGTGGGGGGCAAAGCATGAAGCGGGCAGTCTGTTTTAAGCTGCAGAAGAGGTCAGACATGATATTTGGAGTCTCTTGGAATCTGAGGCTGCAGCAATGGAAGAAACAGAATCCTCTTGGGATGTGAATGCTCTGATCTCTCTCCATTCTAGACACAGGTTGCATACATATGTAAATAAACCATGTATCATAAAGAGATCACAGACTCCACCTGGCCTCATTGTTCCAAAAGTAAACACAGACCCTGGTAAGCATGCCTGGTACCTCTGGAATCTCTCACTGCTCATAGATTAGTGAAACAATGTGTTACCCACTTAAAAGCTTCTAGCATCCAAGAAACCTATTAAGGATTATTTAATGGTTATTAATCAGTATCTGCTGAATTCACCCGATACAATTAAAGCATATGACTATCTCCAAAGAATTCTGGGAACTGTATTTTACCACTCACAGAGAAGCAATTCCCAGCACCCTTAACAAACTACGTTTCTCAGAATTCTTTGGGGGGGGAGACTTACTATGTTTTTCAGATGTGCTTTAAATGCTTGGTGTGGATGTGACCTCTTGGCATCTTCTGATGATGGAGATAGCTTGCAAAAACTTTCATAGCAAAAAGAAATAAATGCCAGGGGCTGGATGTTTTGTGATGATTTCTCTCCTCAAGCGTGCTGCTGACTGCAAGTAGTACTGTCAGGTAAAGGTAAAATACCGTGTTTCTCATAATATAAGACATGCCTAAAATATTAGGCATGGCAGGGTTTTCTAGCGGTAACAAAATATAAGCCATACCCCGAAAATAAGACGGGGTACCTGCTAAGGTGGGCGCATTTCCGGAGGGCACAAAGGAAGTGGAAGAGCCCCTGGCGATCAGGGCTTGGAATAAAGAGTCGTGTGCTGCGGCTCCTGCTGCGTCCCGAGCGATCGGGGGATGAAGCGCCACGTGCTGCGGCTCTTGCTGGTTCCCGAGCGATCAGGGCTTGGATTACAGAGCGCACGGCCGTGAAGGCCCGATCCATCGGGAGCCAGCAGCAGCTGCAGCGCGCGGCGCTTGAACCCCTGATCCAGCAGGAGTTAGCCGCAGCACGCGGCGCTTGAAGCCCCGTTCCAGGGCTTAAAGATAAGACATCCCCCGAAAATAAGCCATACTGTGTTTTTTGGGAGGGAAAAAGAATATAAGACGGTGTCTTATTTTAGGAGAAACACGGGGGAGTTGCTGTAAAGGGGCAAGTTTTTGGTGGAAAGCACTGGAAACAAGAGCTAAGCCCCCTTCTTCCTGCACTTCAGTCCTGGATCAGTGAACCACATGGTTTTTTGGGGGTGCAGGGGAGTGGCCAGTACTAAGCAGACAGTTCCCCAAACAAATAATTTTTTTCGCATTAAGAAAAAAAAGACAAATATTTTTTTTCGCATTAAGAAAAAGAAATTCTAACATTTATTCAAAAGTTACAATACAATACAATACATTTTCAATCAATATATCCCCTCCACAGACACCTGGAGGGGTGAAGAACAGGATATATTAAAATAAGTATGATCTTTAAGTTTAAAGTCCCAAGTAATCTAAAGAGTCAAAAAAACACATGTAAGATAATGGAGCAGAAGATGAACTAGAAATCATTCTACCCCACTGCCCACAATGAACTAAATTCAGATGTAGTTCAGAGATTTTTGAATTAATTAATTTAGTGAACTTTGTTAAACCTAACTAGTCCATTCCAAAAACTGAGGTGGGAAAAGAGTTTGCGATCAAGGAGGGATCATGTGGGGAAAGAGATCCTTTAGTATCCTTGGGTGCAGCTCACCAGGCTCTGGAGTTTGGAATTCATTTACAGTAGCTAAGTGTGCCTTTCCCACAGGCATGGCCAAAGTTGCCCCTCCAGATGTTTTGGGACTACAACTCCCATCATCCCTAGCTAACAGGACCAATGGTCAGGGATGGTGGGAATTGTAGTCCCAAAACATCTGGAGGGCCAAGTTTGGCCATGCCTGCTTTACCACATCTTTCCCTGTCTTGGGCTGCAGCTCCTTCCTTACATCATTTATTATGCTATCGCCAGGTTGGGTATTGCTTTCCTTTAGGGTATGTTTCCTTTTTGAATGTTTGGTAATCTGCTGTAGGAAGGCATCATCCAAGTCTCTGGCTTGGAGGTCTATAGTAGACACCTACAATAAGGTCACTGTTGTTCCTCTCTCCTACAACCCCACCCCCATATATTCTCAACCTGCCTTCCGTGCTCCAGGTCATGGATCTCTTCACAAGTGTACACATCCTTTACATATAATACTCCTCCCCTCCGCTCTTTCTGTTTGGTCTATTTCATTTGAATAGGTGGTACCCCTCAATTTCTACATTCCAGTCATGAGTCTTATCCCACCAGGTTTCAATAATGTCTATTAGGTCATATCTGCCACCCTGTATTAAGAGTTCAAATTCGTCTTCATTGTTTCCTATACTCTGTGCATTTGTATAGAGACAAATGAAACCACAAAACGTTCCCTCCAGCTGCTTCCTTCTTGTAGCTTCCTGCCTTTTAGCAGATTTCCTGTAGCACCACCTCAGTTTCCTGTGCATCAACAAAGCTATTAACCCTGGTACCAGGTGTTTTCCTTTCGTCTGTACTATTGTCTCCCTCCTCCTCAGTTTAAAGCTCTCCTGATGAGGTTTGTGAGACCCTTAGCAAACACATTCTTGCCAACCACTGTGAGGTATAACCAATCTCTTGCCAGAAGTCCATCCTCAAGGAAGCAGAAACCATGGTCCAAGCAGCCAAACCATTCCTGACAACACCTGAGCAGCCACTGGTTTACCTCCAGTATCTTCCCCTCTCTTCCTGGGCCACAACCTTCAACAGGAAGCAGTGATGAAAAACCCCACCTGTACCCTAAGGCCCTTCAGCTTCTAATCCAGAGTCTTGAAGTCCCTTGCTATGTCTGTGTCTGGCAGTATCTCAAAAACAGACATGGAGAATATGATATGGGGAGAGGAAAGAGGGATTTCTGCATAGTTCAGTTTGGGTAGCTAGCAAGCAGAGGGTGGAGAATTTACTAGCCTAAACATTTATTCTTCTTGCCCCTATGGCAGCTTTAGCCTAATGGGTCCTGGGAATGCAACAGACTTCTCTGAATTCTTCCTCCGTGGCTTCCCAACCCAGCCAGAGTTTCAAGGGCTCCTCTTCCTGCTATTCCTCTCCATGTACCTGCTGGCCATTCTGGGGAACACAACAATCATCTTCTTGATCCGTTCTGATTCACGGCTCCTCCACACTCCTATGTATTTCTTCCTCAGCCATCTCGCCTTAGCTGACTTGGGCTTCACCTCCACCACCGTCCCCAAAGTGCTAGAAAACTTGTTGTCTCATAAAAAGACCATCTCCTATCATGCCTGCCTGGTCCAGATGTACTTTTACATATCTTTTGGCAACTCAGACAGCTTCCTGTTGGCTTCCATGGCCTACGACCGTTATGTGGCCATCTGCTCCCCCCTGCGTTATTCTGTCCTGATGAGCCGCAAGCGTTGCCTCCTCCTCGCAGCAGTGTCCTGGGTTATCCCTGTAGCCCACTCTCTGCTTTATACCATTTTGATGTCCCACATGTCGTTCTGTGACTCTAGGGAAATCCCACATTTCTTCTGTGATCTTTACCCTGTGTTGGCTATCTCTTGCTCAGACACCAGTGTCATAGAAATGCTGCTTCTGACTGAAGGGGTGGTGGAAGTCCTGGGGCCGTTTTTGCTGATCGTCATCTCCTATATGCGCATTTTCTACACCATCCTGAAGATTCCATCCAACTCTGGAAAGAAAAAGGCTTTCTCCACCTGCGGGTCCCACCTTGCTGTGGTGGTCTTGTTTTATGGCACTGTGAGCTGGGTTTATTTCAAGCCACGTTCCAACAACTCAGATCGCAAGGACACTGTGGCCGCTGTCATGTATACCATGGTGACCCCTATGCTGAATCCCTTCATCTACAGTCTCAGGAATAGTGAAATGAAAGCAGCCATGAAGAGGATCATTAGGCACCATTTTCATTAGGGTCTTTAGCTATCACATCTTATGGTAGCAGGAGTGAGGGGGAGCCAACCTCACTTGGAGAGCAGAGCACACAGTTGGTGTGTGCGCTTAGAATAGAATAGAATAAATCTTTATTGTCATTGTCCCCTTGCGGAAAACAACGAAATTCCTCGGTGGCTATATCAACTCAAATAAGGCACTCCACATAATTTAAAAATACTGATAAACACAATATAATACAGGACAATATAACAAATCAAATAAAATTACTTCAGAGTCCAGAGTTTCCATTTAAGGCTAAAATTGCTCTAGGAAAGAAACTGTTCTTGAGACGGCTCGTTCTCGCCTTCATTGTTTTGTATCTCTGTCCCAATGACAGAAGCTCAAAGAAACAGTGACCAGGGTGCAATGGGTCTCCTGATACAGTGGGACCTCGACTTACGAAGATAATGCGTTCCGACGCGATCTTCGGTAGTCGAAAACACTCGTAAGTCGAGTCCCCATAGGGATGCATTGAGCGAAAAAAATTCGTAAGTCGAAAAAATCCTATTCAAAGCGGCCGCGACTTCCTTTCGCAAGTTGAAAAATTCGGTTGCTGCAGCCGTTTTTTTTCTTCCGGAAGTCATTCGGAAGTCGAAAAACACGTAAGTCGGGTCACTCGTGAGTCGAGGTCCCACTGTATATCTAATGCCTTTCTATGGCACCTGATGGTATAGATATGTACGTTCTAAGGTAGAGAGTGAACAGCCAATAATACTCTCTGCTGTTTTTTTTTTTTTTTAATAATAATTTTTATTAAATTTTTCAATTTTACATTTCAAAATAAACATTTTACAAACTTTAAAATAACCAATGACTGCCCTTCTTCTCCTTCATGTTACATATCATTCCCGCATATTTTCCATGCAAATCAGTTTTCCACTTTTACAGCCATCAAAAATTATTTACTCTGTTGAAATTATCATGGTGCTGCCAGTGTTTTCAGCTTTATAGTTATCTTCCATATATTCATTCATTCATTTATTTATTTTTTAAATTAAGGATATTCTTGATTTGTAAAGGTATATGCATTGTTTCATTCTTGTTCTTTCCATGTAACATTTTTATACAGCAGTTTCATTTGTTGAGACATTAGGGAGAGAAGGGGGAGAGGTGTGGGTAGGATGGGGAGATGGGTAGGATGGGGTGGCGGTATTTCTATTTTACTTAATATATGCAGAGTTGAGTGTCAGCGTCTTTTGTGTAGGTTCTCTGTTGTTTGCTTGTGCTCTTTTAGTGGTGAGAGAGGTCAGGGTTGGTGTAGGGTGTGATTGTTCATTTGTGGTAGGCTGTGGTGATCTTTGGTTTCCTGTGTGAGAGGGGTGGGTGAGTGTTTTTGGTTAGGTTAGCCAAATTGATTTGTATGCTGCCGGTAGATTTCTGTCATTGTCTATTTGGGCTGTGTATGTGATGAAGGGGAGCCATACCGGGATGAAGGTGTCTTCTTCTGTTTGTCCCCGTGTCAGTTTCAGCTTATTGGTTAGTTTTTCTAGAAGGGCTGTTTCCCATACTACTTGGTACCATTGGTCCATGTTTGCTCCTGACAGGTCTTTCCAGTGCCTGGTAATGATGTTTCTGGCTGCTGAGAGTAGATGGGTGATGAGTTCTTTGTGTTGTGAGTGGGCGTTGTTGTCTTGGAAGATGTTTAGCAAGACCAATTCGGGGGTGATTTCTAGAACTTGTTTGGTTATTTTAGCTATTTCTTGCATGATTGTTGTCCAGAATCGTTGAATTTCGGGGCATTCCCACCACATATGGAGGTATGTACCTGTGGAGATGCATCCTCTCCAACATTTTGGTGAGGTTCCTGGGCATATCAACGCTAATTTTCTTGGTGTCAGGTACCATCTGTAGGTTAGTTTTAGGGCGAGTTCTTTTCTTTTTGTTGATATGGATTTAAAGGGTGGTTTAAACCACATTCTGGTCCATTGGGTGGGGTTGATTTCATAGCCTATGTCGGCCTCCCATTGTTTTTTGATTGCTTCTAGGGAGTTTGTAGGATCTTTGCGCAGTATTTTATATATTGCGGATACCATTCCTTTGCCTTGTCCCTTTGTCGTTAGGATGAGATTTTCGAGGGCCATCAGAGGTCTAGTTGCTGCTGATTTCACTGCTGGATTGTTTAAGAAGGCGTGTATTTGGTGTTGTGCTAACCAGGGCATTTGGGTGTCTTCTAATTTGTCCTGTATTTCCCGTATTGACAAGGGTTTGTTATTTTTGTAGAAGTCTGTTAAGTGATATAGGCCTTTTGTTTGCCAGGTTTTTATTTGGAGGTTCTGTGCTGCATGGTAGAATAATGGGTGATGGACTAGGGGAATTAGTGGGGATGGGGTTGAGGGTAGTTTGCTTGTTTCTGTTTTCCACGTTTTGAACATGGTTTGTGTGTACCTACTAAGTGTTGTGGGGATTTTTCTTAGTTTGTTTGGGAGGAGTGGGTATGCTGTAGTACAGATATTATCAATTGTGTCCCTCTCCAAGTGTATCCACTGTTTTGTCTCATCTTCTAGTATGTATGGTATTATATGGCGTATTTGGTTGGCATTGTAGTACGTTTCTATGTTGGGGATTCCCCATCCTCCTTCTGAGGTGGGGAGGTGTAGGTATTTGATGCTTATTCTTGGTTTTTTGTGTGAAAAGATAAAAGAGTGTAGCCTTCTCTGCCACTTGCGGAGTTGGGTTGGAGGAATCCAGATTGGGAGGGTTTGGAAGAGATAGGTTAGTTTAGGAAGGGTGATCATTTTGATCATGGCTATTTTGTCCGAGAGAGTGAAATTCATGTTGTTCCATCTTTTTAAGTCTTTGTTTATTTGTTGCCACAGGGGCTTGTAGTTGTGGAGGTATAATTTATTGAGGTTTTTGGTTATTTGTACCCCTAGATATCTGAATTTAGTATGACAGAGTTTTATCTTGGTGATGTTAGTGAGTTCTCTTTGAATATGAGGAGGGGTGTGGAAGCACATGGCTTCTGATTTTGCAAAATTTACTTGTAGGCCCGACACCGTTGCAAGTGTGTTGAGTTCTCTAATTAGAAAGGGTGCTGTGTTTAAGGGATCAGGTGTCGTGATCATTAGATCATCTGCAAAAAGCCCTAATTTATAGGTTTTACCTTTTATTTCCACTCCTTTGATGCTTGTGGTTGCTCGGATTCGGATTGCTAGGGGTTCCAGAGCCAGGATAAATAAGAAAGGAGACAGTGGGCATCCTTGTTTCGTGCCTCTTTGGATTGCTATAGTATTTGAGTCCAGGTTATTGATTCTGCATTTTGCTGAGGATTGGGAGTATATTTGTTTGAGGATTTGTAGGAAGTTGGGGCCAAATTTCATGCTGGTTAGTACTGCTAATAGATATTTCCACTCTAAGCAATCAAAAGCTTTGAGGATGTCTAGGGACATAATTGTCAATGGGAGCTTAGTTGTCTTACTGTGTTCAATTAAGTTCAGTAGTTTCCTGATGGGGTCTGTTATATTACGGCCAGGGACGAAGCCAGTCTGATCTGGGGCAATTAATTTGGACAAGAATATTTTCAGGCGGTTGGCCAAGATTGATGTGAATATCTTATAGTCCTGGTTTATTAATGAGATCGGACGGTATGATTCTACTTTGAGACCGTCTTTCAGTGGTTTCGGGATGCAGACTATTTTGGAGAGGGTCCAGGTTCCGGGAATGGGTCCTCCTTTCATGATGTCATTGAATAGACGTGTCATGTAGGGTATCAGGGGTTCTTTGAACTTCTTGTAGAATTCCGCTGTAAAGCCGTCTGGGCCTGGGGCTTTGTGTGGTTTCAAGTTTTTGAGGACCGTGTCTATTTCTTCTGGGGTGATAGGACTGTCCATAAATTCCCGTTCCTCATCAGTCAGTGTAGGCATGGTCAGTCCTGTTAGGAATTCTCTGATTTCCTTTTCAGGTGGATTGCGGGAGGTGTATAGGTTGGAATAGAAATCTGCAAATTCTGAAGAAATTTCCTCGGGGGAGAATGTTGTGCTGCCATCTTTTTTGGTGATGCAGTGCACTCTTGCTTTGAGTGCCTTCTTCCTACATCTATTTGCCGGTAGTCTGGAGTTTTTCCCTCCGTATTCATAGAAACGCTGTTTAGAGTATAAAATGTTGATCATTGTTTTGTTGATTTCTAGGGAGTCTATTTCTCTTCTTTTTTGTTCCATGAGTTGAAGGAGTTTTTTAGATCCTGTTTGTTTGTACCGTGACGATAGGGCGGTGATGTCTTGTTCTAACTCGTTAATTTTAGAGGAGGTTTGTTTTTTAAGGAGTGTTTTCTCTTTTATGCATGCTCCTCTGGTAACCGCTTTCATTGCGTCCCATAAGAGGGGGGTTATTATATTGTCTACGTCGTTTTCTTTGAAGTAGTTTTGGAGAGTTTTGGTGAGACTTTCTCGAATTTGTTTATTAGTAGTTAAGATGGGACTGAAGGACCATGATGGGGTGGTTTGTGTTCCTACTCCAATTTTAATTGTGACTTCTACTGGGGCATGGTCTGTGATTCGGATGTTGCCTATGTTTGACGATTTTACTAAAGGGATCAGACCCTGTGTAAGTAAAATGCTGTCCAGTCTGGACTCTCTGCTGTTTTGATAATTCTTTGCAACACAATCCTATCTCGAGAAGTGCAGCTTCCATACCACACACATAAACCATAAATGAGCACGCTCTCAATGGCACAGTGATAGAAGGCAAGCTTTCGGGTCTATTTTAAACTTTGGCCAAAATGTTGGGCATCTGTAATGGGGAATGGACTGCAATCTGTCTTTCGGGTATTTGGGATCTGCATGTGCTAGGATTAGCTGAACTACCATAAGTAAATATCTTAACCCTACTACATACAGTAAAGAGCAGCATCATAATCTTATATTTGCCTGAAACGTTTAACTATCACTCCCTTGTAAGTAGTAACCAGACTTCAGATAGATAATTAAATCTTCTTCCAAGAGTAGATTTATGATTCAGCAATATTATAGGCAACCAAATGGTCTTTGCATTATTCACTCACACAGGAAGCCTCCCCCTTCTCTATAGAGTATAAAAGGAAAAGGACCCCTGACAGTTGAGTCCAGACGCAAACGACTCTGGGGTTGTGGCGCTCATCTCGCTTTATTGGCCAAGGGAGCAGGCGTTTGTCCGCAGACAGCTTCCGGGTCATGTGGCCAGCATGACTAAGCTACTTCTGGCAAAACCAGAGCAGCGCACAGAAACACCGTTTACCTTCCCGTCGGAGTGGTACCTACCGGTATTTATCTACTTGCACTTTGACATGCTGTCGAACTGCTAGGTGGGCAGGAGCTGGGACTGAGCAACGGGAGCTCACCCCGTCGCGGGGATTTGAACCACCAACCTTCTGATCAGCAAGCCCTAGGCTCATTGGTTTACACCACAGCACCACCCGCGTCCCACCTTAGGATATAGTTGGATTCAAGCTAACTGTCTTCCTTATTCTCTCTCTTTTTAGCATGTGTCTGTGGCACATTGTTACACCCACACTTTAGGGGGTTTTTTGGGTCACTGGGGACTTATTTTACTCTTTAGATATAAGTTGTGTATATATGCTGGGATTCCAGCTATTGTTGAACTTCAACTTCCATCATCCCTAGCTAGCAGGACCAGTGGTCAGTGGTGATGGGAATTCTAGTTCAACAACAGCTGGAGACCCAAGTTTGAGAAACACTGACTTAATGATTGCATTGCTGCCCATATATGTGTAATCTTGCTGCCCAAGACAGCACCCATTTAGAATCATAGAATTGCTGAAATGTAGAGTTGGAAGGGACCCTGAGAGTCATATAGTTCAACCCCTTGCAATGCAGGAATCTCAACTAAAGCGTTCAAGGCAGATGGCTATCTAACCTCTGCTTCAGAACCTCCAAAGAAGGAGAGGCCACCCACATCCGAGGAAGATCGTTGTACTGTCTTCATA
Organism: Darevskia armeniaca; assembly: GCA_034641395.1. Lineage (NCBI taxonomy): Eukaryota > Metazoa > Chordata > Lepidosauria > Squamata > Lacertidae > Darevskia > Darevskia armeniaca. Next base: position 748,883 of record JAWWNF010000148.1, read on the forward strand.
AGGTTTTCCCATATGTTTAGCTGGAATCTCTTGTAACTTGAAGCCATTGGTTCAGATTGTACTCTCTGGAGTACAATCTTGCTCCATCTTCCATGTGATAGCCCTTTAGGTATTTGAAGATGACTATCATCTCTCATGGAGGACTTTGTCAAAAGCCTTATTGAAATCAAGACTCTCTACACCCACAGCATTCCCCTGATTCACTTGTAACTCTATAAAATAAAATAAAAAATGGGATTTGTCTGCCATGACTTGTTTTTGAGAAAGCCATGCTGGGTCTTAGTATTCACAGCATCCTTTTCTAAATGCTCACACTGATCAAGTAATTACTTGTTCTAGGAACTTTTCTGGTATCAATGTCAAGCTGACTGTTCTTCCTCCCACTTCCCTTTGAAGATTGGGACAAAAATTGCTCGCCTCCACACCACAGGGACCTCACTTGTTCTCCAATAATTCTTAGAGATTATAGACAGAGGTTCTGAGATTACATCCTTGAGCTCCTTCTAGGACCCTTGGTGCAGCTCATCATTCCCTGGAGATTTGAATTCATTTAAAGTAGCTAGGTGTTCCCTTACCTTTTCCTATTTTGTTCTTCAGTTCCCTCCTTGCATTGCTGGGCACTGCTTTCATTTATGTGTAATAAACCAATCTTCCTCTATTTCCTGGTGTGCAAATTCTTTGTTGGGCATAAGGGTAAAGGTATGCACCCATTTTAAATGGATGCATGCAATGACTCCACAGAAAAATTTCCAGTCCTCTCAGAGTTGTACAATTAAAATATTTGTGATGCGTGAGCCAGGGCCAGTGCAAGACCTTTGGGCAGGTGAAGTGAACCACAAAATGGTGTCCCCCTCTAGGGAAGAAGGAATGAGTGAAAATCTAGATCAGGAATAGAATAGAATATAGAATAGAATATATTTTATTGTCATTGTCCCCTTCGGGAACAACGAAATTACTTGGCTGCTCCATCCACCCAGATAGGGCACTCCACACAAAAACAAAACAGCTACAAAAACACTGATTAAAACCATACACACTGATTAAAACCATCCTATATAATAAAGAGCCTATGTCCCTGCTTTTCCGTGTGTCACGGAAGTGCGTTCTGCGCATGTCACAGAGGGGACGCAGGGATTGGACAGCAGAGACCACTTCCGCCGCTGCCTTTACTAGAGGCTCCCGCTGCCGCCATTACTGCTTACAAGGCCAAGCGCGGGGGCAGGGGCGCGAAGCGCCCCTGCCCCCGCCGCCGGCCACCTCTGCCGCCTTGGCCGCCGCTCGCCCCCGGAAAAAATAAGAAGAAGGGGGAGGGAGCCCCTCTCCACCCCCCAGCGGCCTGAATCGACCCGCCTCGCGGAGCGCCGGTGCTCCGGAGGCCGAAGAGGGTCGCCGCACACCCACCGCACACAGCAGCAGGGTCGAGCGGAGTCGTGAGTCCAGCGCCCGCACCAGCTTTTCTCCCCCCACCCCCACCGCCCGTCCCACGAGACACACACACACACACACACACACAACCACAACCAAGCCCCCACCCCCCGCGCGCGATTCCCCCTCTCCCTACCTTCGCAGCCAAGCCGCTTGCAACTCTTCCGGTACCCCACCGCCCGCCCCACGACACACACACACACACACAACCACAACCAAGCCCCCACCCCCCGCGCGCGATTCCCCCTCTCCCTACCTTCGCAGCCAAGCCGCTTGCAACTCTTCCGGTACCCCACCCCCACCGCCCGCCCCACGAGACACACACACACACACAACCACAACCAAGCCCCCACCCCCCCGCGCGCTATTCCCCCTCTCCCTACCTTCGCAGCCAAGCCGCTTGCAACTCTTCCGGTACCCCACCCCCACCGCCCGCCCCACGAGACACACACACACACACACACACAACCACAATCAAGCCCCCACCCCCCGCGCGCGACCCCCTCTCCCTACCTTCGCAGCCAAGCCGCTTGCAACTCATCATGGCATGATCCATTTCACTACAAGATCACTGACTACAACCACATTTGACAACCCCTCCTCCATGTTGGGCAGGAGATGGATGGACAAAAATTCTTATCATGCAGAAAAGGTTTGCAGGTTAACATCTGGTGCAGGCCTGTATTTAGGCTGGTTCCCAACACTCCATCACACCCTGGCATATTATTGAAACTAAACCCAGGGGAGAGATGCTATGCAAAGTGGAAGAAGCATTGTTTTTAATGGCTGCAGTCAGCGCCAGGGACAAAATTGATTCTTCAGCAATACTGTACAGTGAATATGGGTAGTAAGCAACAACATGCACATTCTGCTGAAAATTAACAAAAAACTTATATCCTGTTGAAGCTCCCTGCAAAGTATACTTTTTCTTTCTTTTGGGAGAATCTTTAGCTCTCTGCTCCATAAAACAGGAAAAACAACAACCAAAAACTTAACAGAGTTTGCACAACGCTGATGAATTTATTTTGGCATGAAAAACAATTTGAATGCAACTTTCCCCAGATGTAAGGAAACAGCTTTTTTTCTGGCCATTCATAAATACGGTGATGCTATGATTGCAAAAAGTGTTCACTCAACAGATGACAAGGCTTTTTAACAGAAGACAAGCACCATCCTGTCATCAGCAAAGGTTACAATCTTAATGGAAGTTTAGACAAGCTACAACAAAAGGGTGGTTTGTTTGTTTGTTCTTGAACCCTGGCAGCATTTCTACAACTTTTTTTTTTTTTTTTACTTCTCTTAACAAACTTTAAAATAACCATGAACTTCTTATTTACAATATGTACACACACACACACCAAATCTAGCGGAGAAAATGTAGGGAGGGAGGAAGGAAGGAAGAACAGAGGGAGGGAGGGAGGGAGGAACAGGAAAAGAATAACGGAAAAATGGAGGGAGGGAGGGAGAATAGAGAAAGGGAGGGAAGGAGAAAGGAAGGAAACATGGAAGGAAGAATGGAAAAATGTAGGGAGAAAAGAAGGAAGGGAGGGGGAGGGAGACACAGGGAAGGAAGAACGGAAAAATGGAGGGAGGGACGAAGGAAGAACAGAGAAAGGGAGGGAGGAACTAACAACAAAACCTAACCTAACCTAACAAAGGTGTCTCCCAGCCCACGAGGCGCGTCTTCCCAGCCTCCAAGCCAGCCCAGCCAGGCAGGAAACCAGCGGCCCCCAAGCCCGAGCCAGTACCGCGCCCCACACCGACCGCAACCCCCCCCAGCCCCACGGCACCACCTGCCACAGGTAACAGGCATCTGTGGATGGAATCACCATAGGGTGGTTGTCAGGACCTCAGAAGAGCCTTGCTGGATCCGGCCAGAGGTTCATTTGGCCCGCCATACTGTTCCCACAGTGGCCAAATAACCCTCAGAACCTAGGCGCCCGTTTTCTAAACGGGCTTAATATACTAGTACAATGATAAAACATAACAGGTAAGATTAGATGACTTCAAAGTCCAGGCTTCCCATTCAAGGCCGAGATCGCTCTGGAGAAGAAGCTGTTCCTAAGACGGCTTGTTCTTGTCGACATCGTCCTGTATCTCCGTCCCGATGGCAAGAGCTCAAAGAGACGGTGACCAGGATGCGATGGATCTTTTACTATGTCCAGTGCCTTTCTGTGGCACCTCATGGCATAAATCTGCTGGAGGGGGAATAAAGATATGTATCGGAAATAAGGGTGGAAAGAGACCAGCAGTGCCTCGTATTCACCAAGAGGCCCCTGTAGAAGCAGCAGGGGGTGGGGGCAGCAGATATGGTCTCTTAAGGTGTGTGCCACAACTGCCAGCAGTGGCCAATTCATTCATTGAAGGCCAGATATGCTGCCCCGTGGATCCTGCTGCCTGAGGCAATCACTTCACCTTGCTTCATGGGTGGGCCAGCCCCAGTGTGAACGCCTTGCCTCCTGGAGTGTGTGTAGCAAGTTTTGAATACCAGAACATCACACATTAAAAGCTTCCCGATACAAGGCTGCCTTCAGATGTCTATGGAAGGTTGTATACTTATTTATCTTTTTGACATCTGATGGGAGTTCCACAGGGTGGGCGCCACTACCCAGAAGGCCCTCTGCCAGATTCCCTGTAACCTCACTTCTCGCAATGAGGGAACCGCCAGAAGGCCCTCGGAGCTGGACCTCAGTGTCCGGGCTGATCAGATGTGATTCTGGATAGCTCTTGTGTCTGTACCGGGGGAGGGGTGGAGCTTATTCAATTTGCACATGAGCAAATACATAAAAGGAAAGTTGGCACATTAGCCAGAGTTAGACACATGCCAGGTGTCCTTATAGGTCCAAATCTTATAATTGTGCAGCTGGTTATTCCCACCCAAGTGTAGAATCTTTGACAATCATGGACCAATGTTGCATTGGTTGGTTTTCAGGTGTGTGCGTTTGAAAATTTGTATTGTACATGTAATGATACAACAAAATGTTATGAGTCATTAACCAATCAGTGGTTGAGAAGGAACTGGAACACCATCCTACTGAATAAAATTACTAGATATAACAATTATGGGAGAAAAGAACCCAAGAAATTGGTTTTTTAATAGCAAAACTGGACTTCACTTATTTTGTGATGGAATTAATGCAGATTTGACGAAGCAGTACTTTTTGATATTAATTATGAAATAATGAATATTATGTGTAAAGAATATGTTTTACCTAAAATCTTTTTTGGTGAAAGAAAAATTCTTAAAAACCTAATTACAATAGCAGAATTAACTCAGTTGATTAAAAGACAAAGGGGCAACAAAACTCCTGGTGGAGGCCCAGATGACTTTAAAGCTGAGTATTATGAGAATTTTCCAGATAATTTTATTAAGCAACTATTAAAATCTCCCAATACGGTCATGGGGGAGGGGGAAACAAAGCAAAGATTGCCACACCAGGGATATATGCAGTTTAAGCTTAACCTTACATCCTATCACATTACTTAACCAATATTTTAAACAATGGGCAGGTATTTGGTGGCAAGATTTACATTTTTTGACAACTCTACCCTGTTTCCCCTTTTTTAATACGTAGTCATAAAGTAAGCCATGGCAGGGTTTTTTTACCTTTGTGAGAAGTAAGACATACCCCAAAAGTAAGCCATGGTGCTGCCATTGTTCCCGTCACCTCCTCAGCCCCTCCTGCGTGCGCAGGGAGCCAGCGAACCAGTGAGAGGCACGGGGGGGGGAAACGCACCTCTTGCAGAGTTCTGCCCCGCCTGCTTAGCGCGCAGGGAGAGGCGGGGGGGAGAGACGCCTCTTCCTGCCCCGCCTGTTCCCCGTGCGCAGGGAGCCAGCGAACCAGCGAGAGGGGCGGGGGGAAACGCGCCTCTTGCGGAGTTCTGCCCCGCCTGCTCAGCACGCAGGGGGAGGCTGTACCGTACCATACTGACGTAATAAAAATAAGACATCCCCCGAAAATAAACCACCCTGTGGTTTGTTTGTTTTTTTTTGAGGAAAAAAAATTATAAGACGGTGTCTTAAAAAGGGGGAAAGACGGTATAAAGAATGATCAAACAGCATTTCTTATTAATAGCAAAATGGCATCTAAATGAATATTATTTTTACAAATCAGTTTCATTTGTTGAAAGATTGGGAACAAAAAGGGGGAAAGAGGTGGACAGGGGTGGGAGGATGGGTGGGGGTGGGATCGGGTGACGATGTTTCTATTTTACTTAATATATGTAGGGTTTGATGTCAGCATTGCTTGTACAGATTCTCTTTTGTCCGTCCCATCCCATCCCATCCCATCTCCTGTTCCAAATCAAAATCTTGCCAATGTAAAATGTTTAAAAAGGAGCCAGCCCCTTAAACCATTGTGTACTGTTGTGCTGTCATGCTCTTTTGGGTATCAATTTGTAGATTATCCCTCACATCTGTTCTGATCTGTGCATAGACCGCCCCCAGCCCCCAGAGATTGTGCTTGTCCCCACCCAGTTGTGGAGCAAACCAGAATCCTCTTGACATCCATACTCAAAGGAAAAAACTTTTCTAACACTTATTAATGAGGACAAGCTAATTTGTTAAGCTGAATGATGGGTTGGGTCTCTGAATGATGATTCTCCAGAGTTTATGCTATTGCATTGTATTATTTCTGGAGGGGGGACCTGGTTGAGTCTTCCTTGCACCCTGGAGATCACCACCCGTATGCAGAGATGAACAAAACCTTCCCTTGCATCAGAAAACACAGAGTTTCATCTCCTCAGCAGATGAAGGCCAGTTTCGTCCTAGGCAGAACAAGTCCACTTCCTTTGTTCTTCACATTGAAAGGAGCAACAGAGCAAACAGGAAGTGCCTTTACTGAAGTAAGTGTGAATATAGTTATGTTTTTGTGGTGGGAGCAAGACTCCCCTAAAATATCTGGATTCAGTGAAGGGTTAGAATTTAAGGAAACCCCTAAATCCCTGGGCCTGATGGGGGCTTGAGTTTAAAGTGGGTTTTTCCATGTCCAGGAAACCACTTGACAGAAGAACCATCAAAAGGTAATCACTGGAATGGCCAAGACAGTTTAAACTCTCCTGATGAGGTTTGTGAGACCCTTAGCAAACACATTCTTGCCAACCACTGTGAGGTACAACCAATCTCTTGCCAGAGGTCCATCCTCAAGGAAGCAGAAACCATGGTCCAAGAAGCCAAACCATTCCTGACAACACCTGAGCAGCCACTGGTTTATCTTCCCCAGTATCTTCCCCTCTCTTCCTGGGCCACAACCTTCAACAGGAAGCAGTGATGGAAAACCCCACCTGTACCCTAAGGCCCTTCAGCTTCTAATCCAGAGTCTTGAAGTCCCTTGCTATGTCTGTTTCTGGCAGTATCTCAAAAACAAACATGGAGAATATGAGTAGATAGCCGTGTTGGTCTGTCATAGTCAAAACAAAATAAAAAAATTCCTTCCAGTAGCACCTTAGAGACCAACTAAGTTTGTTCTTGGTATGAGCTTTCATGTGCATGCACACTTCTTCAGATACACTTCTTCAGATTCTTCTGTTTCTGAAGAAGTGTGCATGCACACGAAAGCTCATACCAAGAACAAACTTAGTTGGTCTCTAAGGTGCTACTGGAAGGAATTTTTTTTATGGAGAATATGATATGAGGAGAGGAAAGGGGGATTTCTGCATAGTTCAGTTTGGGTAGCTAGCAAACAAAGGGTGAGGAATTGACTAGCCTAAACATTTATTCTTCTTGCCCCTACGGCAGCTTTAGCCTAATGAGTCCTGGGAATGCAACAGACTTCTCTGAATTCTTCCTCCGTGGCTTCCCAACCCAGCCAAAGTTTCAAGGGCTCCTCTTCCTGCTATTCCTCTCCATGTACCTGCTGGCCATTCTGGGGAACACAACAATCATCTTCTTGATCCGTTCTGATTCACGGCTCCTCCACGCTCCTATGTATTTCTTCCTCAGCCATCTTGCCTTAGCTGACTTGGGCTTCACCTCCACCACCGTTCCCAAAGTGCTAGAAAACTTGTTGTCTCATAAAAAGACCATCTCCTATCATGCCTGCCTGGTCCAGATGTACTTTTACATGTCTTTTGGCAACTCAGACAGCTTCCTGTTGGCTTCCATGGCCTACGACCGTTATGTGGCCATCTGCTCCCCCCTGCGTTATTCTGTCCTAATGAGCCGCAAGCGTTGCCTCCTCCTCACAGCAGTGTCCTGGGTTATCCCTGCAGCCCACTCTCTGCTTTTTAACATTTTGATGTCCCACATGTCTTTCTGTGACTCTAGGGAAATCCCACATTTCTTCTGTGATTTTTTCCCTGTGTTGTCTATCTCTTGCTCAGACACCAGTCTCATAGAAATGCTGTCTCAGACTGAAGGGATGGTGGCGATCCTGGGGCCATTTGTGCTGATTGTCATCTCCTATATGCGCATTTTCTACACCATCCTGAAGATTCCATTCAACTCTGGAAAGAGAAAGGCTTTCTCCACCTGCGGGTCTCACCTTGCTGTGGTGGTTTTGTTTTATGGCACTGTGACCTGGGTTTATTTCAAGCCACGTTCCAACAACTCAGATCGCAAGGACACTGTGGCCGCTGTCATGTATACCATGGTGACCCCTATGCTGAATCCCTTCATCTACAGTCTCAGGAATAGTGAAATGAAAGCAGCCATGAAGAGGATCATTAGGCACCATTTTCATTAGGGTCTTTAGCTATCACATCTTATGGTAGCAGGAGTGGGGGGGGGGGAGCCAACCTCACTTGGAGAGCAGAGCACACAGTTGGTGTGTGCGCTTAGAATAGAATAGAATAAATCTTTATTGTCATTGTCCCCTTGCGGGAAACAACGAAATTCCTCGGTGGCTATATCAACTCAAATAAGGCACTCCACATAATTTAAAAATACTGATAAACACAATACAATACAGGACAATATAACAAATAAAATAAAATTACTTCAGAGTCCAGAGTTTCCATTTAAGGCCAAAATTGCTCTAGGAAATGTTCTTCAGACGGCTCGTTCTCGCCTTCATTGTTTTGTATCTCCGTCCCAATGACAGAAGCTCAAAGAAACGGTGACCAGGGTGCGATGGGTCTCCTGATATATCTAATGCCTTTCTATGGCACCTGATGGTATAGATACGTTCAGGGCCGGTGCTAGGGTTTTTTGCGCCCTAGGCAAGATCACCTTCTGCCCCCCCCCCCGGCCAATCATATTTCAAACACAGATGTATTATAGGAAGAATGAAAAGCACAGAATTTGAAATTGTTAATTTATTTTTTAAAAATTGTGAAAACAAGTCATAAAACAATTTCTGATTTATTTTCTCAAACAGAACACAGTTTTAGCACAGAAATCACTTTGAAAAATGTTAAATGTGATGCTGAAATTTAAGTCTCTTTAATGTTTCAATTTCAAGCAAATCAAAATCTTATTTTACGTGCCTTTTACTTTGCAAATTTTGTTAACAGTTCCTTCAGGTCAAGTGCTGATGCTTCAGCGTGTTTGATTGATATAGTTGCCAAACCAACTAGTCTCTTTTGGAGCATAGTTGAGCGTATGTGTTTTTTTATAAGTTTGAGTTTTGAAAAACTGCGTTCACCACTTGCCACTGACACTGGAAGTGTGAGAAGGATCCTAAGAGAAACAAAAACATTTGGCACACTATTCTGGATTTTGTGTTGTAGTATGAAGAGAAGTACTTTTTGTGGTGGCATAGACTCTGGAAGCCTTCTCTGAAGAAGTGTGCATGCACACAAAAGCTTTATTTTTTTTAACTGTTCTGTGTTCCCATATTCTTTTTTTTCCAAGTTGCTTTACAATGGGATGTTATGCATATGATCTTGCTGCAAACTTGCCATACAGCTTCCAAATACCAGCAAGCCTAGCCTTGCCACTCAGCCTAAAAGCTGCTCATGTCTGATCTCTCTCTCTCTCTCTCTCTCTCTCTCTCTCTCTCTCTCTCTCTCTCTCTCACACACACACACACACACACACACTTTTAATATCTATCCATAGGGCTGATCCATTTTATCTTAGGTAGGATTTAAAGATTAATAAGCTGCCAGCAATCAAAACAAATCCAGCTCCTTCTCATTTTAACCCCTCACCCCTCCTGGAAAAAAGAAAAAGAAGAAAGGGGGACAGATGGAGGTTATATTTATGCAGATCTTCAGACACATTTTCTCTCCAGAAAAGCCTTGATAGGTGGGGTGCCTTCTGTTACCTGTCCTTACAGAACTCGATTACCGCCCCACACCCCGCCAAAGAAGTGTCTTTCCCAATACTGTAACAAAGAATATTAAATAGGACAAATACATATCCTGGGTTTGCATCATGAGGCACATGCCAAAGCCCTCAACCCCAGCAGAGGGGTCCCTGCTGAGCCCCAGAACCCAGTTGCTTACTCTTGCTGTGTGTTTGCCTGACTTCTCAAAGCAAGAGCAAGGGAAAGCAGCTGGCTGCACTTGCTGCTTCAAGGCAGTGCTTCATATTGCAGCTGCTGCTCCAGCCAGAGCTGGGAGGCAGAGTCGGGGCTGCGCGCGCAGCGCTCTCCTCTCTTGCCTGGTGGTATGTCCATACCTGACCAGGTATGTCCAAAGTCCGTTTCGGGGGCCAAATCCGGTCCGCCAGTTGGTTTAATGTGGCAGTTTATTTCCTGGGGTAAAATCCTTAAAAAAACCTCAACAACTTCAATCTTAAAAAAAGGTCAACAACTTTGGTGGGCCCCCACAGCCCTTTACTTCATCAAATCTGGTCCTCTTTGAAAAAAGTTTGGACACCACTGGTGTAGACATGGCTCAGGTTATTTCTCCTGCAGAGTGGGGCAGGTTAGATGGGGATCATTTTATGTCAGATGTGCTACTTGGATTGTCTTTAATGAAGTAGAACTTTCTCAAATAAATTAAAAATCCAGTAGCAATATTGGATGCACAAAGAGCTTTTAAAGGAGCTACAGAATTGTAGGTTTAGAAGGGACCCTGAGGGTCATCCAGTTCAATTTCCCCCCCCCCCTTCTGCCCCACAATGCAGAAATCCTGCTTGCAGCTATCCCTGTGTGGGCTCGAACCACCAACCTTCTGGTTAACAGCCAGACGGACCCATTGTGCCACTCAGGCTGTGAACATGCCTCAGGTGTGTTTGTATGCACAATCTCATCCAAAGCAAACTTTTCCACTCAGATGAGCCATCCACCAATGACACTGCCATCCTCTTAGCGTGAAGCCTGTTTATTAGCCACCATCCATTACTGACCCCTGATGCTGCTTTGTGCTTTCACAGCCTCCAAGGCATAGCAGAACTGAGTGTTAGCAGCATGGGCGGAATTAATTTTTTAAGAGAGAATAAGTGCTTGAGCTTCCATGCAAATAAAGTTCTCCGACACAGAAGCTATCCCTCCAAATCCCAGCAAGGGTTTGGGGACAGGGTGGTCATGGCAGCTGGCTGGCCTCCCTCATCAGGGAGGGAAAGGTCCAGTTGTACCTACGGTATTACCTGCATGTCCCGGGGCTGATTCCACTCCCCAGTGCAGGGTTGATACGGGGAGGGGAGCAGCAACAGAGGGAAACGAAGCAGAACAGCAGCGGCTGCGGGAGCTCCTGCTTCTCCGCCTCCTCTTGCTGCTGCTTCCACCGCGGCGCAGCCAAAGGAGGCGGGGAGGGGAGGGGGCGGCAAGCAAGCCAGCCAGCCAGCCAGCCAGCCAGCCAAGCGCCCTCCCCCCAGACGAGCCAGCCGGGCACACACACCCAGCTTGGCTCGGAAGACCACCTCCCCTTCCCTCCGTGCTCCAGCTTTACGGCCGCTCTTCGCTGCGGATGGCAGAGAGGAGGCGAATGGTCTGCGCAGCCCGCCCGCTGCCGTTCAAACATGGCAAACCACGCCCCCGCCAGCCGGATTGGCTGGTGGGGTGGCATGACGAGCGGGGCGCCTGGAGCCGGCTGCCTCAGCCCCACCGCCTTGCTCGCTGCCCCAACAGGCGCTGCAGAACGGAACAGGGTCCTAGCGCCTCCAGAGCACAGGAAGCCTCCCCCTTCTCTATAGAGTATAAAAGGTAAAGGTAGAGGACCCTTGACAGTTGAGTCCAGCCGCAAACGACTCTGGGGTTGCGGCGCTCATCTCGCTTTATTGGCCAAGGGAGCAGGCGTTTGTCCGCAGACAGCTTCCGGGTCATGTGGCCAGCATGACTAAGCCACTTCTGGCAAAACCAGAGCAGCGCACAGAAACACCGTTTACCTTCCCCTCGGAGTGGTACCTACTTGCACTTTGACATGCTGTCGAACTGCTAGGTGGGCAGGAGCTGGGACTGAGCAACGGGAGCTCACCCCGTCGCGGGGATTTGAACCACCAACCTTCTGATCAGCAAGCCCTAGGCTCATTGGTTTACACCACAGCACCACCCGCGTCCCATCTTAGGGTATAGTTGGATTCAAGCTAACTGTCTCCCTTACTCTCTCTTTTTAGCATGTGTCTGTGGCACATTGTTACACCCACACTTTAGGGTTTTTTGGGTCACTGGGGACTTATTTTACTCTTTAGATATAAGTTGTGTATATATGCTTAATGCAGTGTTTCTCAAACTTGGGATTCCAGCTATTGTTGAACTTCAACTTCCATCATCCCTAGCTAGCAGGACCAGTGGTTAGTGGTGATGGGAATTCTAGTTCAACAACAGCTGGAGACCCAAGTTTGAGAAACACTGACTTAATGATTGCATTGCTGCCCATATATGTGTAATCTTGCTGCCCAAGACAGCACCCATTTAGAATCATAGAATTGCTGAAATGTAGAGTTGGAAGGGACCCTGAGAGTCATCTAGTTCAACCCCTTGCAATGCAGGAATCTCAACTAAAGCGTTCATGGCAGATGGCTATCTAACCTCTGCTTAAGAACCTCTAAAGAAGGAGAGGCCACCCACATCCGAGGAAGCTCGTTCCACTGTCTTCAGAAGGTTTTCCCATATGTTTAGCTGGAATCTCTTGTAACTTGAAGCCATTGGTTCAGATTGTACTCTCTGGAGTACAATCTTGCTCCATCTTCCATGTGATAGCCCTTTAGGTATTTGAAGATGACTATCATCTCTCATGGAGGACTTTGTCAAAAGCCTTATTGAAATCAAGACTCTCTACACCCACAGCATTCCCCTGATCCACTTGTAACTCTATAAAATAAAATAAAAAATGGGATTTGTCTGGCATGACTTGTTTTTGAGAAAGCCATGCTGGGTCTTAGTAATCACAGCATCCTTTTCTAAATGCTCACACTGATCAAGTAATTACTTGTTCTAGGAACTTTTCTGGTATCAATGTCAAGCTGACTGTTCTTCTCACCTCCCTTTGAAGATGGGGACAAAAATTGCTCGCCTCCACACCGCAGGGACCTCACTTGTTCTCCAGGAATTCTCAGAGATTATAGACAGAGGTTCTGAGATTACCGGTACATCCTTGAGCTCTTTCTAGGACCCTTGGTGCAGCTCATCATTCCCTGGAGATTTGAATTCATTTAAAGTAGCTAGGTGTTCCCTTACCTTTTCCTATTTTGTTCTTCAGTTCCCTCCTTGCATTGCTGGGCACTGCTTTCATTTATGTGTAATAAACCAATCTTCCTCTATTTCCTGGTGTGCAAATTCTTTGTTGGGCATAAGGGTAAAGGTATACACCCATTTTAAATGGATGCATGCAGTGACTCCACAGAAAGATTTCCAGTCCTCTCAGAGTTGTACAATTAAAATATTTGTGATGCATGAGCCAGGGCCAGTGCAAGACCTTTGGGCACATGAAGTGAACCACAAAATGGTTTCCCCCTCTAGGGAAGAAGGAATGAGTGAAGATCTAGATCAGGAAGGAGGGGGAATAAAGATATGTATCGGAAATAAGGGTGGAAAGAGACCAGCAGTGCCTCGTATTCACCAAGAGGCCCCTGTAGAACCAGCAGGGGGTGGGGGCAGCAGATCTGGTTTCTGAAGGTGTGTGCCACAACTGCCAGCAGTGGCCAATTCATTCATTGGAGGCCAGATATGCTGCCCCCTGGATCCTGCTACCTGAGGCAATCGCCTCACTTTGCTTCATGGGTGGGCCAGCCCCAGTGTGAACGTCTTGCCTCCTGGAGTGTGTGTCGCAAGTTTTGAATACCAGAACATCACACATTAAATGCTTCCCTGTTCAAGGCTGCCTTCAGATGTCTATGGAAGGTTGTATACTTATTTATCTTTTTGACATCTGACGGGAGTTCCACAGGGTGGGCGCCACTACCCACGATACAAAAGACTTCCTGTCAGCTCCCAATGTATTTACCATTTATGTTATCGAATGTACTTATAATTATTACTCTATTCTTTTTATATTATCTAACACTTTTTTACAGCTTGTCGTACCAATTTTCCTTATTTTTTATTGTTATTTTACACAGAAATTTCAGCCTTACTTAAATCACGGTACACTATATCAACAGCATTCCATCAACCCTGCAGCACTATCAAAAAGAAGAAGAAATGAGATTCATGTACCATGATTTGTTTTTGAGAAACCCATGTTGAATCTTAGTCATCACTGCATCTTTTTCTAAGTACTCACAGTCCGACTGTTTAATTATTTGTTCTAGGACCTTTCCTGGTATCAACAGCAAGCTGACTTCCTCCTAAGGTTCCCAGTACTTCCACCTTGTCAATCCTTATGGATCATAAGCCAAGCCTTATGGATCAAGTAGAGGTTTCACATAGCTCACCACCCTATATCCTCCATGTTGGTAAAACACACCAACCCCAAACTGAAGAAAACATTGCACAAACAAATTTACCTGACAGGCAAAGATTGGAATGTGCATAACTGGTCTTTGTCTCAGTCCCTGATCTGCAACACAGGAATAATAATAAAACTGACCTACTTATAGGTTTGTTGTAAAGATGACTGAAATAGTGTGCTTGAATTATTTTCTTAAATTTCCTCCAAAAGCTGATTCTTAGATATGGCATATGTCTGGGGTCCCCAATATGGCTGTGGGCATCATAGTACCCTCACAACAAGGCCCCATGCCCCTCCCATGTTTTTTTAAAAAATAAATTGAGGTTTTTTTGGAAGGGAGTTATTTGGTATGGGAGCCATTTGATAAATATATACCTATTTCACGATTGAAGGGACGTGGGTGGTGCTGTGGTCTAAACCACAGAGCCTAGAGCTTGCCTAGATTTTACATTTCCTGTCCCCAGGCTTCTGCAGTTGGGACATGCAAACACACCTGGGGAACTCACCTGCCTCCTCACCACTGCTGGCATTGGAAGCATGGGGAGAGGAAATGTGTTTGCTTTGTCATTCCTTCTGTGGAGTGTCCTCTTGTATTCTCGTTACTATCAAGTGTACAATGGGAAGTCAGTTCTGTTTCTCCCACTCTTTCTCAGCCTCAGGGCAACATGACTTATCCCGATGGATTCATCTTGCAGCGTCTTGTCTCAAACCAGTCAGGATATGAGTGTCTCCTCATCCCTGGCTTCCTCTTCATGTACCTGCTGACTCTACTGGGCAACTTAGTGATTGTCCTGCTCATCTACAGTGATGTCCGGCTCTCCTGCTCCCCCATGTATTTCTTCCTCAGTCATCTCTCAATAGCCGATATGGGCTTTTCCTCCACCACTGTCCCTAAGATGCTGCAGAACCTATTGACTCATACCAAGCACATCTCCTATGGAGGGTGCCTGGCACAGATGTTTTTCTTCCTTGGATTTGGAAACACTGAAAGTTTTCTCCTGGCATCCATGGCTTATGATCGCTATGTGGCCATTTGCCACCCACTTCGCGATGCTGTGCTGATGAATGCAAAACACTGCCTCTTGTTGGCTACAGGCTGTTGGGTCCTAGGCTTTTTCCATTCATTACTCTACACCCTGATGATGTCTTTCCTTTCCTTCTGTGCCTCCTGGGAGATCCCCCATTTCTTCTGTGACCTCCATCCCTTGATCAAGCTCTCCTGCTCAGACACCTCAGCAATCCAGATGACGACCCTCACTGAGGGCACTGTGACCATGGTGGGACCTTTCATGGTCACTCTTCTGTCCTACATCCTCATTTTCTCCAAGGTTCTCAAGATCCCATCAGTTGCTGGGAAGCAAAAGGCCTTTTCCACCTGCAGCGCTCACCTCACCACAGTCCTTTTGTTCTTTGGAACTGTTATAGCTGTGTATGTCCGCCCGTCCTCCACCTATTCTGGTTCCAAGGTCCGAGTGATGTCTGTGGCCTACACAGTTGTGACTCCCATGCTGAACCCCTTCATTTACAGCCTGAGGAATTCTGAGATTCAGCAGTCTCTGAGGAAGTATCTAGGGATTAAATGTGGAAGATGAGCTTTGAAATCCCCAGATTTCTTTAAATCTCAACCCAAAAGATGTTATTTATCCATAGTTTTAGCACGGCAGTCCCAGCAAATTGAATTTCAAAAGCCCCCCTTGACATTTATCACTCCCTGTAGCACACCTGCAGGAATTTGACTTTTTCTGAGTCCATCAGAAGTTAAAAGTGCATTCAGATTTAGACCATGACATGTGATTTCAGAAATTAGAAGAAAAAACTGTAGAAGTCAATCTTTGGCAATCATGGACCAATGTTGCATTGGTTGGTTTTCAGGTGTGTGCTTTTGAAAATTTGTATTGTACATGTAATGATACAACAAAATGTTATGAGTCATTAACCAATCAGTGGTTGAGAAGGAACTGGAACACCATCCTACTGAATAAAATTACTAGATATAACAATTATGGGAGAAAAGAACCCAAGAAATTGGTTTTTTAATAGCAAAACCGGACTTCGCTTATTTTGTGATGGATTTAACGCAGATTTGATGAAGCAGTACTTTTTGATATTAATTATGAAATAATGAATATTATGTGTAAAGAATATGTTTTACCTAAAATCTTTTTTGATGAAAGAAAAATTCTTAAAAACCTAATTACAATAGCAGAATTAACTCAGTTGATTAAAAGACAAAGGGGCAACAAAACTCCTGGTTGAGGCCCAGATGACTTTAAAGCTGAGTATTATGAGAATTTTTCAGATAATTTTATTAAGCATCTATTAAAATCTCTCAATACGGTCATGGGGGAGGGGGAAGCAAAGCAAAGATTGCCACACCAGGGATATATGCAGTTTAAGCTTAACCTTACATCCTATCACATTACTTAACCAATATTTTAAACAATGGGCAGGTATTTGGTGGCAAGATTTACATTTTTTGACAACTCTATAAAGAATGATCAAACAGCATTTCTTATTAATAGCAAAATGGCATCTAAATGAATATTATTTTTACAAATCAGTTTCGTTTGTTGAAACATTGGGAACAAAAAGGGGGAAAGAGGTGGACAGGGGTAGGAGGATGGGTGGGGGTGGGATCGGGTGACGATGTTTCTATTTTACTTAATAATTAATTTTACTTAATATATGTAGGGTTTGATGTCAGCATTGCTTGTACAGATTCTCTTTTGTTCGCTTGTGCTCCTTTGGTAGTGAGATATGGACTGTTATTTATAGATGCAGAAAAAGTGTTTGATAGAGTAGAATTGACATATTTATTTAAAGTCTTGCAAAAAACGGAGCTGGGCACAAAATTTATCTAATGGACAATTCTGTTTGGACTACTCTAATGCGCTCTGTGTGGGGCTGCCCTTGAAGATGGTCCAAAGGCTGCAGCTGGTGAAAAATGTGGCTTCTAGGCTGGTAAGTGGGGCAATCCAATGGAGCCATGTGACACCAGCCCTGAAAGCACTGCACTGGTTGCCAGTGAGCCACTGGGCCAAATTCAAGGTGTTAGAACATAAAGCCCTAAGTGGCTCGGGACCCTACCTGGGCAGAGGGACTAGCCCCTTAGGGATTTTTAAAGAATGTTGCTACCAGGAGGTCATGATGTGGTTAAAAAAATGGGAGGGGTGGTTGGAGGGTTTATTGAGCCCACCTAAAGGTGTGTGCGTTGGCCGGAATCAAGATGTTTTGGCGATGGTTTTCACATTTCCAAGTCAGACTGCACTGTTAAAAAGACATCTCAGGGTAGATCCAGAATCTGTGGTTTTGGATGTCCCAAAAATTGCAAGGACATTATTGCCTCTGTGAAATGAAACCAAGCTGACTGGGTAAATACTCAGTGCTCAAAAAACCCTCAGAAATATGGAGTGGGCAGAAGCCCACCCATCCAATTATACTTGGGGTAAGAGCAGTGGCATGCAGTGAATTTTTTCGTAGGGACACCAGCTTGCAAGGGCGATGGGGGGTGTTGATGTTGTGCCCGTGAGCATCGCGCCTCCTTCCCTAAGCTGGGCAGAAGCTTTCTAGGCTTTGGGAATGAGGCACCAGGCTTCTAACAGGATGCTGGAGCTCTGCTGCCTCCTTCCTACAGCTAGGCGGGCTTTGGGAAGGTGGCAGAAGGGCTGTTGGACCCCTCGGAGCATCGCACCTCTCTTCCTAAGCCGGGCAAAAGTTTCCCAGGCTTTAGGAAGGCGGCGCCAGGGAAACATTTAGGGAACTAGCCTAGTCCCCCTATTCCAATGACTGCACACCACTGGGTGAGAGGGAGGGTGATATATCCCCCAGTCTTTTCTGCTCATTTTCTCACTCCCCCTTCCTTTATGCAAGCCATGGCAGAGATCTCCATTGTATCCCTCAAAACTCATTGAGTAGTGTAGAAGCTGAACTCCTGCTGACAATTTCTGTAGCTGCTTCAAACACAATTCCGGGATCCCAGCTGCTTCCTCTCTGGTACATGGAGAATCTCCTTTCTGGGGCCCAGTCCAGTCCCATCCCATCCCATCTCCTGTTCCAAATCAAAATCTTGCCAATGTAAAATGTTTAAAAAGGAGCCAGCCCCTTAAACCATTGTGTACTGTTGTGCTGTCATGCTCTTTTGGGTATCAATTTGTAGATTATCCCTCACATCTGTTCTGATCTGTGCATAGACCGCCTCCAGCCCCCAGAGATTGTGCTTGTCCCCACCCAGTTGTGGAGCAAACTAGAATCCTCTTGACATCCATACTCAAAGGAAAAAACTTTTCTAACACTTATTAATGAGGACAAGCTAATTTGTTAAGCTGAATAATGGGTTGGGTCTCTGAATGATGATTCTCCAGAGTTTATGCTATTGCATTGTATTATTTCTGGAGGGGGGACCTGGTTGAGTCTTCCTTGCACCCTGGAGATCACCACCCGTATGCAGAGATGAACAAAACCTTCCCTTGCATCAGAAAACACAGAGTTTCATCTCCTCAGCAGATGAAGGCCAGTTTCGTCCTAGGCAGAACAAGTCCACTTCTTTTGTTCTTCACATTGAAAGGAGGAAGAGAGCAAACAGGAAGTGCCTTTACTTAAGTAAGTGTGAATATAGTTATGTTTTTGTGGTGGGAGCAAGACTCCCCTAAAATATCTGGATTCAGTGAAGGGTTAGAATTTAAGGAAACCCCTAAATCCCTGGGCCTGATGGGGGCTTGAGTTTAAAGTGGGTTTTTCCATGTCCAGGAAACCACTTGACAGAAGAACCATCAAAAGGTAATCACTGGAATGGCCAAGACAGTTTAAACTCTCCTGATGAGGTTTGTGAGACCCTTAGCAAACACATTCTTGCCAACCACTGTGAGGTACAACCAATCTCTTGCCAGAGGTCCATCCTCAAGGAAGCAGAAACCATGGTCCATGAAGCCAAACCATTCCTGACAACACCTGAGCAGCCACTGGTTTATCTTCCCCAGTATCTTCCCCTCTCTTCCTGGGCCACAACCTTCAACAGGAAGCAGTGATGAAAAACCCCACCTGTACCCTAAGGCCCTTCAGCCTCTAATCCAGAGTCTTGAAGTCCCTTGCTATGTTTGTGTCTGGCAGTATCTCAAAAACAGACATGGAGAATATGATATGAGGAGAGGAAAGAGGGATTTCTGCATAGTTCAGTTTGGGTAGCTAGCAAGCAGAGGGTGGAGAATTTACTAGCCTAAACATTCATTCTTCTTGCCCCTACGGCAGCTTTAGCCTAATGGGTCCTGGGAATGCAACAGACTTCTCTGAATTCTTCCTCCGTGGCTTCCCAACCCAGCCAGAGTTTCAAGGGCTCCTCTTCCTGCTATTCCTCTCCATGTACCTGCTGGCCATTCTGGGGAACGCAACAATCATCTTCTTGATCCGTTCTGATTCACGGCTCCTCCACGCTCCTATGTATTTCTTCCTCAGCCATCTCGCCTTAGCTGACTTGGGCTTCACCTCCACCACCGTCCCCAAAGTGCTAGAAAACTTGTCTCATAAAAAGACCATCTCCTATCATGCCTGCCTGGTCCAGATGTACTTTTACATGTCTTTTGGCAACTCAGACAGCTTCCTGTTGGCTTCCATGGCCTACGACCGTTATGTGGCCATCTGCTCCCCCCTGCGTTATTCTGTCCTGATGAGCCGCAAGCGTTGCCTCCTCCTCGCAGCAGTGTCCTGGGTTATCCCTGTAGCCCACTCTCTGCTTTATACCATTTTGATGTCCCACATGTCGTTCTGTGACTCTAGGGAGATCCCACATTTCTTCTGTGATCTTTACCCTGTGATGGCTATCTCTTGCTCAGACAGCAGTGTCATAGAAATGCTGTCTCAGACTGAAGGGGTGGTGGAGGTCCTGGGGCCGTTTTTGCTGATCGTCATCTCCTATATGCGCATTTTCTACACCATCCTGAAGATTCCATCCAACTCTGGAAAGAAAAAGGCTTTCTCCACCTGCGGGTCCCACCTTGCTGTGGTGGTCTTGTTTTATGGCACTGTGACCTGGGTTTATTTCAAGCCACGTTCCAACAACTCAGATTGCAAGGACACTGTGGCCGCTGTCATGTATACCATGGTGACCCCTATGCTGAATCCCTTCATCTACAGTCTCAGGAATAGTGAAATGAAAGCAGCCATGAAGAGGATCATTAGGCACCATTTTCATTAGTGTCTTGAGCATTAGTGTCTTATAGTAGCAGGAGTGGGAGCCAACATCACTTGGATAGCAGAGCACACAGATGGTGTGTGTGCTTTCAGGTCTATATTAAACTTTGGCCAAAATGTTGGGTATCTGTAATGGGGAATGGACTACAATCTGTCTTTCGGGTATTTGGGGTCTGCATGTGCTAGGATTAGCTAAACTACTATAAGTAAATATCTTAACCCTACTGCATACGGTATCATAATCTTATATTTGCCTGGAACATCACTCCCTTGTAAGTAGTAACCAGACTTCAAATAGATAATTAAATCTTCTTCCAAGAGTAGATTTATGATTCAGCAATATTGTAGGCAACCAAATGATCTTTGCATTATTCACTCACACAGGAAGCCTCCCCCTTCTCTATAGAGTATAAAAGGTAAAGGTAAAGGACCCTTGACAGTTGACTCCAGCCGCAAACGACTCTGGGGTTGCGCCACTCATCTTGCTTTATTGGCCAAGGGAGCAGGCGTTTGTCCTCAGACAGCTGCCGGGTCATGTGGCCAGCATGACTAAGCCACTTCTGGCAAAACCAGAGCAGCGCACGGAAATGCTGTTTACCTTCCCGCCGGAGCGGTACCTACCAGTATTTATCTACTTGCACTTTGACGTGCTTTCGAACTGCTAGGTTGGCAGGAGCAGGGACCAAGCAACGGGAGCTCACCCTGGCTCAGGGATTCAAACCGCCAACCTTCTGATCAGCAAGCCCTAGGCTCAGCTGGATTCAAACTAACTGTCTCCCTTATTCTCTCTCTTTTTAGCATGTGTCTGTGGCACATTGTTACACCCACACTTTAGGGGTTTTTTTGGGTCACTGGGGACTTATTTTAATAATAATAATAATAATAATAATAATAATAATAATAATTTTATTATTTTTACCCCGCCCATCTGGCCAAGTTTCCCCAGCCACTCTGGGCGGCTTCCAGTCAAATATTAAAACAATACAGCATTAAATATTAAAAACTTCCCTAAACAGGGCTGCCTTCAGATGTCTTTTAAAAATAGGATAGCTGCTTATTTCCTTGACATCCGCTGGATGGGCGTTCCACAGGGAGGGCGCCACTACCGAGAAGGCCCTCTGTCTGGTTCCCTGTAACCTCACTTCTCGCAATGAGGGAACCGCCAGAAGGCCTTCGGCGCTGGATCTCAGTGTCCGGGCTGAACGATGGGGGTGGAGACGCTCCTTCAGGTGTACAGGACCGAGGCCGTTTAGGGCTTTAAAGGTCAACACCAACACTTTGAATTGTGCTCGGAAACGTACTGGGAGCCAATGTAGTTCTCTCAGGACCGGTGTTATGTGGTCCCAGCGGCCACTCCCAGTCACCAGTCTAGCTGCCGCATTCTGGATTAATTGCAGTTTCCGGGTCACCTTCAAAGGTAGCCCCACGTAGAGCGCATTGCAGTAGTCCAGTAGTAGTATTTTACTCTTTAAATATAAGTTGTGTATATACCGGTATGCTTAATGCAGTGTTTCTCAAACTTGGGATTCCAGCTATTGTTGAACTTCAACTTCCATCATCCCTAGCTAGCAGGACCAGTGGTTAGTGGTGATGGGAATTCTAGTTCAACAACAGCTGGAGACCCAAGTTTGAGAAACACTGACTTAATGATTGCATTGCTGCCCATATATGTGTAATCTTGCTGCCCAAGACAGCACCCATTTAGAATCATAGAATTGCTGAAATGTAGAGTTGGAAGGGACCCTGAGAGTCATCTAGTTCAACCCCTTGCAATGCAGGAATCTCAACTAAAGCGTTCATGGCAGATGGCTATCTAACCTATGCTTAAGAACCTCCAAAGAAGGAGAGGCCACCCACATCCGAGGAAGCTCGTTCCACTGTCTTCAGAAGGTTTTCCCATATGTTTAGCTGGAATCTCTTGTAACTTGAAGCCATTGGTTCAGATTGTACTCTCTGGAGTACAATCTTGCTCCATCTTCCATGTGATAGCCCTTTAGGTATTTGAAGATGACTATCATCTCTCATGGAGGACTTTGTCAAAAGCCTTATTGAAATCAAGACTCTCTACACCCACAGCATTCCCCTGATCCACTTGTAACTCTATAAAATAAAATAAAAAATGGGATTTGTCTGGCATGACTTGTTTTTGAGAAAGACATGCTGGGTCTTAGTAATAACAGCATCCTTTTCTAAACGCTCACACTGATCAAGTAATTATTTGTTCTAGGAACTTTTCTGGTATCAATGTCAAGCTGACTGTTCTTCTCACCTCCCTTTGAAGATGGGGACAAAAATTGCTCGCCTCCACACCGCAGGGACCTCACTTGTTCTCCAAGAATTCTCAGAGATTATAGACAGAGGTTCCGAGATTACATCCTTGAGCTCCTTCTAGGACCCTTGGTGCAGCTCATCATTCCCTGGAGATTTGAATTCATTTAAAGTAGCTAGGTGTTCCCTTACCTTTTCCTATTTTGTTCTTCAGTTCCCTCCTTGCATTGATGGGCATTGCTTTCATTTATGTGTAATAAACCAATCTTCCTCTATTTCCTGGTGTGCAAATTCTTTGTTGGGCATAAGGGTAAAGGTATACACCCATTTTAAATGGATGCATGCAGTGACTCCACAGAAAAAATTCCAGTCCTCTCAGAGTTGTACAATTAAAATATTTGTGATGCGTGAGCCAGGGCCAGTGCAAGACCTTTGGGCACGTGAAGTGAACCACAAAATGGTGTCCCCCTCTAGGGAAGAAGGAATGAGTGAAGATCTAGATCAGGAAGGAGGGGAAATAAGGATATGTATCAGAAATAAGGGTGGGAAGAGACCAGCACTGCCTCGTATTCACCAAGAGGCCCCTGTAGAACCAGCATGGGGTGAGGGCAGCAGATATGGTCTCTTAAGGTGTGTGCCACAACTGCCAGCAGTGGCCAATTCATTCATTGGAGGCCAGATATGCTGCCCCGTGGATCCTGCTGCCTGAGGCAATCACCTCACCTTGCTTCATGGGTGGGCCAGCCCCAGTGTGAACGTCTTGCCTCCTGGAGTGTGTGTAGCAAGTTTTGAATACCAGAACATCACACATTAAACGCTTCCCGATACAAGGCTGCCTTCAGATGTCTATGGAAGGTTGTTTACTTATTTATCTTTTTGACATCTGACGGGAGTTCCACAGGGTGGGCGCCACTACCCAGAAGGCCCTCTGCCAGATTCCCTGTAACCTCACTTCTCGCAATGAGGGAACCGCCAGAAGGCCCTCGGAGCTGGACCTCAGTGTCCGGGCTGATCAGATGTGATTCTGGATAGCTCTTGTGTCTGTACCGGGGGAGGGGTGGAGCTTATTCAATTTGCACATGAGCAAATACATAAAAGGAAAGTTGGCACATTAGCCAGAGTTAGACACATGCCAGGTGTCCTTATAGGTCCAAATCTTATAATTGTGCAGCTGGTTATTCCCACCCAAGTGTAGAACCTTACATTTTTCAAAACTGTTAAGGCCATCTTGAATCCTGATTCTGTCTTCTGCAGCATTAGCTACCCCTCCCAGTTGGGTGTCATCTGCAAATGTGATGAGCATCCCCTCAATTCCTTCATCCAAGTCATTGATAAAGATGTTGAACAACAACAGGACCAGGACAGACTCCTGGGGCATCCCACTTGCCACTTTTTTCCAGGATGACAAGAAACCATTAATGAGTATTCTTTGGGTTCGGTCAGCCAATCAGCTAGAAAATCCACAAGCATATCATTTTTTTAATGCTTTATTGAAATTGATTAATAACAAAAACAATCTTGTGTATTGAATATACAAATAAAAATTAATTCAATCCTATACAATCCCTTTCACCATACCTTCTTACTACGATACAAAAGACTTCCTGTCAGCTCCCAATGTATTTACCATTTCTGTTATCGAATGTACTTATAATTATTACTTTATTCTTTTTATATTATCTAACACTTTCTTACAGCTTGTCGTACCAATTTTCCTTATTTTTAATTGTTTTTTTACACAGGAATTTCAGCCTTACTGAAATCAAGGTACACTATATCAACAGCATTCCATCAACCCTGCAGCACTATCAAAAAGAAGAAGAAATGAGATTCATGTACCATGATTTGTTTTTGAGAAACCCATGTTGAATCTTAGTCATCAGGCGAAAGTTAAGATAGAATAAGAATGTTTAAAATTAGAAAACAATTGTAAAGAATAGATTTAAATATAATGTTAAAATGGGAAATGAAATTGCCAACAGAAATAATGGATAAATGAAACACAGAAGGATAGACAGGAGGAAGTCAAATTAAAATGTTAAGGAAAATAGGAAAGGGTTAGGGTTAGGGTTATAGATTTATAGATTTTGTTAAGTGTAGTGTAGTATTGTTTTAGTATGTTAGGTTTGTTTATGTGTGTGTTTGAATTTATTTGTGTTTAAAAAACTAATAAATATTATTTGGGGAAAAAATGAATCTTAGTCATCACTGTCTTGCTGGTCTTTGACCGTATTAAAGATTTTGATTTGATTTAGTCATCACTGCATCTTTTTCTAAGTACTCACAGTCCGACTGTTTAATTATTTGTTCTAGGACCTTTCCTGGTATCAACAGCAAGCTGACTTCCTCCTAAGGTTCCCAGTACTTCCACCTTGTCAATCCTTATGGATCATAAGCCAAGCCTTATGGATCAAGTAGAGGTTTCACATAGTTCACCACCCTATATCCTCCATGTTGGTAAAACACACCAACCCCGAACTGAAGAAAACATTGCACAAACAAATTTACCTGACAGGCAAAGATTGGAATGTGCATGACTGGTCTTTGTCTCAGTCCCTGATCTGCAACACAGGAATAATAATAAAACTGACCTACTTATAGGTTTGTTGTAAAGATGACTGAAATAGTGTGCTTGAATTATTTTCTGAAATTTCCTCTGAAAGCTCATCCTTAGATATGGCGTATGTCTAGGGTCCCCAATGTGGCTGTGGGCATCATAGTACCCTCACAACAAGGCCCCATGCCCCTCCCATGTTTTTTTTAAAAAATAAATTGAGGGTTTTTTGGAAGGGAGTTATTTGGTATGGGAGCCTTGTCTGGGTTTTTTTCATGGGAGGGTGTTTTCTGTTATTTATTTGTTGGTGTTTGTTTTGGAGGGTGTTTTGCCTGTTTGGAGGGGGCTGTTCTGAGACTTGCCAGTTTCTCTTCTGTGGAAAGGGTATTTTCTGGTGCCCGTAACAGTTTCTTAGCTTTCCAGGTGTGCTCCCAGGCTCCCAAAGGTTGAGGACCTGTGTCATTAGTGATCTTTCACTAAAGTGGAAAGGGGAGTAAAAGTTGGGTTGGAAAATCTCCTGTTGGCTGTATGGAGGGACTTGGAAATTTCATACCACAGAACCTGTGCTCTAATTTTGATTAACAACTTCCCTGTGGAGTTATGCTCTCCTGCTGCTTTTGTCCTTGGCAACCAAAGCCCACACCATTGAAATTCTCTCCAGTTTGATACGGCGTTTATATGCTCTTCTTTGCTGCTGCTTCAGTTTATTGACTTCAGTGAAACCAATGTCCAGGTATGCAAGTCATTCTTGCCCTTTCAACTTTGCAAGCATAGCTGGGATTTTCATTACCATTTGGCATGACCTTCAGTAAATAAGGAAGTGGATCCCCCCTACACCAGACAGTTGATTGCATTTCTCCTCTGTTCTCTGACTTATTTTCTCACTGGAATTCCTGCTTCCCATTGGTTCATTAATTTCACATTGAAATCTAAAGTTCCAGTTTTATGCTGTTTTAAGTTAGTTGCACAATCTCCAATTGCTTTCACTCCATATAGGAAAGCAGAAAACATTTTATCATCATCACCATTGCTATCCGGAATCTATCCCTTTGTCAAATTACCGAGATTCAACAAGGTGAGTCTGAACCTTGTAGGTAATATTCTGTTATGTTTCCAGGGTGATGATTGATGCTGCACAGTTGACACGATACAGCAGGGTTGGTGTTTCTGGACTGCCATCATCTCTCATGCTTGGGCATACTGTCTGGGGCTAATGGGAGATGAAGTCCAACATATGTAATGCATATAAGAGGGGTGGGGGGAGACCAACTTTCAGTATTTTTAGCCATGAGTGAAATCAGAAGTGATTGATGATTCAGTTGCAGTATTTGGACAGCAGGCTAGAGAAATCTCTGGTATCCTATAGAGCTGGTGTTTAGTGAACTTTTCTTTCCTGCTTCTGTGTTTTTCTTTCTTTCTAGTACTTGGAGTCTCTGTAATTCCGAAGACCTACTAACTTCCCCCCTCCCTTTCTTCCCAACAACCAAGACATACCGTATCTTTCCTCTGGTAGTTTAATCTGAGAGAAGGCACTCCCTACATACTATTTTCTGCAAATGCTACCACATGATAAGAAGCTGAAATCCAAGCAGTCATTAAGAATTCAGTCTATAATTAACCTAGGTGGAATCTAGACAAATATAAAAAATGCTTTGAAAATGTTTCTTTAAGCATTTTCAAAAAATACATTGAATTTTCCATAAGGCTCACCATCGCCATCTAGTGTCACATTGTACGTTGCACTTAAAACACACTTAAAACGTTTATTTGCAGCTGTACAGCTGAGTCCCTACAGTACAATGGTCTGCATGCCTATTCAGAAGTAAGGCTTTTTGTATTTAATGAGGTTTACTCCCAGGTACAGGATTGCAGCATTGGAATTCTTGTGAGGAAGGAACAGAAGGTTCATAGTTAGGGAGTCAGTGCAAAACCAGCAGATCTTGAATAAAGCCAGCCTATTATTTTATTCATTTATTAAATTTCTGTGCCTCCCTTCATCCAAGGATCACAGGGCAGTTTACAGTATAGAAACACAAAAACGCACAACGCAGTAATAAACAAAAGCAATGCCCTCCCTGTTTAAAAGGCCATATTTATCCAAAGGGCACCAAGGTAGAGAGGAAGCCCAATTTGTCTGCTTGATTATATTATGATGGTCACTGTTTCCCCTTCCCTGCCCCTGCATCTATCATCTTTGAAACTAGAAGAGTCTCCACCCACATCGTTCAGCCCGGACACTGAGATCCAGCGCCGAGGGCCTTCTGGCGGTTCCCTCACTGCGAGAAGCAAAGCTACAGGGAACCAGGCAGAGGGCCTTCTCGGTAGTGGCGCCCGCCCTGTGGAACGCCCTCCCAGCAGAGGTCCAAGCGATAAACAACTACATGACCTTTAGAAAATACCTGAAGGCAGCCCTGTTTAGGGAAGTTTTTAATCTGTGATCATGTATTTTGATATTTGTTGGAAGCCGCCCAGAGTGGCTGGGGAGACCCAGCCAGATGGGCGGGGTACAAATAACAAATTATTATTATTATTATTATTATTATTATTACATAAGAACTTGGGTGTAAATAAGAACATGATTCCATTTCTTTTATTCCCATTCTCATAAGAGCCATGGAAAAGGGACAAGACAACCAAACCAGCTTTGCTGGATTCATCCTCCTGGGTCTTTCCTCTGCGCCAGAGTTCGGGGGGCTCCTCTTTCCCATCTTCCTCTCTATGTACCTAATTAGCCTTCTGGGGAACCTCTTGATCATCTTCCTGATCTTCTCCAACAGCTCTCTCTTCTATGCCCCCATGTACTTCTTCCTCAGCCACCTGTCCTTGGCTGACCTAGGATTCAGCTCCAACACTGTGCCCAAGATGCTGCACATCTTGGTTTCTCAATCAAACACCATCTCCTACAACGGCTGCCTGGCCCAGCTGTATTTCTTTGTGGTCTTTTGCACCACAGATAACTTCCTCTTGGCCTCCATGGCATATGACCGCTACGTGGCCATCTGCCACCCGCTACATTACATGACAATCATGAGCTACAAGCGCTGCCTGCTGTTGGCTTCTGGGTCTTGGCTCCTGTCTTTTTCCCAGGGAATACTGTATGTATCTACGATCTCTAAACTTTCCTTCTGTGGCTCCCGAGAGATCCCCCATTTCTTCTGTGACATGCACCCTTTGCTCAAGCTCTCCTGCTCGGACACCTCATCAGCTGAAACACTGCTCATGATTGAAGGTACCGCAACAATGCTTGGACCTCTCATACTCATTCTCCTCTCCTACGTCTTCATTTTATCAATGGTTTTGAAGGTGCCCTCAGCTTCTGGGAAGTATAAGGCCTTCTCCACTTGCAGCGCCCACCTCACCACTGTGGCCATCTTCTATGGCAGCCTGATGGGCACCTACATCCGACCCTCGTCCACCTACTCTGGCTCCAGACTGAAAGTGGCATCGATATTCTATACCGTGGTGACGCCCATGCTCAATCCATTCATATATAGCCTGAGGAACACTGAGATGCACGAGGCAATGAGAAGGCTACTGAGGCTTTGGTTTCAGAGGACAAGAGGCATAGAGGATATGAGATGATTAAAAAGTCAGCCGTGCGCCAGTTTGGAAAACCAACAAAGAGGGCGATCAGTGGGAAGATGCCAAATTTTATCTAGCTTTTCAGCCATTTGACACAAATATAAAACCACACTCTTTGCTCCAGCTAAATTTATACTGTAGTTGCTGGACTGCTTCTGAGTACAATTCAAAGTGTAGCTGCCTTCATTTATATATATATATATATATATATATATATATATATATATATATATATATATATATATGGTTTTAACAAATTTAAAATGAACAATAAACAAAAAACAAAAAGCTTAACATAGTACATAATACATAATACAACTACAGAAACACAAACATGCATCATAATTTCCCTTTCATATTGTCTAGTCATGTTGGGGTGACTTCCTCACGTCTCCCCTACTGCGTTTCATTGTCAATCATCTTTAGTAATTTCCTCTCATCTTTAAATATTTTTCCTTAATATTACTTATGTTCTTATCTTATAATTGTCATAACCAAAAACCACACCTCTATATTACGTAGACCTATTTTTCTACTCTGTAAGCTATCATTTCTTCCAACTTTTTTCATTCTTTAAATCTTACAATAGTTCTTTAAATATACTTTAATTTTTTTCCAGTCTCTTTCCACCGTCTCCTCCCTCTGGTCAGGGAGTTTTCCTGTCAGTTCAGCGAGTTCCATATAGTCCATCATTTTCATCTGCCATTCTTCTATCGTAGGTAATTCCTGTGTCTTCCAGTTCCTTGCAATTAAAATCCTAGCTGCTGTTGTGGCACACATAAAAAAAGTATGATCCTTCTTAGGGACCTCTTGGTTCACCATGCCAAGTAAAAAAGCTTCTGGTTTCTTAACAAAAGTGTTTTTCAACACTTTTTTCATTTCATTATAAATCTTTTCCCAGAAAGTTTTTATCCTTGGGCAAGTCCACCACATATGGTAAAATGTCCCTTCCACCTCCTTACATTTCCAACATTTATTGTCCTGCAAATGATAGATTCAAAGTGTAGCTGCCTTCAAAGCCCTATTTGGCTTAAGATGGAGGTGTCTAGAAGAAAGGCTGCTTGCTCTATGGGAACTTTCCTGAATACTGAGATCATTTTCTGCGCCCTCACTTTCAGACGTTAGACATGTAACAACTCAGGAATGAGCCTTTTCCGTCGTGGCCACACACTTCTCTTCAAAGAGAGACTTGCCTGTTGACAAATATTCAGGGGAGGTGCCTTAGCTTGGAGGTAGAGCAACTGCTTTGCTTGCAAACAGTCCCAAATTCAATCCCAGGCAACTCCAGGTAGGGCTGCTGTCAATCCATGTCAGCAGGAGTGAGTTCTCTGGACGATTGGGCTGAGACGGTATTAGGCAGCTTTTAGTGTGCCTCTGTTCTTCTGTCCTTTCACTGCCAGATGAAGAACTTTTGAAAGTTCCCCAGGTCTTTTAATATACCTTTTTAAATCTTTTTAAAGATACAGGCATTCTAGTGCTGTTTGCTGGTTATTTTTAATTGTTAGGTAGCTGAGCATAAGGTGCCCCGAAAGATTTCTTGCAAGAGAAGGCTGGCATATCAAATGCTTTAAGTAAAGAAATGTATTTCTTCTCCTCCACCCCCCAAACAGTTCTGTGCATCTAGATGAAATGCAGGACTGAGATATAATAATAATAATAATAATAATAATAATAATAATAATAATAATTTATTATTTATAACCCACCCATCTGGATGGGCTTCCCCAGCCACTCTGGGCGGCTTCCAACAAAACATTAAAACACAATAATTCATCAAACATTAAAAGCTTCCCTAAACAGGGCTGCCTTCAGATGTCTTCTAAAAGTCTGGTAGTTCTTTTTCTCTTTGACATCTAGTGGGAGGGCATTCCACAGGGCGGGTGCCACTACCAAGAAGGCCCTCTGCCTGGTTCCCTGTAACTTGGCTTCTCGCAGAAGGGAACTGCCAGAAGGCCCTCGGTGCTGGACCTCAGTGTCCGGGCAGAACGATGGGGGGTAGAGACGCTCCTTCAGGTATACTGGACCGAGGCCATTTAGGGCTTTAAAGGTCAGCACCAACACTTTGAATTGTGCCCAGAAACATACTGGGAAGCCAATGTAGGTCTTTCAAGACCGGTGTTATGTGGTCTTGGCGGCCGCTCCCAGTCACCAGTCTAGCTGCCGCATTCTGGATTAGTTGTAGTTTCCGGGTCACCTTCAAAGGTAGCCCCACATAGAGCTCATTGCAGTAATCCAAACAAGAGATAACCAGAGCATGCACCACTCTGGCAAGACAGTCTGCGGGCAGGTAGGGTCTCAGCCTGCGTACCAGATGGAGCTGGTAAACAGTTGCCCTGGACACAGAATTGACCTGCGCCTCCATGGACAGCTGTGAGTCCAAAATGACTCCCAGGCTGCACACCTGGTCCTTCAGGGGTACAGTTACCCCATTCAGGACCAGGGAGTCTTCCACACCTGCCCGCCTCCTGTCCCCCCAAAAACAGTACTTCTGTCTTGTCAGGATTCAACCTCAATCTGCATTCACATTCTCATTAGAGCCATGGAACAAACTGACCCTACTCGATTCATCCTGCTGGGTCTCTCATCTGCACTGGACTTCCAGGGACTCCTCTTCCCCATTTTCCTCTCTATGGACCTACTGGGCCTTCTGGGGAACCTCTTGGTGTTCTCCAACACCAGCTTTTTGCGTGTATTTCTTCCTCAAACACCTGTCATTGACTGATCTAGGAATCATCTCCACCACAGTACCTAAAATGCTTTTGATCTTGCTGGCTCAGACACGCACCTATAGTGGCTGCCTGACCCCAGAGTCGTCCGCAACTGGACCTAATCGTCAGGGGTCCCTTTACCTTTTTTACATGGCACCACTATAAGCGCTGGCTGCTGTTGGCTGCTGGGTCTTGACTCCGGGCACATGCCCACTCTCTGTTGTATGTTCTTTTGGCATCTGGCTTCACCTTTTGTGCATCCCGAGAAATCCCCCATTTCTTCTGTGACCCTCTACCCTTTACTGAAGCTGCTCAGATACTTCCTATGTTGAAATGCTGCTGGTCAGTGAAGGTACCACAGCTGCTCTTGGACCTCTCATGCTCATCCTCTTCTCCTACATCTTTGTACCCAAGGTGTTGAAGGTCCCATCAACCTCTGGGAGGCACAAGGCCTTCTCCATTTGCAGCGCCCAGCTCACCACCATGGCCTTGTACTAAGGCAACCTGATAGGCACCTACATCTGCCCATCGTCCACCTATTCTGGCTCCAGATCGAAAGTGACGTCTATATTTCATACTGTGGTCACCACTATGCTCAATCCTTTCATATACAGCTTGAGGAACAGTGAGATGCAGAAGGTCACAAGGAGATTCTGGAGGGCTTGGTCTCTGAAGTGGAGAAGCTTGGGGGACCTATGAATAGCACGAAATGGTCCTTCAAAGAATATATTGCATGGGGAAGAAGGCACTGAAATAGTTCAGAGTGCTACTTGCCACATAGCAGCTGCCCTTTGTACTCACTTTCATGGGCCTTCACAACTGCAGCTGAGGGGCAACCATTTTTCTGTGGTACAACTCTATGAAGTCCTGGTCTACATTTTTATGGGGGGGGCTACAGTTGGATTGAGCAGATGAGACCAATAGTGGGTCCAACAGTCAAGAAGGTGTTTTCTGTACATGCTGTAGAGGAAGTGAGAATAATAGAATCACAGAGTTCAAAGGAACACCTAGTGTCCTTTAGTCCAACCCCCTGCAATGCAGGAATTGAGAGCAGTTGAAGATCATCAACCTGGGAAAGTAATCCACTTAGGAGAAGGAAAACTCTGGTCCTAAACCTCCACTGCCTTGCAGGACATCTTTGGGAGAAGAAAATGCTGAGGAGTAAACCCTACAAAACCCGGAGAGGAGTTCCTAAGACGCATTGTGTGTCTCCTTCCAGCAACTCCTGCAGCCAAGCTGGTGCCAAATGTATTGCTCTGCTTTCCTTTGGACCACATCAGCGAAGCTGGGGGAGGGGGGTATTGTCGTCTGGGCAGCCCAGGATCTCCAGACACACTGCCCACCCAGGATTGCGACCTGAGGAGGTCAATTCAGTGTTGCTAATGCAGAGGTTTGTCTTCAGCCCCAGAGGGACTGTCTCCATTGTCGCTCGAGACAGATGGACATCAGCAACAACAACCAAAAACTCTGCTCACCCCATGGTGTCTGGGGCTAGTGGAAGTTGCAGCCCAGCAACATCTGGAGGGCCAGGGGTTCCCCATCCCTGCTTGATGGCATTTATTACCTTTTTATGCTGCTTGAATTTGTACTTCTGTATTATAACAACAACAACAACAACAACAATAACAACAACAAATTTTATTTATATCCCACCCTCCCCGGCCAGTACCAGGCTCAGGGCGGCTAACATCAAAATATATAAAACAGAGAGGCCACTTATATGCAGGGTCTTGTAAAAAGAGAGGGGTCAGAATGAGCCCCGACCCAAGGCCTGCCGGAACAGCTCCGTCTTGCAGGCCCTGCGGAAAGATGTCAAGGTTATATAGCCTTTAGGTGGGGAGGGAGGCTGCATATGCATTCTGCAAAATATCACTGAGGCAGGAATAGTGCATAAGTAGTGGATAGATACTGAACGCTCCACACAACATGCTCCCCCAGTGTTACTGCATTATTGCCATCCATAGGGTCGCTCTTGCACTATAGCAATACAAAAGTAGAACAGAAATATCCCTGGAAAGTTTGTGGTATGGAAATGGAAATGAAGCAGCATGCCTGCCCAAAAACTTTTCCAGAAACTAACAGTATTGAAAGGGGGATAATGTATAACCCCAATACCATAAAATATGTTAAATTTGCTATTACGATATAGTCCCATAAACCTTATATAATGTTTAAGAAATATTATATAAGCCAGATGGCTGGGGTATAAATAAATCATATTATTATTATTATTATTATTATTATCATCATCATCATTAACAAAATATTTTCATGTAAAGATGGAATAAATGTTTGGATTGCTGTAGGTTACATGGAGTATTTCTGAGTGTTAATGATGGATTCTTAAAGTTCTGATGAGGAAGATAACTGGAGTTGATTAGTGTAAAATTTCTCTTCTGTTGGTATGGTATCTTTTCTGTTGGATGGAAATAATAAAAATACTAATAAAAGATTAGAGAAATTCAGGAGGAAATATACATCATAAGATAAAACTGCACATTAAGATACATGTCAACTACATATGTGAGTCGATCTGCCTAGTCAAAAATGTTTTTGGCAGATGCCGTAAAAAGTGCAACAATAAAAATAAAGGATTTTCTTTCATATAACTGCTGCCTGCTTCTTTGGTGCAGAGGTGGACAGAAGGTATACTGGTATCTACTGGTAAATCTCTCTGGGTGACTTGTAGTAGATCAATAAGTGTTTCTTATTTCCAGTTGTTTATCAATGACAACAGCGCTACAATCAATGCTATTTTTCTAGAAAAAGAGGTGCCAGAACTCACCTCCCGTGTTCTCCTAAAATGGCAATGATGCCCACCTGAGAGGTGCTAGAACTGAGTTCCAGTAAGTTCTGGTTGGGAAAAAAAGCCCTGGCTACAACCACTTTCCCCACCGAAATTAGACTGCTGAAATGAAGAAAGCTAATCGGGGTGGACTTTTGTGTCAAGGACCATAAGTTCAGTTTAACTCTGGTTCTGAAAGCCAACTCTTAGGCTCAGAATGTGCCCAGAAGCCCCTTGCTCTTTAATTCTAACCGTATTATCTTCTGCTCTTGTCTCTGGGTGGTAGATACTCGGGGGCGGACAGGGGGCATCCTCGCAACAAACAAAGTAGATCCAACAAGCCTAAAGTCTGCTTGCAAACGGCACTTGAAACACCCTATAGCCATTCTTGAAGTGGAAGGAGTGGTGACACTGTTGGATTCCCAAGTGAAGGGAGCTGTTTCGAAGTTAACAAGTTCCTTGTGGGATACACAGTGCCAAACACCACGGACACGGGGAAATAAAACATGTCCCTCGGAGACATAAAGCATCTTCTCGACTGAAAAATCCCACTGCCATGCAGATGTGTGCTCTTCCATGCTGCAACAACCCAGCTAGGACTCAAGAAAGGAAGATAAATCTCTTTGGTAACGTAGGGACTGCAAGACCAGCAGTGACACTGCGTGATAGACGGACAGGAAAATCTACATGATTTCATTTTTCTGCAGCAGAGAGCCTCGCTAACTTGACATTTCTGGCTGAGTCACAGTGCTAATGGATTGTCATGCCACGACTTTCCCCTCCTCGCCCCAATTCCCTTTGAACCACTGGATCTCATTTCATTTGCTCACTTCTTGCTGGAATCCGATGACTTCTTCCACACTGAGATGACAAGTTGGACATTCCTTACCTAGTGAGCACCTGCATTGTATAAAATCTGGATTGCCTGGAGCCGGGAATCTTCGCTAACCTGAGATTGGGCCTTGTAGTTGCCCTGGACCCCTCCAGCTGGGGGCTCAGAGCTCTCCTGCTTTCTATACAGGGCATCCATTTCGTTTGGCGTCATTGCAAACTCTTTCCACACAATGTTGATTTGCTTCTGCTATCTGCCCTCTCCCAACTAGTCCTCCATTGCAGAGAGAGGATGTAATTCAGCCATTTTGAGATATTGTCAAGAGCAACGGCAGATCAACTCAACATGGATCAAACAAGAAGGCTTATGGTGTACAGGTAGAGCAGAAATGAATTTACTTTCACACACACAAATCCCTTCTGTGAATGTAAATGCCAAATATCCACCATAGTTTCCCTAGAGAATGTGTTCTAATAGCAACTACAGTAAGTAAAGAAGGGGAATGGATAGCATCCAAGATTATTTATTTATCGTCATATTTACGTGTCTCATTTCTAAAAGATTTTCCACAAGGTGACTTGCAACAAATTTCAAAGGTACTCAGGAGGATCCTTCTAGGTTTACAGACAGACGGAGTGGTATCTTGAGGACTCTGCTGTTATGGATGTGATTCTTAATGGCAGGAGGTTTAAAAGAAACATTTACTGAGATGAAGGGATGAATGAGGTAAGACCATCTACTCTTCTCTCCTTCCTTTTTTAGTCTGATTCATTCTCTCTCTCTCTCTCTCTCTCTCTCTCAATTTGAAACAAAATAAAAAAATTCCTTCTAGTACCACCTTAGAGACCAACTACCAGTAAGTTTGTTCTTGGTATGAGCTTTCGTGTGCATGCACACTTCTTCAGATTCTGATACCAAGAAAAAACTTAGTTGGTCTCTAAGGTGCTACTGGGAGGAATTTTTTTATTTTATTTCGACTATGGCAGACCAACACGGCTACCTACCTGTCTCTTAATTTGAGAGCTCCTCATGTGTCCACTTCCATGCTTTAGCACAAACTCTGAAGGGAAGGAATAATTTCTCCAAGAGCAGGTACCGTGTAGTTTAAAAATATATGGTGTGACAACTGAGATCATGCAGATTGCTGTTGTCATTTAGTGATTGTTATGTATTAAAGTTCTCACCCTAGGCCACTAGGGGTGTTGTGTGTATAAAGTTTCCACTCAGGTCCTCGTCAGTTAGTTTAGGCGGGAAACCCTGGGTTGCTGTTGTTACAATGTTGTCAGCCGGCTGCCTATATAAGCAGGCCGGCTGAGCTATTCAGTTAGTTCTGTTCCAGCCTGAGAATAAATAGAGCTGCTTGAAAATCACTGTGTCATCTACTATATCCACCCACTATTCAACACTGGCGACGAAGGTGGGATCTGATGGACATCAGAGCACAGCCAGATTCGGACACTCACTGAGTGAAATCACTGAGCTGAAACACTGAGCGAAATCACTGAACAGAACCCATTCAGAGCTGACCGTTCTGGCTAGAGCACTGTGTTCCATCCATCGCCCATCACGTCGGCATCGGATCCATGGCTTCATTTGTGCCTCTACCGCCATTTGCCCCAGCCTCTGAAACATGGGACTCATACCTCGCTCGGTTTGACTGCTACCTCCAAGCAAACGAGCTGACAGCAGTGTCAGAGGAACGTAAGCGGGGCCTCTTCCTCAGCCTCTGTGGGCCCGAGGTGTTTGAGACGGCCCGAGCTCTGGTCGCGCCACTAGCAGTCCAGGCAACGCCGTGGGACGTGCTACAAGAGAAGCTCCGCAACCACTACGCTCCAAAGCCGTCCAAAATTGCTGCCCGCCATGCGTTTTACCACCGGAACCAGGCAGAGGGGGAGTCGATCAACAGCTACATCGCCGCCCTCCGAAAGGCCGCACTGCACTGTGAGTTCCGAGACTTAGACGATGCCCTGATGGATCGAATCGTCTGCGGGGTCCGGGACAACCGTCTGCAACGGCGTCTCCTCGCCAAGCCAGACCTCACGCTGCAGAAGGCCACTGAGGAGGCCGCGGCCTCAGAAGCTGCTGAACTCTCCGCCCAGCAGATCCACAAGGCCAGCAGCCCGCATCCTGCTAAGAAGCCAATCCCAGTGCACCATGAGGAGGCCAGCAGTGACGTGGCATCCTCCAGCGAAGACGATGACGTGCACCAGACGAAGCGGGAGCGCGGGAAGTTCAAACAGAGGTCCAAGGACCAATCAGAATGTGCTGGTTGTGGAGGCAACCATTCCCGCGTCAAGTGTCGATTCAGAGACGCCATCTGTCGGCGATGCTCCAGAAGGGGCCACATCGCTAAGGTCTGCCGATCAGCTCCATCCGACACACCCCCTTCACCGTCTCGCAAGTCCAAGTCTTCACCCCAGTCCACCAACAGGAGCTGTTTCGCCCTCACCAACTGCCGTTGCTCGTCTGGAACCACGATTGGCCAAACCGACTCGCCTACACGACGCAAACTACACGTCACCGTGCTCATCGAAGGAGCTCCATGTGACATGGAGATCGACACAGGGTCTGCCTTGTCCATCGTGTCCTGGAGCACCATCAAAAGACTCGTGCCCAAGCTGTCCAAGAGGCAACTCGACCCACACCGCATACATCTGAGAGACTACCAGGGAAACGACATCCCCGTGGTAGGCGTTGGCCAGTTCCGGGTCGCTTTCAAGAATTTTTCGGGCCTGCTCCGACTGGTGGTGGTTGAAGGCATGCGGCCTAGCCTCCTAGGACTAGACTGGTTCGATGCCCTCGGCCTGGAAGTCATCGGCATCAACAGCATCTCTGACACAGAGGTTGAGGGCCTAATCAAAGACTTTGCTGAGGTTTTTGATGGCACTTTGGGTCAATATACAGGCACGCCCATCTCCTTTAGTCTTGATCCGCAAGTCGCCCCCATCAAGCTAAAGCCACGCCGGGTCCCGTTTGCTCTCAAGGCTAAGGTGGACGAACAACTGGACAAGCTGATTGCGCAAGGCGTTTTGGAGCCAGTTGACCACGCCAAGTGGGAAACCCCCATCGTCACGCCTGTCAAGCCAGATGGGTCAGTGAGAATATGCGCAGACTACAAGTGCACAATTAACAAGGCACTTCAGCAGCATGCTTATCCGGTTCCTGTCGTCCACCACCTGCTGCATTCCCTGGGTGAAGGCAAGGTCTTCGCTAAACTGGACCTTGCCCAAGCCTACCAACAACTGCCCGTCGACGACACCACCGCTGAAGCTCAGACGATCGTCACCCACCGAGGGGCGTTCCGGTGCCGCCGGCTGCAGTTTGGGGTGAGTGTGGCTCCTGGCATCTTTCAAAGCCTCATGGAGCGCCTCCTGCAGGGGCTTCCAGGCGTGGTGCCGTATTTCGATGACGTGTTGGTGTCCGCAGACTCAAATCAGCAGCTGTTCGAGCGCCTCCGCGCTGTGCTGACAAGGTTCCAGGAGGCCGGGCTCAAGGTGAAGAAAGAAAAGTGCCAGATCGCCGTTCCACAGGTGGAGTTCTTGGGCTACCTTATCAACGCCTCCGGTCTTCATCCAACTGCATCCAAGATCCAGGCCATCCAGCAGGCCCCGATCCCAGAGAACAAGACGGAGTTGCAGGCGTTCTTGGGGCTGCTGAACTTCTACAACATGTTCCTGCCCCACAAAGCAACGCTAGCCGAGCCTCTCCACCGCCTCCTCAGCACGAAGGCACCGTGGTCCTGGGGTCATCAGGAAACGGCGGCCTTCAATGCAGTCAAAGCCCTCCTCTCATCAGACAGTGTGCTGGTACAGTACAGTGAAGCCAGGCCACTGGTCCTCGCCTGTGACGCCTCGCCATTTGGCATCGGCGCTGTCCTCAGTCACCGGTTTCCAGACGGAAGGGAAGCACCGCTCGCCTACTTCTCCCGGACGCTGTCTCCGGCCGAACGGAATTACAGCCAACTCGACAAGGAGGCACTGGCACTTGTGGCTGGAGTGAAGAGGTTCCACGAATACCTCTACGGAAGAACCTTTGACCTCATCACTGACCACAAGCCGCTCCTGGGCCTCCTCGCTGGTGACAGACCAACTCCACCGGTCCTCTCACCACGCATGCTGCGTTGGACTGTTTTTCTGGCAGCCTACAGCTACCACCTCATCCATCGCCCTGGAAAATCGCTGGGCCACGCTGACGCCCTCAGTCGTTGCCCTCTTCCAGCGCTTGTGGAAGACCCGGCTCCTGCTTCATCGCTCCTTCTGATTGAGGACCTCCCAGCAGCGCCAGTATCAGCCGCTGATGTGGCCTCTGCCTCTGCCCAGGACCGCACCATCAGCCGTGTGCTCAACTGGGTGTGGAGGGGGTGGCCTGAAGGGCCCTTCGCATCAGAGTTCCAGCCGTTTGCAACCAGACAGCACGAACTCTCAGCTCATCGTGGTTGCCTACTGTGGGGAGACCGAGTCGTGGTTCCCCAAAGACTCCGCCAACGCGTCCTCGAGGCTCTGCACATTGGCCACCCGGGGATCGTCAAAATGAAGGCATTGGCTCGGTGTTACGTCTGGTGGCCTAAGATGGACGATGCCATCACCTCTTGGGTTGCCTCCTGTCAAGCATGCCAAGAATCGAGACCTGCACCGCCAGCAGCTAAGGGCAACACCTGGGAGACGCCCAAAGCACCCTGGTCGAGGGTGCACATCGATCTTGCTGGCCCCTTTCACGGCCGGACATTTATGGTAGTGGTGGACGCCTATTCCAAATGGCTGGAGGTGGCCCTGATGCCCTCCACCACTACTGAGGCTGTCATCCGGGTGCTACGGGGCCTGTTTGCAACTCATGGGTGTCCTGATGTCCTCGTTTCTGACAACGGACCTCAGTTCACATCAGGCACCTTTGAGAGGTACCTCTTGGGGCTGGGCATCCGCCATGCCCTAACGGCACCATTTCACCCGGCCAGCAACGGGCAGGCGGAGAGAATGGTGCGCTCGGCAAAAGAGGCGCTGGCGCGCCTGGACCAAGGGAACTGGCATGAGCGGGTTGCTGAATACTTGCTCGTGCAGCACATCACTCCTCATACAGCCACAGGGCGGAGCCCAGCCGAACTGCTTATGGGCCGCCGTCTTAGGTCTCCGCTTGACCGGCTGCACCCGGACTTTGGTGTGGCCGAGCCCCCAGGCTGTGCTAACACGCCACGGTCCTTTATTCCAGGGGATCGGGTTTTTGCCCGGAACTTTGTGGGGGACATTCCTTGGGTGCCGGCCAGGGTAGTGGGAGTCACTGGGCCCCGCTCGTACCAGGTGGCACTTGAGAATGGACACTTGTGGCGCCGGCACATAGACCAGCTAAGGCGCAGGGTTGGGGATTTGGACACTACCGCTGTGCCCCCAACTGCAGCCCCAGCTCCGGAGCAGACGCTAACGGAAGGCGAGGCTCCACCTACACCTCCCTCACAAACTGCGGGTGTGGAGCTGAGCCGAGCCGCTTCGGTGGTTCTGCCTGGCTCTCCTGAGACTCAGACCACTGCTGGGCCTGACTGTCCGCCGAGTCCGCTCGCGGCGGTTCCTCCAACAGCAGCAGAGCCAGGGAACT
Organism: Darevskia armeniaca; assembly: GCA_034641395.1. NCBI lineage: Eukaryota > Metazoa > Chordata > Lepidosauria > Squamata > Lacertidae > Darevskia > Darevskia armeniaca. Next base: position 789,520 of record JAWWNF010000148.1, read on the forward strand.
CGGGCTCAACGCCATCTTTGGTTGCACCACAGTTGCAGCAGGAATTGGGTGGGCCCCTGGACTCTGATACTGGCCCTCGGCGGTCCGGCAGGGTTTCCAAGCGCCCAGCATATTTAAAAGACTATGTACAGTGGACAAATATTGTTGATAGTGAAACAGTTATGCTTGCGAACTTGTAAAATTGAAACCGATATGCTTATGTGCCTTCCTGAAACCAATAAGAGTATTGCTGTATGTAATGGAACCATTATGATTGTAACTAATGCCTTATCTCGGTGGGGAGGGGTGTTATGTATTAAAGTTCTCACCCTAGGCCACTAGGGGTGTTGTGTGTATAAAGTTTCCACTCAGGTCCTCGTCAGTTAGTTTAGGCGGGAAACCCTGGGTTGCTGTTGTTACAATGTTGTCAGCCGGCTGCCTATATAAGCAGGCCGGCTGAGCTATTCAGTTAGTTCTGTTCCAGCCTGAGAATAAATAGAGCTGCTTGAAAATCACTGTGTCATCTACTATATCCACCCACTATTCAACAGTGATGGCAAAGGAAGGCTTTTACCCCCCCCCACCCCATATGGACACTCTGTTTCCAATCACATGTAATTCATCCTCAAAGGCATCTCTGGTTATTATTATGAGACATAAAGTAATAATAGCAAATGCTTAAAAAAATTAACGTGATCTCTCTCTCTCTCTCTCTCTCTCTCTCTCTCTCACACACACACACACACACACACACACACACAAACACACACATTTATATAGAGCACATTGCAGTAGTCCAAGCGGGAGATAACCAGAGCAAGGACCACTCTGGCGAGACAGTGCACAGGCAGGTAAGATCTCAGCCTGCGTACCAGATGGAGCTGGTAGACAGCTGCCCTGGACACAGAATTAACCTGTGACTCCATGGACAGCTGTGAGTCCAAAATGACTCCCAGGCTGCACACCTGGTCCTTCAGGGCACAGTTACCCCACGGAGGATCAGGGAGTCCTCCACACCTGCCCACCCCATCCCCCAGAAACAATACTTCTGCCTTGTTGGGATTCAACTTCCATCCATTAGCCCCCATCCATCCTCCAACCACCTCCAGTCACTCATATGGATGAGCAAGCCTCTCTTCTCTTCCCCCACCAGCCTAAGACATTCACTTTAGTCCTTTTAGTGGGTGTGTCGAGAAGTTGTACATGCCTGTCTCTCTTCCCCTACTTTTCACAGCTGTGCCATGGGAGAAGAGAACCACACGGGTCCATTGCAGTTCATTCTCCTGGATGTCTCTGCCCAGCCAGAGCATCAGCATCTCCTTGCTTTGCTCTTCCTCACCATGTACCTGTTGATCCTTCTGGGGAACCTGCTGATTGTCCTGCTGGTCTACTCTGATGCTCACCTCCTCCACACACCAATGTATTTTTTCCTTAGCCACCTTTCTTTGGCAGACGTGGGCTTTGCTTCTGTGATTGTCCCCAAGATGCTGCAGAACCTTCTCTTTCAGGTCAAGACCATCTCCTATGGTGGTTGCTTTTTGCAGATGTATTTCTACATGGCGTTTGGCAACACAGACAGCTTCATCTTGGCTTCCATGGCTTATGATCGCTACGTGGCCATCTGCCACCCATTACACTATGCCACACGCATGAACCACAAACGTTGCCTCCTACTGGTGGTTGCTTGTTGGCTCCTGGCATCTCTCCATTCCCTGCTGTATACGCTGTTAATGTCCCGTCTGACCTTCTGCTCCTCTCAGGAGATCCCCCAATTCTTCTGTGAGATCTACCCATTGCTGGGACTTGCATGCTCAGACACAAGCACTGTGAAGACCACAGCTCTAATCGAGGGCTTTTTGGATGTTTTGGGCCCATTCTTCCTCATTGTGATTTCCTACGTTTACATTTTTTACACCATTCTAAATGTCCCATCCACCCATGGGAAGCGCAAGGCCTTCTCCACGTGTGGTTCTCATCTGGCTGTGGTAGTCCTCTTCTATGGCACCCTCTGTTGGGTCTACTTGCAGCCGACCTCCTCCAGGAAGTCAGACCAGAATAGCATTGTGGCTTCTCTCATGTACACTGTGGTGACCCCCATGCTGAACCCCTTCATTTACACCCTCAGGAATAAGGAGATGAAAGCTGCTTTGAGAAGACTGATCATCAAGGTGAAAATGGTTCAAGGATGCTAGAAGACAAAGGACACCAGGGAAGATTTAAACAGGCTTCGTGGTCATCCCTTCTCTGTCAAAAACCATATTTAAGTGTGGGGGGTGAGAGATCTCTGTGACTCGGCATCCTCACTAAACTACAATTCCAGAATTCTTAGGGAGAAGTTAGAACTGGTATATAGAATCAATTTAGTATAGCTATTTATGAATTACAGCTTTGATATGCCAATAAAGGTTATGGAATTGGAATTGGAATTACAGCTGATTTTCACCAGATTTTTCTGCTTAATAAAATACTGAGTGATGGGGTGTGATTTATTATGATTAATACACATTTATTCCAATCTTCTTCAATGGAGCTCAGGGTAGTTTACATTATTCCTCCTTGCCTCCTTGTGACACTCCTGTGTGGAAGATTAGGCTGGGAGAAGTGGCCCAAATTGAAATTCACCAACCCTGATCTCACAATGCACACAGACAATTTTGCCCCCCTCATTCACTTGAAACCTCCCCAAGCTTCCATCCAAAAGTTTGTCAAAATGAACTTTTGACATGAATTCTAGCAGCTCCCAGGATCTCTATAACACAACAGTAAAAGGGTAAAGGTAAAGGGATTCCTGGCTGTTAGGTCCAATCGCCGCCGACTCTGGGGTTGCGACGCTCATCTCGCTTTACTGGCCGAGGGAGCCGCCGTTTGTCCGCAGACAGCTTACAGGTCATGTGGCCAGCATGACTAAGCCGCTTCTGGCGAACCAGAGCAGCGCATGGAAATGCCGTTTACCTTCCCACCGGAGCAGCACCTATTTATCTACTTGCACAACAGTAGAAACTGTTAATTTTTATTTTTTTTACAATATTCTTATGATATAAAAATCTCTGGAATTTAATTATTACAAAAAAATAAGGCAAGTTAATTGGATTCTAAGGGAAAGGAAGATCCTGATCATTTGTATTCAGTATGTGATATTTTATTTCATACAATTTATTTCCCAAATTTACTAGCATTTCTACTGATGAGAAAAATGGTTCTCATGATTTTAGATTCTGTGTTATTACCGGTATATGTTTACATTTTGTATGCCCTGCATTTAGTTGGCTATATTAATGACTTTTTGTCTTTGTTTACTTGTCTCTGTGGTTTCATAACAATAAGAATATGAAAACTAATAAAAATAAGTTTGAAAAATATATGATTATATAATGAGTTCATCCTGATTTACTTGCACAAAGCTTCCACACAGGTTAGACTACATCTGGTCTTTATTGAGAATTAATTTGGGTTGGTTTGTCTTCTCACTGTTGTAGGACAGTGAGCAGACCTGGTTTCCTTGCTTGGTGTTTATGTATCTTCTCTCTGGTTCTTAATTACCTCACTCCACACTTTTCAATGCATTTTCCTATCACTTTAATGACCACAAGAAGTAGGTCGTCCCCCCCCTAAAGTGGATTTGTTGCACAAGGGTGACACAGCAATCCACTTTAATTGCACAAACTTAAATTTTCCAGAATATGCTTGAATGCCTCAAGCAATAAAACCGACAGTCAGGAGGCACTCAAGACGAGATCACTCCCCATAAACAGCAGAGAGTTTCTGGAGATTTCATAGATACCGTACTTGTCTCTTAATTTGGAAGCTAACAGGTAGAATACTTTGGCCACCTCATGAGAAGAGAAGACTCCCTGGAAAAGACCCTGATGTTGGGAAAGATTGATGGCACAAGGAGAAGGGGACGACAGAGGACAAGAAGGTTGGACAGTGTTCTCGAAGCTACTAACATGAGTTTGACCAAACTACAGGAGGCAGTGGAAGACAGGAGTGCCTGGCGTGCTCTGGTCCATGGGGTCATGAAGAGTCAGACACGACTAAACGACTAAACAACAACAGGTAGAATGCCACACCACACCCAAGGAATACAGAGAGATAAATCACAAACTAAACAACTCTGTATGTAGTTTACAAAAACTCATTAATTACAAAGCCAAGCAGTCCAAATATTTCTGAAATAAGTCCATGAGAGAAACTCTCTATGCATATACTTGTGCTGGGGTGGTCCCAACAGAACTCCTACAACAAGATACCCAGATTTCATTCTCTGTTTCGTGAATCTTCTTCTGGTAAAGGAACTATACAATGGCAGTTCAACGCTCCACCAAATAGATCAGCTCCATCCTTGGAACGGCACTTTGCTCATCTTTCAAAAAAGAGCAAAGTCCAAGTGTTTGGACTGCTTGGCTTTGAGATACTGAGTTGCGCAAGTCATTATTATTTTGGCATTGCATATATATTATTTAAGGTTTCATGTAACAGAAGCTGTTGAAATGCTGTACGTTATTGTTAATGAGTTTTTGTAAACTACATACAGTGGTACCTTGGGTTACGAACAGTCCTGCTTACGAACGCTTCAGGTTACGAACTCCACAAACCCGGAAGTAGGTGTCCCGGGTTGTGAACTTTGCCCTGGGATATGAACGCAATCTGCTTCCGGGGCCGCAGGAGGCCTATGTAGGGAATGCGCGCCTTGGGTTAAGAACGGACTTCCGGAACTAATTAAGTTCGTAACCCGAGGTACTACTGTACAGAGTTGTTTAGTTTGTAACAGGTAGATTGGCAGCTGCTACTTTCATTCCATCACATCCATTTTGTTTCTGACATTCCCTATCGTCCTGTAAATTTGTGAATGCAAAGATGTTCACAGAAACACCGTGAAAGAAACGCCTGCAAACATTGTCCCATTCCCAGTGGCGGAGCTTCATTCTCTGGCACTGAGGGCGGGGCACGCATACTGGGGGCATGGTGCACTGTCCGCAGGGGTGTGGCGCACGTTCTGGGGCAGAGCGCGCAGCCTGCAGGGGTGGGGCGCCCAGCGCGGGCGGGGGAGCAGCCGCGATGGAACCCCCCCAGATCGCGGCAATGGGGGCGGTGCGCTCCCATCGCCCCCACCTTCCTCCGTCCCTGCCCATTCCTAGAGGCTTTACATTATTCCACAACTTTGCTCCCTGAGGGACAGATGGTCTTGGCCTTACATGTTGATATGGATGGAAAAGTGGAGAACTGTGCCAATTAACAAGCTCTCCCTGGCACAGTTCTCCCCTGCTATCAATGCTCCTGGGGACTGTTTCTCAGCCGAACGAAATAGTTTATTTATGTATCTATTTTATTCATATCACACATTTCTCCCAGTTGCGATTTCTCACAGATCCTAATGGTCAAGGAGGTGTTCATTGCTGCAGCCCAGCGAAATTTCAACTGTCAAGAGGCCTCTTTCCTCCTTGGAGATTGCACAACTTCCATGAAATGAAATATATGCTCCATTCAGGATTACAAGGTGCAGTGGAACGTGTACATCAAAGATGGAGAAGGCATCCTGTTGATTTTAAACAACTGCCACCTTACACTTTGTAATGTTTTTATCTATCATCCAAATAAAAGAGATCTTATGGAGCCTGCAAGGAAGGAAAAAAGAATCTCTCTGAGCCAGTTTCCAAGCTGGCTATGATGCTTTCTTTCCCGAATGGATATATTTTCCACCACACACAGATTCCTGTTTTGTCAACAGGAGGGTGCACCAACTTCATGGAACTAGCACCTCCTTATCAGGTGAGTCCCAGTCACTTTATTTAAGAGCCATATAACCGGTGTGCATCACCATCTCCTGCTCCCATAAGTCAGAGGTGGGAATGGAGAATTGATGGCCTAGATGTTGACCTCCAATTCTCTCCATCTTGGTGGCTGGGGTTGATGGGAGCTGGAATTGAGTGAGGAGGACTGAAAGTATGAGAAACATAGAAGCCAAATCCAGACATTTTGGCCATTCATTCATTCATTCATTCATTCTATACCAAGTCTTCATCACATGGTTCTTTTTATGCAGTTTAAAGTAAATAAAAATACAAATTCCAGGGAGGTACCTAGGAAACTGCCTCATATTGCCCAATCAGACCATTGGTCCACCATGAGATTCTCAGATGATGGGCGGTATAGAAATGGAATACATAATAAAATAAAATAATAATAATAATAATAATACAGTGGTACCTCGAGTTACAAACGCCTCAAGTTACAAACGCTTCAGGTTATAAACTCCGCTAACCTAGAAGAGTTACCTCGAGTTGAGAACTTTGCCCCAGGATGAGAACGGAAATCGTGTGCCGGCGGCGCTGCTGCAGTAAGAGGCCCCATTAGCGAAAGCACGCCTCTAGTTAAGAACAGTTTCAGGTTAAGAACAGACCTCCGGAACGAATTTAGTTCGTAACTAGAGGTACCACTGTAACCCTTTTTTAAAGTCCTCCAAACTGGCGGTCATCCTGTGGAGAACATTTGATAGTTTAAGTAAGCACTCTTTGATGAATCAACGAATCACTTTCATTGATCCATGCTGAATCTTGCAATGTTCAGCTTCTTTGCATGGTACTGATTTCTAGTATTATGAGGGAGGTGAGAAGAACAATGCACAGTATTCCAAGTGTGGTCACATATTTGTATGATGGCATTATGATATTGGCATAGGGCAGTTTGATTTTTCAATCCCTTTGCCAACAATCCCTAAAAAAGGAATTTGCCTTTTTCGTGGCTGCCACATACTTGGTCATTGTCTTAGAGCTACATCAAGATGAACATGTGGAGTACTGTATCTTCCAACTGTTCCAATGATTCATCAGTATGCGGATAATACCCAGCTCTACCTCTCTTTCAAATCAGAACCAGTGAAGGTGGTGAAGGTCCTGTGTGAGTGTCTGGAGGCGGTTGGAGGATGGATGGTGGCTAACAGATTGAGGTTGAATCCTGGCAAGACAGAAGTTCTGTTTTGGGGGGACAGGAGGAGGGCAGGTGTGGAGGACTCTCTGGTCCTGAATGGGGTAGCTGTGCCCCTGAAGGACCAGCTGCATAGCCTGGGAGTCATTTTGGACTCACAGCTGTCCATGGAGGCGCAGGTCAATTCTGTGTCCAGGGCAGCTGTTTACCAGCTTCATCTGGTATGCAGGGTGACTCCCTACCTGCCTGCGGACTGTCTCACCAGAGTGGTGTATGCTCTTGTTATCTCTTGCTTGGACTACTGCAATGCGCTCTACGTGGGGCTACCTTTGAAGGTGACCCAGAAACTACAACTAATCCAGAATGTGGCAGCTAGACTGGTGACTGGGAGCGGCCGCCGAGACCACATAACACCGGTCTTGAAAGACCTACATTGGCTCCCAGTACGTTTCCAGGCACAATTCAAAGTGTTGGTGCTGACCTTTAAAGCCCTAAATGGCCTCGGTCCAGTATACCTGAAGGAGTGTCTCTGGTGGTTCCCTCATTGCAAGAAGCCAAGTTACAGGAATCTAGGCAGAGGGCCTTCTTGGTAGTGGCACCCGCCCTGTGGAACGCCCTCCCACCAGATGTCAAAGAGAAAAACAACTACCGGACTTTTAGAAGACATCTGAAGGCAGCCCTGTTTAGGGAAGCTTTTAATGTTTGACGGACTATTGTATTTTAATTTTTTTTTGGAAGCCGCCCAGAATGACTGGGGAAACCCAGCCAGGAGGGCGGGGTATAAATAAATTATTATTATTATTATTATTATTATTATTATTATTATTATATTTCAAAACTACATAAAAAGAGGTGTGGGAATGCCCAGAATATAAGGAGGAAAGGAACAGGAAGGAAGCAGCCCTGATGTTATGGGAGAATGGAGGCATTTTGGGCTATGTAAATAAAGTGACTTCCCCCAAAGAAGCCTGAGAACTGCTAAGGGTGCTGGGAATTGTAGTTCTGTGAAAGGTAAAATACAATTCCCAGGATTCTTCAGGGGAAGTCATGGGATTTAAATGCGCTTTACATGTATCGCATGAATGTAGCCTAGATCTCCTTAAGTACCAGGATGGAAGAAAATAAACAGGGGCATATAAACAAGGGCATAGCGCCACCTGCCAGTGCCTGGAGAGGGTGCACCCGTGCCAGGGGGCACTCACCCAGCCCTGCTGCCGATGCCGCTGGGCAGGCACAGGGCACAGAGGGTGCCCTTCACACTCTGTGCCCCACAGCCCTCACTGCTGCCAGGCAGGCATTTGTATGCCTAGCAGGGTCAGGGCACAGAGGGCGAAGACCATCTTCTGTGCTCCCCAGCCCCTGCCGCTGACGGGCGGGTGCTCATGTGCCGGAGGGGGCACCTGGTTTGTGCTCCCCCCAATGTGTGCTCGGGGCAATGGCCCTCCTGGCACACACACACACACACACACCCCATGATTGGACATAAATGTACTCAATAAATACAACCCTATCTCAGGAAAGTGGCTCACACATTTTGCCACACAGATATGTGAAGTAGGTTGCAGTCTTGATTCAAATTGTTTGTGTGTGTGTGTCTTTTGTGAGCTCAGCTGCCACATTCTCCAAAGGGAAATCTGTGACCTGCTGCAGGTAAGCAAGACCCAACCGAACCCTTCTCGTTGTGTGGATAAGTTGCAAGGTTGCACAGCAGCAGTTAAACAGTATCCTTCTATCTTGGTCTCTCATTCCCTTTTACAGATGTAAAATGGCCAGAAAGAACCAAACAAGCATCTCTGAAATGGTCCTTTTGGGTATCTCTGCCCTGGCAGAACATCAGAGTCTCCTCTTCTTTCTTTTTCTCTTCATCTACCTGTTAACCCTACTAGGGAACCTTTTGATAATCCTGCTGATCCACTTTGATGACCACCTCCATCGCACCCCAATGTACTTCTTCCTCAGCTACCTCTCGCTGGCAGATGCCATGTTTGCTTCCACCACTGTTCCCAAGATATTGATGAGTCTGATGTCCGAAACCAAGACCATCTCCTTCAATGGCTGCTTGATCCAGATGTATTTCTTCTTGACATTTGGCAACACTGATAATTTCCTCTTGGCCTGCATGGCTTATGACCGCTATGTGGCCATCTGCCGCCCTTTACATTACACCACCGTGATGAGCCACAAGCGCTGCCTCGTTTTGGCATCCGGGTCCTGGATCATTTCCGCTCTCCACTCCTTGCTCTACACGCTTCTGGTCTCCCGCCTGTCTTTCTGCGCCTCTAGGGAGATCCCTTACCTCTTCTGTGACGTCTATCCTCTTTTGGAGCTCTCCTGCTCTGACACAGGGCTCATAAAAATTCTGGTGCAGACAGAGGGAGTTGTGGATATCCTAGGGCCTTTTGTTCTCATCTTCATCTCCTACATCCACATATTCTGTGCTATCATGAGAGTCCCACCTACCGCTAGGAAGCGTAAAGCCTTCTCCACCTGTGGCTCCCACTTGGCTGCGGTGGTCTTGTTCTATGGCACCATCAGCTCCCTCTATTTCCAGCCTGCCTCTGCCTACGCAGCCCAGAAAGGCACTGTCATCTCTCTCTTGTATGCAGTGGTCACACCCATGCTTAACCCATTCATCTACAGCCTGAGGAACCAGGACATAAAGGCAGCAGCACGGAGGCTTCTCGGCAGGATCAGAGGTTTTCTGAGGAAGCAAGCCCCTGGAAAAGGCACAGTGTCTTTTTCATGAATGCATCGAATGTGTTGCTGATGGCGGTGGTGTTGATATATTAAAAAATACTCTCCATAAAAAGAATAATCAAGGCGGCTAGAAAAATCAATAAAATACGCCAAACAATTTAAAGATTAATGTTGCACACCAACTAAAGCTGCTAAACAAACCAGCAGCAATCTTCAAAATAGAGTTGCTACCACACATGGCATTGACTTTTCCACACTTGGGAAAGACGCATTTTGCTCACCCACTTTTGACAAGGAACCTGCGTGACATCAGGTATGCCTTCCCTGTTTTGCTTTCATCGCCACTCAGAAAATCTGACTTTTTGTAGGACGATGGAGTAGCTTTGAAATTACTCCAAGGGAAGATTACTCACCACCACACAGCAGAGTGGTGTTTGCCAGTTATGGATGATATAGCAATTTCCTTCTCTGTAAGTCCACCTCTCCTCTATATGACAGAGCTCAATATGGGAAAGCTGCATATTCCTGCATGGCAGGGGGTTGCACTAGGGGTGTCCAACTTCCAAGAGACTGTGATCTACTCCCACTATAAATAAACTGGCAGTGATCTACCCATTGAATTGATCGAAATTGCTGAGCTTTTTTGGGGGGAGGATCAGCCAAAGTTGAGCTTTTTGGGGGGGTTGCGGGGCATCAGGGTCCCACGATCGACCAGAATCGACCAGGTACATCCCATGATCGACAGGTAGATCACAATCGACCTGTTGGACACCCCAGCACTAGATTATCCTCAGGGTCCCTTCCAACTCTACAATTCTAAAAAGCAACATAGCAGTTATATATTATGTGCAACTAACTCCAGTTAATATCCTGGCAGCCACGTTTTGAATCAATTGAAATCTCTAAACACTCTTTAAATGCACTTGACTTTCATTGTATTATTGTAGTCTAATTTGCATATCATAAATACATGTGCTGTGAGTTGGGAGGGGGGCGCATGCCTGAAACTCTTTTAATTCCTGGATCCAGCAAGGATTCAGTTGCTGGAATAGCCAGGCCAGCTTCCTGATGAGGTAATGGTATCCTAAGTATGGGTCATTAAGGTAACAAAGGAAGTGGCTCTGTGTCAGAAAACAAATGGGTGGGCCCTCTCCCTCAACTGGCTGTTAGTTATAAGGACAAAAGCCAGAGTTGTGGTGTGTGTGTGTGTGTGTGTGTGTGTGTGTGTGTGTGTGTGTGTGTGAACTGGAAGCTAGAAGCAGGCTGCAGGCTGAAGCCTGTGAGGGAGAGACATGCTTGATTTCTGCAGGAATCCAAGGCTGTGACTATGGGAGAAGCATGTGTAAATAAACCATATATCACAAAGACACCACAGTCTCAGCTGTCCTTCATTCCGAGGAAAGTGAACCCTGAGTAAGTGCCTAGAACCCCTGGAATTTTGCACCACAGGGAGATTGGGTTGGCGTGCAACACATGGATGACTGTGGCCAAGTCTGACTTCTCCAGGAAAAGGACAGAACAGCTACAGCAGCCAAAAGTGTTTTAAGAAGTCATCCCAACCACCTGGGCAATCTCAGGCAGTGCTGGATTCAGGAGTACCCATAAGCAACAAAACAAAGTGCAACAGCATCATACACATTCTCCATGACTCGTGACTCTGCAGTAAATAGTATCTCTGTCTTGCTGGATTAATTCTCCACTTGCTCAGGCTACTCCTTCAGTGTACCCTGATACTAGTTCAGAAACGTCATAATCGCCACCACCTGCCTAGTATGTACGTAAGTGGTCCTGTGTCCTCCTTTAAAGTCCTCTTTTAAAGTCCTCTTCATTCTCTATGTGAAAGGCTGTCTGGCTCCAAGTCAATTTTAAAGATAAGTAACCACTGGGCCGCTTGGGCTTGCTGATCGAAAGGTCAGCGGTTCGAATCCCCGCAACGGGGTGAGCTCCCATTGTTCAGTTCCTGCTCCTGCCAACCTAGCAGTTCGAAAGCATATCAAAGTGCAAGTAAATAGGTACCGCTCCAGCAGGAAGGTAAACGGCGTTTCCGTGCGCTGCTCTGGTTTCGCCAGAAGCGGCTTAGTCATGCTGGCCACATGACCCGGAAAAACTGTCTGCAGAAGAGGACAAATGCCAGCTCCCTCGGCCTGTAAAGCAAGATGAGCGCCGCAACCCCAATCATTCACAACTGGACTTAATTGTCAGGGGTCCCTTTACCTTTACCTTTTAACCCCAAAGAGGAGAGCAGGTAGATGGCCCTTGAATCTGCCCACCCACGACTAGCACCTAAACAGCAGACCATGCAGGCACACCCAGGTCACCTGCAATGGCTGGGGAGATTTGTTGTCTTTCTGTTTAAACGATAGTAACTATATCCAAGTTTACACCTATACGTATAAATTATCATGTACAAATGTTATGCAAATCAGCATCCTCTTTTTTGGAGAGCTGGGTGTCGTGGACTGATGGGAGCCTCAGCCTAAACCTCAGGATGATGCCACCTAGTGGCTTCATGTAGAGCAGAGATGAGGAACCTCAGACTGGGCTCACCAGGGGTCCCAATTCAGCCCGTGAGGCCACCTCGCCCCAATCACACCCACATGCCCCATGTGGGCAGGTAAAGGCCTGGTTTCAAAGGAGCACTTTAAGGGCACTCCTGGGGGTTCCTTGGCAAGTGGGAATTGCATTTGGTGCCTTTTGCTCAGAGCATCCAAGGGCTGCCAATACTTGCTGAAAGCAAGCAGCAGGAAGTGAATCATTTGATGCAAGCTAGTATGCAAAGGCAAATGCTTCGTCCTGACATCAAAATGATGTCACGTGCTATTTCCGCACCTGGTTGCATTTTATTGAAAAGTAAATGTCTGCAGCACTTTAGTGCAATGGTATCCCATATATACATTTTAATATGAAAATTTGCCTAATAAACGCATTTGCAAAGCAACATTCCCATTCCCTAATATAACACACTTTTCATGTTTTAATAGGAGGTGCTGCTGGCCTTCTCCCACCCCTAGGGAGGAAATGGCGGGAGCTGCCCTCTGGTGTGATTCAGAGCAGGCCCCACTCCCACTGCAGTGGTCCTTGATTCCCAGTTCAACCACTGGGTAAGGTTGATTTGATTCCCATCCTTATTCCAAATGTAGCTCTTCACTTCTCCCTTGTCCCCAATATGAACCCCCCCCCAATTGTTCCTGATGTAGCTCTTCACTTCCTGCTAGTTTCTGATGTTGATCTTCCCTCTCCCCCTTGTTCCTCGTGTAGATCTTCATGCCCCCTTCCTCCCTGCAGTGGGGACATTTCGTGGTTCATCTCAGGTTCCAAAATGCCTTAGCCCTGCCCTGCCTGACATAGGCAGAAGTGTTTCAGTATAAAATGTTGTAAATTTAAACAGGGAGAACAGGTAGAGAAAAACGGGACTCCACATCGCCATCTGGTGGCACAATGTTATACCGCACATACAACGCATATAAATTGCTTTTTCGTTACCAGTCTAGCTGAATCCATAGAGGTTAAAAAGCAAGGTCGGTTTGTAGTCTGAATTGTGTTGCAATCTTTGGTGGTCTGAGTTCATGTAAACAGATACAGGTACGATAACATCCAGTTTATGGGGGGAACATAAGTTGGGAAGAGGCTTGTCAGAGATCTCTACAGGCTCCCAATGCAAATCTTTTAATGAGACCCTTCCTGTTTCATATCGGAACTTAGAGATAATTAAGCAAAGCAGTTCTGTTGGGTTTTGTTCCATTTTACCCAGTGCTTTTGTTCAAGCCTGAAGATCAAGTGGGCAAGGAGTTAAGAGCATCCAGACAGAGGCAGGTAAGGATGGATTTAGCTACTATCTTGAGGCATGCTGCAGTCTCTGATGCCCCATTAACTTTTAACACAATGTCTGTAAACTGTGCTAGGCACCCTTTATTTAGACTTCCATCAGCTGGATGAGACAGAATGCGAGTCTGTGGTGGGACTGAATTTGTCTGGCCCAGAACAAGGCAAGGCAAGGCAAGGCAGCCCTTCTGATGCAAGATCAACCAGGCACAAAAGTTTGGAGAGAAAATGTGTGTTCCTATAGGCATGAGCAACAGAGATCTGTGAATGGAAAGGCTGTGGGTATGTTGTGCACAAGGATGTAAAATGTAGACATTTGATATATGGAAGGGGAATGTAAAGCACAAAATACCGTAGGTAAAGTGATTGTGGGACAGTAGAAGACCTCAAATATGTGCTGTAGTTTCAGCTTGATTGCTCACCTTCACATCCTAAGCTTATTATTGTGAATTATACTGCCCCATTTTTGGGGGGAGAAGTGTTTACCACAGTTTTCCACTTCTTTGGGTACTTAGAACAATTAGATTAAGAACAGATAGAGTGAAGAATAGTTTCTAACCAAGAGTTAAAACCATCTTAAATGCTGTAACTAGATAATATGACCTTGGAGAGTTGTGATGAGTATGTACGTATGTGCATGTGTGCCTGAAAATTTGTTTGTTTTGTTTTGTTTTTTGTTTTGTTTTGTTTTTATGGGATGACATTCAATTTCATTGCACTTGTACAACGTTGTACTTGTACAATGACAATAAAGAAATCTTATCTTAACTTGCAAATGGGTCCTTGAAACATCACAACAATGTGGTGCAAAAACAAAAAAAACACCTTTGCATGCATGAGGAACACTGATCCTACAATAAACAGCCATCAGGAAGCCCCCTTCATTGTTTGCACTGGAGCAGACTAACAGGCTGCTTCCAGAAAACCTGTTTATTAATTTGCAGGGAGATTAGATAATGGGCATTTAATTTGCATTCTTTCTGATTTGTGTGCAGAGATACTGCATGATACTTCAAATGATACTTCAAAGCAAGTGTTAGCTAGGGTTGCCACACATCCCTAAAAAAATGTGAGTCTTTTTCTTTTCTTTTTTGAGAAAAGTGTCTCCTGTCCTGTTTGGACTTCAAACAGAACTACTTTTTCTTCACATATTCAAGCTCCTCCTCAAAATTGCATGGGCAGAGGGTGGGTCTGGTGGGGGGAGGAGAGCAAGAATTTGAATGGGAGTTTGTGCAGGCAGAGAGTGGGTCCATGGGAGATCAGAGAGTGAGAGCGAGAGTTATTGCAGGAAGAGGGTGGGCTACTTAATCCACACTTTCAGAAGCCACCTGAAAACTGAAAGACAGCCATCCTTCAAATTTCATGCTTCTCTGAACTTTGCATTGTGGCTCTTCTGTCAAGTAATGTGTACAAAAATGAATTTACTAGGCAAAGTGCTCATAAAAAATGCATATATTACCAAAAAGCACACACAAAATTGCATTACAAATTGCTTTGTAGAAGTGTGCATATAAAATATGCAAATTGGGGGGAAATTGCACTAAAATCCTGATGAATTATCACAAGGACATAAAATAAAAAGCACACTGATGTGGGAGTGTGGAGAATTGAATTTAGGATTATAAAAACAAAAAAACTGAAAGGAACCAAAATGGACAGATCCACACATCCCTACATCCAGTTCAATATCCATGAAACTTTGTGATCAGACGATGGTGTGATCTTACTACCGGTAGATGTGATAACAAACCCATATTTTAGAACATGTCTCACCACCACCAAAAATATATATTCTGTCTGTCTGTCTGTCTCTCTCTCTCTCTCTCCCTCCCTATCGTCTGTCTATATATCTGCTACTGCGCTTAACTGTCTAGTATGCTAGACAGGGGTAAATGATTATCTGCTATCCACTTTCCCCCACTCAGTCATTCATGCTCTCTATACTTCATTCACATGTGCCCTGTGGTCCCTGAATCTGTCAGATTCTTCTTTGATCAGTTATTGCCTTGGTTTTCCATGGCATCATCAGGTTGCAAAAGATAATGTTACTTTGTTCCACAGATTCACGATCATGACAAATACTCTTAAATTGACTCACTGGGGGCAATCTCAGCCCGAGATCTTGGGACACTGCTGCCAGTCAGAGTAGATGACTGGGCAAAGTAAACCAACGGCTTTACTCAGTACAATGTTGAAAGCACATTAAAGGCAGCCCTGCACCATTTTTTCATTTTTTAATAATTATAAAATAATTTTAACAATTGGGAAATGCACCAAGTCATCACATGCTTGTCGCGTGTTGTTTGCCACCATTTCTTGTTCCATCCTATAAAAACTGTCAAGGTGGAACAACAAACGAATAGGAGTGTTAAAACAATGAGTGTGACTGGTGGTCATTAGCAAGATATAATGCAACAAAACTGGAGAATCATTGTAAGCAGGATTCAGAAAGAAAAATAGTTCAGAGTAGGAGTGGATAACCTGTGTCTTTCAGATGTTGAACTTCAACTTCCATCATACCTGATTGTTGGCTGTGCTAACTGGGGCAGGTGAGAGTTGAGGTCCAACAACAGTTGGAAGGCGACAAGTCCCCCATCTCTGGTTTAGGAGGAGAAGACCTTTATCAATATTCAAACAACTAAATGAGGGAAAAAATGACCACATAGTATTTACTGGTAGCTATGCCAACCTAGCAGTTCGAAAGCACGAAGTGCAAGTAGATAAATAGGTACTGCTCTGGCGGGAAGGTAAACTGTGTTTCCGTGCACTGCTCTAGTTCGCCAGAAGTGGCTTAGTCATGCTGGCCACATGACCCAGAAGCTATATGCCGGATCCCTCGGCCAGTAAAGCGAGTTGAGCGCCACAATCCCAGAGTCGTCCGCGACTGGACCCTAACGATCAGGGGTCCCTTTACCTTTACCTTTATGCCAGAATATTTATTAAGCAAAAATATTTGATTCTCTATATGGTATTGTATTTAGACATGTTGACAGTACTTTATTGTTGATATGAAATGGTGGGCAGTATCCAAAGGATTTGACTTGTTTGTTAATGGCATTCCGCATTTTCCACCTGATAAAACCACAAAACAAAAAGACTGCTCAACAAGTGTAAAAAGGCCAAAATTCAAATACTGAGAGTTCAACTTCAGAATCTGCATTCCAGAATTTGCAATCTTAACCACTGAACCATCCCTTTCAGTGTTGTGTTAGATGGGTCTTCCTTTCGGCAGGAAGCTATGCTATGAAGCCCTTTGGCTCATGCCAGCTGTGTGGTGTGTTTCTCTTTGCAGGTCCCATGGACTGTGAGAATGGCACAGACATCGTCGAGTTTGTCCTTCTGGGTTTTTCCACCCAGCCTAAAGAGCAGCCACTCTTGATCTTAATCTTTCTGCTGATGTATGGAGCAGGACTTCTGGGCAACATCATGATGATCATTCTCATCTCTCTGGATGCCCGACTCCAGACTCCCATGTATTTCTTGCTTCGGAGCCTCTCTGTGGTGGATGTGGGCTTCCTATCAGTCACTGTGCCTCAGATGTTGGCTCACATCATCTCCACTTCCAAGACTATCCCTTTCTACTGCTGCATGGCTCAGTTCTTCTTCTTCTACATGTTTGGCGTGACTGACCTTCTGATAGTGAGCGTCATGGCTCTGGATCGCTATGTTGCAATTTGCAATCCACTCCACTACACTACGGTAATGAACCAGAAGGTCTGTGGACACTTGGTAGCTGGCTGCTGGATTGTTTCTACCCTCCACTCCATGCTCCATGCCAGCCTCCTCCTGCGTCTCAGTTATCGTGGGGACAACCACTTGTTCCATTACTTTTGTGACCATCAGCCCCTCCTGCAGCTGTCCTGCTCAGACACCAGCGTCAATGAAGCCGTCATCTTCTTTGAAGGTGTCATCGTCGTTCTTGGACCTTTTGTATTAATCATCCTCACCTACGCCTGCATTGCGGTAGCTGTGATGAAGTTATCTTCTTCGGGGAGGCGCAAAGCTTTCTCCACCTGTGGCTCCCACCTCACCATGGTGACCCTCTTCTATGGAGCTATCATTGCTGTCTATTTCCTGCCAACATCCAGCTACTCATCCCAGCGAGGGGCTGTCTTTGCTGTGGTGTACACTGTCATCACCCCAATGTCCAACCCCTACATCTACAGCCTCAGGAACAAAGATGTCAAGGAAGCTCTGTGGGATCTCCTGGGGAAGAGGGTCTTTTTTCAACAGTAATAGTGAGAGATTGGTTAACAGGCATCTTATGTTGCCACTGTATCAGCTATGATGTACTGAATCCGATTCAGACGTGGATGGCTAAAGGGAATAATGGGACCTTGTTCAACGTACATTCGTTCATTCAAATATTTGTATTCCACCTCTTCTTCTTTTATAATAATTTTTATTAAATTTTCTTTCAATTTCAAATAAACATTTTACAAACTTTAAAATATCCAGTGATTTCCCTTCTTCTCTTTCCATGGTTCCTTCTACATATCCTACATCCCTGCATATTTTACTGTAACCATTCAGATCAGTTTTCCACTTTTACATCCATCAAAAATTATTTACTCTGTTGAATTTATCTTAATGCTGCCAGCGTTTTCAGCTGTATACAGTTATTTTCCATATATTCAATAAATGTGTTCCAGTCTTCTTTAAACATATGTTCTTCTTGCTCTCTTTTTCTATATGTTAAATCTGCAAGTTCTGCATATTCTGTCAACTTCAAGCTGCCAAACCTCTTCGGTTGGGACCTCGCTCACTTTCCATTTGGTGGCTAATAAAACACAGGCCGCAGTTGTTGCATACATAAATAACCTTTTTCCGACACCTGGGAATTTCAGTCTGGAATATCCCCAATGAAAAGGACTGGGTTTTTTTGGGTAAAATAGTTTTGAACTTTTTTCCCCAATTCATTCTAAATCTTTTCCCAAAACACTTTTACCTTTTTACATGTCCACATGTAAAAAGGGACAATAGTGGGACAATAGTGAAGGAACGGTTGTCATGCAGCGATAAAGCATATATTTTGGATGCAAAATGTTCCAGACTCCATTCCTGACAACTCCAAATATAACGAGGAAAGATTCCACTCTGAAATCCTAGAGAGCTGCTGTCAGGCAGTGAATGTAATTAGTGAGCATTGTGGGCCAATAGTCCGACTTAATATGAAGCAGTTTCCTAGAAGGTAGCAGACAACAATAATCTAAATTCCCCTGAACTAGGAATAGCTAAGATGGTGCCCTCCAGATGTTGTTGGAATCCAGCTCCCATCATCCCTGAGCATTGGCTGTGCTGGCTAGGTCTAATGGGAGTTTTGAAGGCACCATGTTGACTAAGGCAGCCCAGTTTAGGGAAGTTTTAATGTATTTTTAATCTCTGTTGGAAGCTGCCCAGAGTGGCTGGGGAAACCCAGTCAGATGGGCAGGGTACAAATATATTATATTATTATTATAATTATCCCAGCCTAAACTAAGTTTGACTCAAAAATTAGGAATTAAAAGAATTTCCTACACTCAGTTACAATAAATAATATTTATTGCAGAAGCTTATAACCAGCAAAATAACCATTAAGAAACTCAGTACTCTTGAACAAAATCTTGACTTGGGATATTAAGTGAAAAGTTACAGGAAAAATCAGAGTAGTAATTGCTTTCAATTCCACAACATTTTTTATTTTCATTTTCTTTTGGCTGTGCTATGTAAGGGAGAATACAGAAAACAAATACTTCAAATATAAACATTATTTACAAAAATAAATACCACTTTGAAAAGAAAAGTGCCACATGGCACAATCCTGGTTGGACACACTTTTTGAGACACACTCAGAAATGCTGCATGTTGTACTAACAAAGGATATTCATCAGCATCATCCCCAACAAATAGTTGAATCAAGTATATAAATATTTTGTATCATAAATATTATTTATCTACACTTGCCGTATTTAGTGCAATAGAAAATCATCAGGAATTCATGAAAGAGCTTCATTTCATGTCTTTTAAACAAACTCCCTCCCCCACCACAACTGCTGTTCCCAAAGTTTACAGTTTGTGCAAATGTTTCTTTGTACTTTCCAGTCCATCACTACAAGAACTATTAACAAAAAGGCAGCAACCCAAAGTGCTAAAAGGTTGGGTGGGAGTCACTGCCTGAAAGCAATTTCAGTATGTCCATCCTCAATGGGAACATTGCATTCTGTTCCAACATGTAGCCCCAATTGCTTATGAAAGTTAATGGAAACACTTTTTTCCTTGCAAAAAACACCCCCTTCCTTTCCTGCCTCCTCCCACCCCCTGCAAACAAACACCCAACATACGGCAGAGCACTGACTTCAAAAACAAAAGCAGCATACAAACAAAGAAACAAACAAAAAACAAAGACAAACGAAGAAGAGCCCTTCATCCACTGAACCTCCTAATGACCAATCTACCAGGCTGTTCAACCAGACCCTTCAGACAAGTCAGCCAGATTTCACAAGGGCTGTTTTGATATCCAGCTAACTGCAAACCCTTAGAAAGCTTCCACATCTAGAAATGGAAAGAGAAGAGAGCCCTTAGGTTGGCAGCAGCTGTGTTTTCTTCCTGCCAGTGAAGGGCTAAATGTAGTTTAGCTGGTGTGTTTTAGAAGCTGCTTCTCCCGCCGCTGCCCCTTAATCACCACCGCCCTTTTACCTTTTCCTAGACTTCTCCTGGGCAGCAACTAAATGCAGCCTGCGTCCACAACTGGAACAATGAGAAAAGGGATTCCCACCATGCTTTGGAATATTCCAGCACTGAAAACACCGGATTCTGTACTTTTTGTACCTGAAGGTCAAAAACAGAGTTGATTAAGTCATGTGGCAGGTCATTCCATTCATTTAGGTCTGTTTGTAGTAACCTTTAAGCCCCCAACTTAATCTCCCAGTTAACTCCAAATGGCATGAAAGTGGAGGTGCATCAACTTTCAGAGGGGTGTCAGGTGAAACATCAGGCTAAGGATCCCAGATGCTAGGATATAGGAAAGAGAGGTGATGGTGGCATATGATATGGGTCAATCAGCATAGTGTTGGGGCTACACTGAGCAGTGGGCCAGAGACTGCAATGGCCTCAAGCGCTGTGGCCTGTTATATACTGTAAGGTAAAGGTAAAGGGACCCCTGACTGTTAGGTCCAGTCGCGGAAGACTCTGGGGTTGCAGTGCTCATCTCGCTTTATTGGCCAAGGGAGCTGGCGTACAGCTTCCGGGTCATGTGGCCAGCATGACTAAGCCGCTTCTGGAGAACCAGAGCAGCGCACGGAAACGCCGTTTACCTTCCCGCCGGAGCGGTACCTATTTATCTACTTGCACTTTGACGTGCTTTCGAACTGCTAGGTTGGCAGGAGCAGGGACCAAGCAATGGGAGCTCACCCCATCGCAGAGATTCGAACCGCCGACCTTCTGATCGGCAAGCCCTAGGCTCAGTGGTTTAACCCACAGCGCCACTCACGTCCCTTGTTATATACTGTAGCATCCTACAATTAAGTAGATAATTTGTTACAGCTTGTTTCTGTACAGTGGTAACTGTTAGACCCTTTTAGATGAATAAGCCTTGAACAAACAGGTTAAATTGTTTTATTTCAGGAGGCCCTGGCACAATACATACTGTTCTTATGTGTTATTCTTCAATGCACAAAATTTTGACCATTGTAGCTTTTAATTTTTATAAACTGCTTTGTGGTGAAAAGTTGGGTACTGTATGACTTGTTATCTTGTTTTTAAAAAGCTCAGATAAATGGTTTCTTATTGTCATGCGGTTCAGATCATGGGTTTTGTCTCATCATCGCTTTTTTAGGGGGGGTGCCTATATAGTGAAAAATCAAAAATAAATGGAGAGAAGAATGGCAAGAGTTCATTAGACATTGTTACACAGGTAAGTATCTTAGCCTATTGAAATATTAAAATAATATTAGCAGATGCCACAAATGAGGGGTGTTTAAAGGGGAAGACTATGAAAGAGGATCTAGGAGTCGGATCACTGAGGATAAGCTGTAAGGGTAGATATTGTCCTCAACTCCTTCATTCCACAAACTTATGAACAGCACCCAGCACTCTAAGAACTTATGCTCATGTTGGTTTCTGGCTTATGTGATTTAGCATGTCATTTGAATGCATGTTAATGCTTGCTGTGTCTTCTCCAGCCAGTCTTTTAACTGATGAATTGCTTCAGACTTCCAATATTTAGCAATGCAAATACCATGTTTCTCCTAAAATAAGACACCGTCTTATATTTTTTCCCCTCAAAAAAACACAATATGGCTTATTTTCGGGGGATGTCTTATTTTAACCGCTCCACGTCGGTACGCTGCATAGCCACGCCTATCCAGGCCGTCTTAAGGGAGAGGCACCGCGTCACTATGTCTTATTTCCGGGGTATGTCTTATTTCCGGGGTGTGGCTTATATTTCACAAATGCGTAGAAATCCTGCTATGGCTTATTTTATGGCTACGTCTTATTTTAGGAGAAACAGGGTATTCTAAATCTGTTGATCTCGCCACAGGCTTCAGATAACAGAGAAGAGCCGTTTTCAGGCTGCATGGCAAGTTGTACTCAGTGCTGTTGTGTATTATCTCGAATACACCCTTCTACGGTATATCCTTTTAAACTTTTTGCACTGCCAGAAGATATGCTGGGCATACCTTTTAAGGAAACCAACAAGAAATACGCCATGCTATTTCAGCAGTCTTAAGGTACCTAATGCCACAAGCATTACAGAGGGGGGTCCCATCTTCAGCATCTCTCCATAGTGGTGTTTTCCTGGTCTTGCAAGAAGCACAGCACTTATCCCCTTAAAGACAAAGGGCAACTGGGTCAAATAGCAGTTTATAAGCCACAACCCTGGATGGTACTTAATGGATTAATACATATCTCATTATAAACAATAAGGTAAAAGTAAAGGGACCCCTGACCATTAGGTCCAGTTGTGTCCGACTCTGGGGTTGCTGCACTCATCTCGCATTATTGACCGAGGGAGCTGGCGTACAGCTTCCGAGTCATGTGGCCAGCATGACTAAGCCGCTTCTGGCGAAACCAGAGCAGCGCACGGAAACGCCGTTTACCTTCCCGCTGGAGCAGTACCTATTTATCTACTTGCACTTTGACGTGCTTTTGAACTGCTAGGTGGGCAGGAGCAGGGACCGAGCAACGGGAGCTCACCCCATCGTGGGGATTCGAACCACCGACCTTCTGATCAGCAAGCCCTAGGCTCTGATTTAACCCACAGCGCCACCCGCGTCCCATTATAAACAATACTTAATGTTTATTGGCTGCTCAAAGCACCTCCCTCATGCGTATTAATTTCAAACAGCCTGGCATACCTTATTTGCAATATTTCTTAACTGTACTTCATCAAAAGATTCCAGAGCAGCATATCAAAGTGTGAATAAATGTTACTCTGGTCAGCTGAGTTGTGATCAGACTGACAGGTCAGAACTGGCTCAGATGATACAGCAGCCAAGCTTCACTTGCCTTTCCCACAGTAAGCCCTTAAAGTGTTTAGGAAAGTTGCACATGGCTACACTTAGTTCATCACAACCCACCGTTAAGGCACACTGAGTATTTAGGGAAGTAACCCCCCTTTCACGCTTGTGGGTTTATTACAGCAACCACGAATGGCGTGAAGCAACTCTGGGATGGATGGTTTTCTAAAAAAATTAATTAAAACATTGAAATGGGGGAGGCATCCATTTACTTCCTCTCTTTCTCTCCCCCTCCCTTGTTTTTGTTTTTTGTATTTAAAAAACTAGCCTTACCAAAAGGTGAAACAACAACTGTGCATAGGTTTGCTACAGAAAAACCACATGCTTGGCAAGTGGAACAAGACCCTCCCCGCTCTGTACTTCTCCTGGAGAAAAAAATATCACAACAAGCTTTTTTTTTTTTTGTCCTTAGTATCCCAAGTATTGCCAGCTGATACTTCAAGTATTTATTGCCTAAATTATTGACATACTGTGGGTAGAGGGACATCCTTCTTCCTCCTTGGAACTGCCAGCTCTGCATTCTTCTCTTGCTAAAGGGGTTCGGCTTCTTTTCACAAGTTTTCCACTGAACACAGATTAGATGTATAGTATTTTAGATCATTTAAAGTAGCTAGGGGTTCACTTACCACCTCTTTTCCTATATTGGGCCGCAGCTCACTCCTTGCATCATTCTGTTATCCCCAGATTGGGATATTCCACTCACAGAGCTACAGTTCCCTGGGCAGAGGGATTGATTATAAAACTCTGGAAATTGTAGTTCTGTGAGGAGAAGAGAGGGGTCGCCCAGCAACTCTCAGCACCCTTAACAAATTACAGTTCCCAAGATTCCTTGTGGGGAAGCCATGGCTGTTTAAAGTGATATAATAGTGTGTTAAATGCACATGTCAAAATTACATCACAGGTGTGGTTGAAAATACAGCAGCATTAATCACTCCCTTCCAGCATGTTGAATAGAATTTGTTTTATCCAGTGTTCTAAGAAAGGGGCAATATATTTTCAGTCAGAAAGATATAAGTAGTTAGTTGAAATTGGCTCCTCTGAACTTTTATTCTCAGAATGTTAAGGGACAAAACATCTCTTACTTCCATGCTATGCTTTCAGTCCAATTTGGCCAATCCCCGCCATGCTGGGGGTTTTTTGGGTTAAAAAACGACTTCTAAATAAAACTACATCATGCAAGCACTAATAAGAAGATAAGTCAACATATCCTGTGCCAAGAAGATTCACCTCAGTTGTTAACTGAGCGGCAAATCTGCCCTTGCCTTTCAGAAATCTAACCAATACAGCGGTACCTCGGGTTAAGTACGCTTCAGGTTAAGAACTCTGCTAAGAACAGAAATCATGCTCTGGCGGCGCGGCAGCAGCAGGAGGTCCCATTAGCTAAAGTAGTGCTTCAGGTTAAGTACGCTTCAGGTTAAGAACGGACCTCTGGAACGAATTAAGTACTTAACCCGAGGTACCACTGTAAATACAAAAGTGCTGTTATACTAGGTGCTTTTTAATTTAACAAAAATCCATTTTCGACTCCAGTGTTATTCATACTGAGAGAAGACTGGAGTTCATTTGATTTAATTAGATCTCTTCTTGAGTATGAATGCAGCTGGAGGTCACTCATTAACTTCAAACATATTAGGCTGCCTGTATTTAGGTCTGGCTATCCTGCAAGTACTCCCCCATCAGGCCAAGCGTTAGGCCTCCTCCTTACCACAAGACATCTGCCTGTAGACTTGCTCCCGAGGAAGCCCCATTGAATGGCCTGGGAACTGCCATAGAAGCAGACTACAGGAGGTACATCTATGCCCTCTTGGGGCTCTAAGGGGCCGTTAAAGACGAGGCGGGAAAAGCAAAGCATCTCATGAAACATCTCATGCCGGCTTTGCGTTCGCAGCCAAGCAGAAGAGAAACTCAACCTGCTCTTTCCCAAGCTGGCGGTTGTACCGGTACCTGCTGTATCGCGGGCGAATGAGGAGCCGACAACCCCCGGAGCTCTTTGGGCAGAAGCTCAGCTGCATCCGAAACGTGACCCCCTGGAAGGCGGGGTCCCTGGCCTCACAGCTCCGCTGGGGTCTGGGCTGCTTGCGGGAGACTCGCCTCCCAGCCCGCGGCGACTCGGTCGCAGGGAAGGCGTCCGTCCCGCGCTGCGCCTCCGCGCCGACTGCGCGCAGGCGCCGGGCGGGGAGCCCTTTGGCGAGGGCGCCGGGGATTCTCTCCCGGGCAGCCGCGCCGGCCTCTGCGCGCTCGCCCCGATCCGTGGGCTTCGCGCCGAGGCTGGCGCAGTGCAGGCTGATGAGGCTCAGGGCATCCAAGGGCTCGAGAGCGGCGCCTGGAGACGCCCTGGCGCTGCGCCTCGGGCGCGCATCCCGGCCCGCCGGCCTGTCCGGCTTTCTGCCAATGGGCTCCGGCGGGGAGAGAAGCTGGGCGGTCTCCTGCAGGAAGCTGAGCGCGTTGGGGTCCGAGAGCTGGAGGCAGCAGGCCATGGCGCCGAGGGGCTCGCACCTGCGGAGGAGGGAGAAGCAGAGGGCAGAGCGTCAGCCGGGAAGAGCCGCCCGGCGTCCGAGCGAGCCGCTTGCGCGCTTGGCGATCGCGTCCCCACCTCCCCGAACTCTTTGAAAGGCAAGCTCGTGAGCACGTTTCGCCATCCACGCGGGTAGTGTGTGTCCCCACGGAACGGCTCTGAGTGGGTTGAGGCCACGAGGAAACGAACCCAGAGAAAAGCCTCCCTCCGCTCTGTCCTCAACCCCCCAGGACAGGACGGAAGGGCTGGTGGCCAAAACCAAGCGCAGCTTTTTCGAGAGCTGCAGCAATAGCAAAGCCTCCGATTAACTCGCAGTGTCCTTCTCGCACAGTTACCTGAAGAAGTGTGCATGCACACGAAAGCTCATACCAAGAACAGACTTAGTTGGTCTCTAAGGTGCTACTGGAAGGAATTTTTTTATTTTGTTTTGACTATGACAGACCAACACGGCTATCTACCTGTAGTTAGCACCCGGGGCTCTTTAACGGTTCCCAATGATAGCCAGTAGATGGAACCCGAGGGCTGTTGCGGCAAGCGGAAAAGCCAAAAGCAGCCTGGGGGCGCCCGATGTCAGCGCGGCATCATTCGGGACCGGATCGGCCAGCCTCGTTAGGGGCGCTGAGTCTGACACACTTTCAGAGCGAGACCGGATCGTTCCCTGCGAACTGTTAGATACTTCTAGATCCCCTTGGCCAGATCCCCACACACCACCTGCCTTTGTGCGCCCTGGGCTTGTAGAAGCAGGGACTTTAAACTAACTACAAACAGTTGCTTTTAATTACAAGTAGGTAGCCGTGTTGGTCTGCCGTAGTCGAAACAAAATACTGTATAAAAAATTCCTTCCAGTAGCACCTTAGAGACCAACTAAGTTTGTTATTGGTCTGAGCTGAAGAAGTGTGCATGCACACTTCTTCAGCTCAGACCAATAACAAACTTAGTTGGTGTCTAAGGTGCTACTGGAAGGAATTTTTTTAAAATTGCTTTTAAGTTCAGGAATTCCTTGTAATGAGCACCTTCCTGAACCCAAGGAGCTTCCTCAAGTTATCCCGACTCGGGAGGCGGGCGGGCGTGGCATAAGGAGAGAGATCCCGCGGAGAGATGTTCTTACACCTGAGTTACAGAAATGAAGGTCTTAAAAAAAAGATGCCCGCTTCCAAGACCAGCTGAAGGGGCGGGAAGAGAAGCGGCTCTGGAAAGGGCTGCCGCGCAGATGAGAAGAGCGAGCGACTCCGCGTCCAGACACTCGGATCTCATGGATGGGTGGTGCACTAGATTTACTTATAAGCTAAATAAGCTATAGTTTAGGCCCTCACTCTCTTGGGGGGCCCCCAAAAAAAATTAAAGGGGGAAAAACCGATGTACATTTCTAAAATGTAAGATAAAAAAACAAATAAAATAAAACCTACATACAAGCAACAGTGTTTTGTGTTGTGTAGGCTCCTATTTGTTATGTGCAAATGCCTTTAGACACCTATTAGGTCCGTAAATTACCATATAGCATATATTCAACAACAAAAAACAGCGACAATTTGTTGTTGACAAAGGACCGCTGGACATATAAAGGGCCCCGTTACCTTCAGTAGCTGAGGGCCTCATCAAACCCAAATCCGGCCCTGCACTAGTGGCAGGACTAGATTGACCCTTGACGGCCCTCATTGTATCTCCCAGGATCACTTCAGCAGAGGGCAGATGGCGGGCATGAGAGGGAAGGGGAACTCGACCCTGAGGAGGATTCCTCGAGTGATTTGGGCGACTGAGTTTGGAGCACAAGCACCTGGGGAAGAAGGGGAACCAACAGTCCCGGGTTTCCCTTCAGGCGGAAGGGACTTATCCTTTCAGTGGAAACTGTTCGCTCGCCCTCCTTTCCAAAGGGTTTTGAGGCGAGGCGAGTCCACGCCCTGGGGGGCTGGCGCGGCCCCTGTGGAAGACGGAACACCCAGGGGGAGGCCCACGGCGCCCTGCCCCGCCCAACTGGGGGGGACCCTCCGCCGCCGGGGCTGCGCCAAGCACCGGTGCCTCGGTCTCACCAGCCGTGCCGAGGCGGCGCCCTCCGCGCTCGCCGCCGCCTCCGTCCCGCTTCGCCCGCCCTCTCCCCCCTGACTGACCTCCCCGGAGGCGCCCTCCTGCTGCCTCTCCCCTCAGGCGCCCCTCCCACGCCCGAGCCCTCGGCCAATAGCTGAGGCTCGCGCCGCTTGGCGGGCTCGCGATCCGGGGCAGCTCGCGCGCGCGAAGGAACTGCCCGGGGAGCACGCGGCGCCCTTTCCGGCGGGGAGCGGAGTCGGGGTCGGAACCGCTAGCCGATTTGACCCGTAGAGGATCAAGGAGCAGACTCCGGCGCGTGGAGCTGAGCCGAAGGCCGGATCCAATGCTTGCTGACTTGGAAGCCGGTCCACTGAGCGCGCTGCTACTTGGGAGTAAGCATCGGCGCGCCCAGGTGGGGACTTGCTTTCGAGGAAGCGCGCGAAGAATCGGTCTCGCAGGCCGATCCTAAGCAGTTTTATCGAGAAATTCATCTTCCCATAAAGGGGATTTATTCCCTAGGGAAGCAGCATGGGCGTAGCCAGGATTTATTTTAGGGAGGCAAGCTTCATGTTGGGGGTGGGGGTAGAACCGAGTTATCTGCGACAACTGAAGTTAATTAATAAATTTTATTTATTTACTTGATTTTGGGGGTGCAGCTGTCCCCCTGCACCTCTATGACTACGCCCGTGCAAGCCATACGCATAGATCCGCCCGCACAGCCCGATCTTATGGACATTGACTCGAAAGTAAACCCTACGTAGTTTAGCGGGGCTTGCTTCGAAATTAGCGCCCGCAGGCTGCAGCCCTCGCTTGGTCTCAATGGGCTCCTAAAGTTAAATTGGATTCTCCTGCCTGCCGTCAGGGACCGGTGCCCTGGGGCCGATCTAGAAGAAGGGGACGCTTCGGATCCTTCCTCATTTAGGGGCAACTGATCTGGATTCGCCCCGTTCTCAGGAGCAGGTGTCAAGAGGAGCTCACCTGAATTCTCTGGGAGCGGCGGCTTCTGGCCCAGCGCCCGCCGGATTGGGCCCGCCGGGGCTGCTGCTTGCCTCGGATTCCAGGCAGGGCGGGCTCAGCAGATCCTGCAGGACGGAGAAATCCGGGAGCTGCCCGTCGACGAAAAGCTCGCCCTCCATGCTCAGCGGCCCAGAAGGAGCGGGGGAAGCGCGGCTCTCCCGAGCCCACCAGATATTGCTTGCGATGGGCCGGGGAGGGCGTTTAATTGGATGCAGCTGAAAGCCCAGGGCGCCGGCAGCCATAAGGGGAAGGGGCGGACCATTAGGAAGACTACAAAAGGGCCCGGGTCGCGGGGGATGGGGTGTGTGAAGAGAGGTTGGAGGTAGCATTAGCATCCCTGAGAAAAGAGTGTCTTCTTCCGGAGTCCCGTTTAGAGTGCCAAATGATCTGTCCCTCCCATGGTAAGGAGGGATGCCGTCAAGGTAGGACTTGGAGGCAGAGATGCTCAGTGCCCCACTTAGCAGAAGGAGCAGCAGGGTCTCTGCCCACCAGCAATGCCACGGGGCTAACTTACCACATTTTGGTGTCAAGCACATTGCACCTGAATAGCAAACCCCAAAGGTTAAAATTACCTTAATGCCTTCTTTTACAGAGAGGGAAACTGAGGCAGCAGAGGCATTAACTGGGGGTCCTCAGTGTTTGTGGTTGAGCAGGAAATGCTTTAAGAAGAATGAGGTAATTTAGTGGAAAGGAGTGGCTCCATAGGGAGTGGCTATTAGTAGTCATACCCAAACAGAGCATCCATGTTCAACTGCAGTGTATCCACTGCGGGCATCACCTGCATATGGCTTTCCAGGGATAATATTGGAAACAATGTTGGATCTGGTTCAGCAAAATGCTCTCAAAAGCTAGAAATTTGAACCAAGGCCTTTCTGGTGCTGTTTTCTAGCCAGCAACCTTCTTTCTCTGCACAACCCCAATGATTATCTAGTCCAACCTCCTGCAATGCAGGAATCTCACCTAAAGCATCTATGATGGATGGCCATCCAACCTCCGCTTAAAAGTCTCCAAGGAAGGAGAGTCTACAACCCTCTGAGGGAGCCTGTTCCACTGTCAAACAGCTCTTACCGTCAGAAAGTTTTTCCATATGTTTAGCTGGAATCTCCTTTCTTGTAACTTGAAGCCGTTGGTTCGAGTCCTACCCTCCAGAGCAAGATAAAAGAAGCTTGCTTTATCTTCCATGTGATAGCCTTCTTCAAATAGCTAAAGATCTATCATATCTCCTGCGTCTCCTCTTTTCCTCACAAGGGTTTCCAGACCCTTGATCATCTTGATTGCCCTCTTCTGCAAATGTTCTGGTTTGTCAATGTCCTTCTTAAATTGTGCTGCCCAGAATTGGACACAGTATTCCAGGTGGCGTCCAACCAAGGTACAACAGAGCAGTGCTATTACTTGCCTTGACCAGGATGCTAGACGTCTGTTGATGCAGAATACATCTACATCTGTTGATGTAGAATAGCACTAGCTTTTTTTCCCTTTTTTTTTTTTGCCTCTGCATCACACTGTTGATGTTCCGCTTGTGGTCTTCTAAGACCCCTAGATCCTTTTCAAATGTAATAATAATAATTAATAATAATTTATTATTTGTGCCCCGCCCATCTGACTGAGTTTCCCCAGCCACTCTGGGCGGCTCCCAATCGAATGTTAAAACAATACAGCATTATTAGCAAGCCAGGTGGCCCCCACCTTATATTTGTGCAGCTGGTTTTTCCGGCCTAAGTGAAAAACCTAACGTTTGTCCTAACTGAAATTCTTTTTGTTAGTTCTCCAATCTGTTACGGTCTTCTTGAATCCTGATTCTGTCTTCAGTGGCATTAGCTATCCATCCCAGTCTGGTGTCATCTGCATATTGAATGAACAACCTCTCAATTCCTTCTTGCAAGTCGTTTAACATATTTCTAAATAACAACAGGCCCAGGACAAAACCTGAAATCAAGATACACTATGTCCACAGCATTCTTCTGATACAAGCTTGTAACTGTCAAAAAAGAAATGAGATTTGTCTGGGATGACTTGTTTTTGAGAAACCCATGCTGGATCTTAGTAATCACAGCATCCTTTTCTAAGTACTTGCAGACTGACTGTTCTAGGAACTTCCTGGTTGGTAGGTGTGGTCTAGTTTGCAGACATGGGCAGGTCTTAGTGAGATCTGTGTTCTTGAACCCTGAGGTCCACCAACCAGAGCTAGATGCAAATGCTGGCAGGGGTGACAACTTGAATAAAATACTGGGGGGGGGGGCTCAGGTGAGCCCTGCCCCACTTAATCGATCACATGACATCAGGCCCAGACAGGGGTGGTGGTGTCATATGGGCCACTTGGCCCGGGCCTCCAATACCAAAGGGGGCCTCGGTCAGCCATCAGTAAAAAAAAAAAAAAATCAGGAAAAAACTACTCAAAGAACAATGGATCACATCACAGATAGCGTAGTTTCTTTGTTTTCAGTAAAATGAAAAAAAAACTGATACAAAAATGCACTCCAATGAGACAAGTTTCAATATATTAAAATGAATTAAGTCTTTCTTTCAATCAACAATGGAGATTGTTGGGCAAAAAGGGGGGGGCACATTATCTACCTGGCCCGGGCCTCTGCCTGGCTCTGCAAGGGCCTGCATATGACATGGTGCATGCATGCACACCATTTGAATGGCAATGCCCATCAACTTCAAATATTTCAGGGGTGGGGTGAAGCCCCTAGGAGTTGGCTTCTATGAATGCTGGGTTGGGGGAGGAGGCAATTATCTACTGCCTCACATGAGTCATACACAGGACTCGCCTGTGTGTGTAAGTTTAATTTCATGCATGCATTCCCTGCCATGGAGCTCAATGTGGCATGCATAGTTCCACGGTCCCAAGTTTATCCTACCAACATCCCTGTGAGGTAGGTTAGGATAGAATCATAGAATCATAGAGTTGGAAGAGACCACAAGGGTCATCCAGTCCATCAAAGCATTCCTGACAGGTGGCTGTCACGCCTCTGCTTAAAGACCTCCAAAGAAGGAGACTCCACCACACTCCTTGGCAGCAAATTCCACTGTCGAACAGCTCTTACTGTCAGGAAGTTCCTAATGTTTAGGTGGAATCTTCTTTCTTGTAGTTTGAATCCATTGCTCCGTGTCCGCTTCTCTGGAGCAGCAGAAAACAACCTTTCTCCCTCCTCTATATGACATCCTTTTATATATTTGAACATGGCTATCATATCACCCCTTAACCTTCTCTTCTCCAGGCTAAACATCCCAGCTCCCTAAGCCGTTCCTCATAAGGCATCGTTTCCAGGCCTTTGACCATTTTGGTTGCCCTCTCTCTTTTTGTTGTTGCTGTTGTTAAATATATGGAATTCAAAGTTGATGCTATGCTACAAATCACCCAGCAATCTACCCTTCAGTCCAATGTACCTTCTGTCCACCTTTGGACTTGAGTGGTGGGTTTGTAGGGTCAAAACCATACTTAGTCACAAATCTTTCTCAGCTGAACCTACTTTTCAGACTTCCTGTGAGGATAAAATGACAGTCCCCAGTGTACCACCCAGTAAAAACCAGTTCTGGTGCTCTAGGCTTGTGTCAAGCAATTAGTCTTCTTATGTTTCATCTGTATTGTATTAGCTGAGCCATCTGCTTGTCAGGTTTGATGACAAGCTGCCCTATTATGGGCAAATGCCCCATTTGCCCTGGGCTCCTAGCAGCCTCGTTGCAGAGCAATGAACCCCAAAGGAGCCACCCTCTGATGCTGTATTCATGCCTCCAGAGTTAAATAATGCTTGGGCTTGAATTATGAAAATCCCTACATCAGGGATAAGGTGGAACCTGTAGCCCTTCAGATCTTTCTGATGGACTACAACTCCCATAATGCAACTGGAGTCCCAACATCTGGAGAACCATAGGTCCTCTGCACTGCAAGCCTGGGAACAGGTGAATGGATGGAGAAATGTTTCTATTACCCTCCTCATAAACACATCATAGCAAAACTCTTTCTCCATCAGAAATCCTCTCCCACCCACCACAAAAAGCAGGACACTTTGGACTCTGTTCATATGTTTTGCTTTGGGAAACACTGGCCCCAGTTCTTATCAACTTGGCTCCCTGCATGGGGAATTTATTCACCAACCTGGACTCTTGTTTAAGACATCTAGCACTGGTGGAGGCAGATTATACCCGCAGCACTCCCTGGGGATGTTCTCAATCTTTTAAAACTTCTTTTTGTGCACTTCTCTTACCAGATGTTTTTGGCCTACAACTCCGATGATCCCTAGCTAACAGGACCAGTGGTCGAGGATGATGGGAATTGTAGTCCCAAAACATCTGGAGGGCCGAGTTTGCCTATGCCTGCCTTATCAGATGTTTCTCCTGGACAACAATAGGCCAGGACTGTGTCTATAAGTCACTTTGAGTCACTTCCTTGAGCAAAGCAATTAACAAATATTAATAATATAACTACTACCTGTGATCCTCCAGATATTGTTGGACTACCAAGTCCCATGATGGCAGCTGCAATTCAACAACTTATGCTTAGCGCCTCCCTATCTCTGCAGTTTAGGCAAAGAGAAGCGGGAACTGCCACATTCAATCTATTGATTACCTGGGGGGCTCCCTGTGTAAAGAGATAAACGTCTGGGCATACGGATAGCTGCACTGGTCCGACTATATTGTGTACCATAATGAAAGTAAAGGGTAAAGGTAAAGGGACCCCTGACCATTAGGTCCAGTCGCGGACGACTCTGGGGTTGCAGCGCTCATCTCGCATTATTGGCCGAGGGCGTACAGCTTCCGGGTCATGTGGCCAGCATGACAAAGCCGCTTCTGGCGAACCAGAGCAGCGCACGGAAACACCGTTTACCTTCCCGCCAGAGCAGTTCCTATTTATCTACTTGCACTTTGACATGCTTTCGAACTGCTAGGTGGGCAGGAGCTGGGACCGAGCAACGGGAGCTCACCCCGTCGTGGGGATTCGAACCGCCGACCTTCTGATCAGCAAGCCCTAGGCTCTGTGGTTTAACCCACAGAAAGTATCTGCTTCCAAATACTTAATTCTGCAGCTACAGTTGTGTGTTTCTGCCGGTCACAGTTTCTATTTGTCAAAAGTTTAAAGACATATTTGCAATCAGGATTGCTATGCAGTAGGGTGAAATAGCCAGCTTCCGGCAGCACCAGGAAGGCAAGAAATGGTGTCTGAATGGTGCAGCAAGTTTTTTAAAGTATTGACCCTAGCCAAGAGGGCTGCACTGATTAACTCGGCTGTATGTCCCACTCTGTTCGGTTTGGCTTACTCCCAAGTAAGTGTGCACAGGACTGGAGCCCTTGTTTGACAGTAGCAATAATTTTATATAAACTGCACTTTTAAATAAGTGCACAGCAGAAAACATTTTGAGTGAAATCCACCACTCATGTACAGATGTTAATCTCTGGATTTAATCTTCTGATCATTTCAACAGTAGCTTAAGGTCAGCATACCTTTAATCCTGCCTCCTTTCCCATTCAGTATCCACTACTAATGGTATTATCAACTTCAGACAGGTAAGTGTATAGAAGGAACTGTTTCTGATGGTGTATCACCACTTGCACTATAATGGAATTATTTTCCTTCCTCCCCAAACGATTTGCCAATATGCAAACCTGTACATTTTTTGAAAGCACTGGGAGACCTAGCCATTAGGGTTAAGTCTGAATAGAAGAGGGAGGGGTTATTTCAATGAATTTTAATGTGAAGATATTATTGAAGAGTAGATGGATTGTTCTTGCCTGTATGGTATTCCAATCAAACACAACTCTGCATATAATAAAAGTATAATGTAAACTGAATGTCCCAATGCAATCTGTAAGAACAGATCCTGAAGCTGAGGCTCCAATATTTTGGCCACCTCATGAGAAGAGCAGACTTCCTGGAAAATGTTGGGGAAGATTGAGGGCACAAGGAGAAGGGGACGACAGAGGACGAGATGGTTGGACAGTGTTCTCGAAGCTACCAACATGAGTCTGACCAAACTGCGGGAGGAGTAGAAGACAGGAGTGCCTGGCGTGCTCTGGTCCATGGGGTCACGAATGTGGGATGTATAACACTGGTGCAGTCAATCACAACATTCCTAGAATGTACACAAAGGATCTCTCTTCCCTCGGATCTTCAAGCAAGCAACATCTCAAGAGCAGATGCTCTCTTGGCTTCCAGCCAAGAGAGGCCACATGGAGCCTCCTCCCTTATGGAGAGACTCCACATGTAAATACATTTAATCTAAGTTAGCCTGCCTTCTTAGACTTGTATAAGCTTGGAATGTCTGTGAGTAAAACCTTTATACTTTTAAAAGCTTATGTGTCGTGTATTTTCTTTTAAGAGGGAACCAGGGGATATATGCCAGGAATCTGCCGTGTTATAGAAGTTCATAGGAACTT
Organism: Darevskia armeniaca; assembly: GCA_034641395.1. Lineage (NCBI taxonomy): Eukaryota > Metazoa > Chordata > Lepidosauria > Squamata > Lacertidae > Darevskia > Darevskia armeniaca. The sequence continues at coordinate 824,371 of JAWWNF010000148.1, forward strand.
AAACGCCACGTTTTGCTGCGCTTTATTGGGGATGAGAAACTCTGCTAGTTTAGAGCTTGTTAGCACAAGCTGGGATAGGAAATATTAAACAATATTCCCTCATCCACATTCCTCATCTCCCACAACGAAGAGTTGGACATGACTAAACAACAACACACTGTATTTTCTGGCGTATAAGACTACTTTTTAATCGAGGAAAATCTTCTCAAAAGTCGGGGGGTCGTCTTATAGGGTGGGTGCTGAAAAGCCGCGGGCTCAGAGGAGACGCCGCCATTGTCCCCGCCCCGGCCCTGCCGCCTCCTCAGCCCCTCTCTAGCCCCCTCGCAGGGAGCCAGTGAGCGAGAGACGGGCGGGGGGGGCGCACAAACAGACGCCTCTCAGCCCAGTCCTGGCCCGCCTGTTCCTGGCGTGCACGCCCTGCCCCCAAGACACAGGCAGGCAGGTGAGAGACGCGCTCCCCTCCCCTCACGGCCGCTCTCACCTTTGCCGCCTCAGCCGCTAGACGAGACGGGCGCTCAAGGTGAAAAAGGCTGCCTCCAGTGTGCATTGGAAGAGGGGTAGTCTTATACTAATAATAATAATAATTTATTATTTATACCCCGCCCATCTGGCCGGGTCTCCCCAGCCACTCTAGGCGGCTTCCAGCAAACATTAAAATACATACACATGTCACAGATTAAAAACTTCCCTAAACAGGGCTGTCTTCAGGCATTTTCTAAATGTCAGATAGTTGTTAGTACCTTTGACTTCTGATGGGAGGGCGTTCCACAGGGCGGGCGCCACTACCGAGAAGGCCCTCTGCCTGGTTCCCTGTACCTTTGCTTCTCGCAATGAGGGAACCGCCAGAAGGCCCTCGGCGCTGGATCTCAGTGTCCGGGCTGAACGGTGGGGGTGGAGACGCTCCTTCAGGTATACTAGGCCGAGGCCGTTTAGGGCTTTAAAGGTCAGCACCAACACTTTGAATTGTGCTGGAAAAGTTGGGGGTCTCTTATACGCCCAGCCATCTTACATGCCGGAAAACACGGTAATGTAAACTGAATGTCCCAATGCAATCTGTACACAAATGCAAGAACAACAGTAATAGGCTGCTTTTATTTTTTTACTGATAAAAACCAGAGAAGGTGTGGGGCAAGTGCCTTCCTCCTATCAGCTTATTTGGTGCTATGAATGATGTTGGCGACTGATCTTCTCTGCAGTAAATGGCAGGTGAGAGACAAGAAGTCCCCCATGAAAATGAATGCATTTGCTTGTGCAGCAAGAGAAAACACGGAAACAGAGAGAAAGAACACAACCAAAGTGTTTGTGGAGGGTAACTCACTCCCCTCACGCCTCGCTTTCCATCCATGAAGCCAGTACTTTCTGTGCCCACCTTAAAATGGTGGTGCTACTGTGCAGGAGCTTCTCTTCTCCCCTTGAAACATTTCCCACTGTGCTGCCCACAGGACTTGGGAAAGTTCTTCTAGGTTGGGGGAGGTACATCTCCCAACATCCTTCTCAAGCCATGAATGCAGTTAAGCAATAGCTTAAGGGAGGCTCAGAGAAGCAGAAAGCTCTGGCCTTACAAATTCTGAGTGACTCTCCAGCAGATACAAATTTCTTTTCTTTGCATCAGTCTTTTGTTCATAGAACACAATTTTATTTTTTAAAGCATCGTGCATGCTTTGACCGCATCACTGTCTTGCTCTCTGGCGGCTGCTTAAGAGATCAGGCTCACTTTGGAGATTGGTCCAGCCTTTGGCTCCATTGCACTCAGTGGGGTTTGGGGACATGCCCGTCCACATAAAAGTTCCTAGTGATCTTGGGGAGGGTGAACTCTGCTCCTTCCAATTCTTTGTCGAGGATAATCTGGCAGCCAAGGCGAGAGTTCTCCTGTAGCAGTGGTGCCATGTCTAACATATCCTCCTCCCTACGAGAAGACAAGAAGAGTGACTTCCAACCCATAACCCCCAAGGTTGATAAGAAGATGAAGACGAGTTGATATGACCAGTGCTAAAATACCAAGCAAGTCCACATTATAGCTCATCTGAACACATTTTAAACAAAAAACAAGAATAAAGTCACTAGATGAAATTCAACACTGCACTATGGTGAACGTTCACGTAAGTGCAAGCAGTGCAACTTGCCAGAAGAAATGACCCCCATTCTCCCCCTCTGATCAATATACATCCTGATGTATATATTGCGCTCTAAGGGGCTTAGTTTGGTCAGAATCAAGTATACACTTCCAGAGGCAACACTAACTACATTACTTCTTGTAAATGAGTCACCACAGTCACTAGAGGGCCATGAAAATTTGTGTTCCAGGCTTTTTAGACTCTTCTATCCATGTACTATCTGAAACCCAAGGGGTGCATTGTTTGCCCGATGTGAAAATTTTTGGCATGTTCAGTTCTCCTACCCCACTAGAGCAGTGTTTCTCAACCTTTTCTGGGCAAAGGCACACTTGTTTCATGAAAAAAATCTCGAGGCACACCACCATTAGAAAATGTTAAAAAATTTAACTCTGTGCCTATATTGACTATATATAAAGTAATTCTCTTGAATAGGTATCAAATAAACACAAAGAAAGTATTTTATAATTACTTTATTATGCAGAAATATGAAAAATTATAAAATACTTTATTCAGTGCGCAACCTGGGCCTCTTTGGCTGAACACAAAGCTGATATTCTGGCTGGAATGATTTAAAGAATTGGAGGGTGGTGGGAGAATCAGTACACTTAACTAAACTGCAATGTGACTGGATATCCAGCTCTTTGAAGAGACCCTCCACACCGAAAAAATAAAAACATGTTTGTTTGTGAAGGGCTCGTCCTTTGCTTCTGCCTTTGCCCTGTCAACGTGCGAGGAACAGATTTGCAGGATATCGCTTGTTTAAGCTTAGATCGGTAGCTTCGCCGTGGCGCCAGCTTTTACATGCACTGCACGATCTGAGGAAGTGGGATCTAGCCCATAAATGACCGCCATGCCCCACTGACGCCGCTAGTCCTTAAGACGCCACCAATGGGAAGGCCTGAGTGGGGCGCGGGGGAAGCAAGCTTGAGAGCACCCATTAAAAAAAAACCAGCCGTCCCCAGGAGAGAAACCCGTCCTCCGGCCACCCTCTTCGTAAGGAGAGCCAGAGGTCAGGGCTAAGGGAAGCGGGGAACCTGCCTCCCTTCCGGACGAGGCACCAGGGGCCTAAGGACCTGCCCGGAGGGGGCTGCCGCCGGGGCCTCTCACTCACCGGCATCTGCGGAGCGGGGCACAAGCGGAGCGGCGGAGCTCAGGAGCAGGGGGAACCGGCGGACGCCGAAAGGGGCCATTCCCGTCACTCCATGGCCTTCGCGGTACCTGCCAGCACCATCACGTGACGACCGGTGGGGAACGGATCAGCTGACCAGCCGCTTCCCGTTTGGGAGCCAAAAGCCAGCCGCAGCTACCCCGGATGGAGAGGGGCGGAGCTCCGAGAGGGAACCCGTTGAGGGTGGGGCGGCGGACGCGTCCGCGGGCGGGCGGGGCTAAGGGTTACCTTGGAGCCGGAGCTCGGTTGGTGATTGGTGGAGAACGGAGGTAGCTTGGGAACGACAGCGGACGGCCGCTAGGGGCGCCAGCGTCACGGGAAGAGCCCGCGCTCTGCTCTCCCACTGTGAAGCTCAGATTTATGTGGGGACGGCGAGAAAGGTTGTTCCGCAGGTAGGATTTAGTAATTTAGTAACTTTTAGTAATTTTTCCCACGGCACACCAGGCAACATCTCGCGGCACACTAGTGTGCCGCGGAACAGTGGTTGAGAAACACTGCACTAGAGGTATCTCTCTGCCTCTGGGGCACTGCCTCCTTTTTTGCACCAGAAACCTACCAGTTTCTTCAGGCATGGACAGCAGGGCCTCCCAGCCATGCTGAGGAAGATGTGGAACACCATCAGCAGGGAGCCAAGAAAGGCCATTTCTGCTACAAGGAGAGTGTCAAGGGATAGCTCAGTTGGTAGAGCATGGGGCTCTTAGCTCCACACTGGGCAAAAGATTCCTGCATTGCAGGAGGTTGGACAAGATGACCCTCAGGGTCTCTTCCAACTCTACAATTCTATGGTTCTAAGGTGGTCCTTACCGTTCATCAGGCTGGGGGAGCTTGTCTACAACATCATGGCTCACATAGACGTGACAAGTGGAACAGGCTAAGGAAGCTTCACAGGCACCTGTGCAGATAAGAGGCACCAACAATGAGAGACATTTTGCTGCTAAGTCAAGAGAAGGCACTGTGCAGGCTGTGCACTATTCCAATCACCTGGTCTCTCAAAAAGTGTACAGTGGTACCTCGGGTTACATACGCTTCAGGTTACAGATTCTGCTAACCCAGAAATATTACCTCGGGTTAAGAACTTTGCTTCAGGATGAGAACAGAAATCGGGCAGCGGCAGTGGGAGGCCCCATTTGCTAAAATGGTGCTTCAGGTTTTCAGGTTAAGAATGGACCTCCGGAACGAATTAAGTACGTAACCAGAGGTACCACTGTATCATAAAACTAGAAAAGGGCAACCAAAATGATCAAGGAGTTGTGGCACCTTTGATATGAGGAAATACCAGAGCCGTTGGGACTTAGTCCCCTCCCCCACACAACAAGGGGAGAGATAGGGGGGAGGGAGAGTGTAATATTTATACACTGATGAACAGTGGAGGAAGGGTTGAGATTTACTTCTTCCATTATAATACTAGAACTTGATATTGTGACCAGGTTACTTGAAAAAGCACCCATTGCCACACAAAGTGAAACAAGTAACATTGGCTAAGTATTTTTAGGGCTATGCCCTCACAAAGCAACAGACAGGAGCAAGTCATTATACAATAGCCACATTAGCAAGCACACAGAATGATTAAGAAGCTGCTCTGTAACACCCAAGTTATTTACAATCTCAACTGAACTTGCCTAAACAGATGGGATGAGCTGCAAGTGAATAGGAAGGGATTTTACAGCGCTGGGGCACTACTAAAAAAGCATACGTGCGCATTCTTGTGCATACCATTAGCCCAAATGACTAAATGCTACCTCCATGTGCAGAGACAGTACATAACAGAAAAGAAAGCGTGCAGGAGAGGCTATATTTGGACTTCCCAATGGCATCTGGCTAGCCACTATTGGAAAGAGGATGCTAGACTGGACTGCTATGTAGCCGGATAGAGCAGGGCACTTAAGACCTACCTTCTAGCTCAATGCCATGTTTCTGAGCCAAGCGCAGCACATCATCCCCAATTCTGCCTTGCACTGGGATCCTTTGCCCAGACCGGTCTATAAACACCACGTTCACTCTGAGGCAGGATAAAAAGCATAGGCACACCTTCAATCAATGACCCTCCCATAATTGTCAGGTGCTGCAAAGCTACAAGCATGGTTGAAAGTCTCCTGTGATTCTGCATAAAGGCACAGATTACCAAGCAACATCTAACAGCTGACATAGGTTTGGAATTCCAAATATTCTCATCCCTCTATACTATATTTGCACTCATCTGCTGTCATGCTGGCATTGTTATTGTGACTTTTTATATAGGATCTGATTGTTACTATTAATGTTTGGTGTATTATTATTATTATTATTATTATTATTATTATTGGAAACCACCCAGAGTGGCTTCAGAAGAGGATTCCAGTAAATCTTTTATTATAGTTTCAGCCATTGTGTGGTGGTTTTGGTTGTTTATGGGGCAACCCAGCCAGATGGGTGGGGTATAAATAAAATAAAAATACAAGGGTGCATGCATGCCCAACAGGACAAGGGAAGCCTGGACCTGAGTAGGCTGGAGGAAGAAGTGGGTGACCCCACCGCTGGCAGAAATAGGAGGGGAAAGTCTTTCTCCATTTTGTTCTTCCCCTGCTGCTGTGGTACATTGCCCAGTAGAAGAAAGCCTGCATTCTGTCAGTGGTGGTGGGACAATGACTTTCTCTTCTTCATTCCCCTCTTCACCAGCAGCAGCAGCAGTGAGCGAAGGAGAGAAAGCAATGTGGGGAGCATACCGTAGTGATTGGGGACTTTGAGGGGGTGGATGGGGGCAGGGTTGGGCAAGGTGCAGAAGGAGGTTGGCAAAGGGGGTGTGGGGTGCAGCAGGTAGGCAGAATTGGTAAGCCAGTCCCTAGTAATGTTAAAAAGAAACAAACAGGAAGTGCTGAAGACTCAACAGAGCAAAAAGCTCCTCTAGCCAATTGAGTTTTAAGTGTTCAAAGATTAGAACTGGTGTGTATCAATACAGCAGCTGTGAAGGGAGACAGATGTACATCTGGGATGCAGTCCAGATGCACCCAAAGCAGCCCCCCCATGGTCCTGCCAATGCATGATACAAGTAGCAAGTGGTAACTGCAAGAGCAGCATAGGATGAGCCACCACCCCAGTAAGAGTTGCACTGTGAACTAAGCAAACAATTGTACCTAGTGTGTTTTGCTTCCTGTATTTCTGGTTAACACACACAAGTATTTGTGAAGCTGCCACCTGGACACAACACTGCAGAAATTAGGCTGCTGGGACTCTTGCAACCACCTCGCCTAACTATGTACGCTACTTAAAATTAACAAGCAATATTTCAAACCACGAATTCTCATTGAGATGATGCTATCAACAGCACAAAATATGTCAACTGTCCAAAGAAGATCCAAGATTAGCTTAACCCAACCCACTCCCAAAAATTAAACTCAGCTACATTTTGTGGTAGATTTTGTGGTAGAGGGACACGGGTGGCGCTGTGGTCTAAACCACGGAGCCTAGGGCTTGTGGATCAGAAGGTCGGCAGTTCGAATCCCCGCGACGGGGTGAGCTCCTGTTACTCGGTCCCTGCTCCTGCCAACCTAGCAGTTTGAAAGCACGTCAAAGTGCAAGTAGTGCAAGTACCGCTCCAGCGAGAAGGTAAACGGCATTTCTGTGCGCTGCTCTGGTTCGGCAGAAGTGGCTTAGTCATGCTGGCCACATGACCCGGAAACTGTGCGCTGGCTCCCTCGGCCAGTAAAGCGAGATGAGTGCCGCAACCCCAGAGTCGTTCACAACTGGACCTAATGGTCAGGGGTCCCTTTACCTTTACCTTTACATTTTGTGGTACTCACACTTCTGCGGCAGAGTTCTCATCTTCTGCTTGAAAGGTCACTGGGGGGAATAAAACACAGCATTTTATTTATATGCATTTAGAGCCTTGCCTTTTACTATTCAATCTCAAGGCAGGGTACATATAGCTTAAAGCAACAAGGCACATTATGCATAACACTAAAGCATCGACTAGAGCAACCTGGCGCCCTTCATAGGTTTCCTATCTGCCCCCAAACTTCTGGAGGGCACCAGGTTGGGGGAAGGCTGCATAGCAGGAGAGAGTGATCCTCTGAATTCATCCAATTGGGAGCAAGTTTGTTTGGGTCACCAAATTGAACTTATGAAGAACAATCTGAGCTGCAGGTTCCACAACAGGGGGAGAGGGATCCTGCTGGAACGAAAACGCCGCCGATGAATCCCGAGGCGCCCCTCGCTTCGTGACCAAGTTGTTGTTGTACATTTATTGACACACCGCCATTTCCCCTGACAGGGACTCACGGCAGCTTACAAGGAAGGGGGGAGGGGAGGGAAGAAAGAGCAACCCCCCCAATCCCGGTAGTCTTTCCCTGATCCCTGGGGAGACAGGAGCCCCGCTCTCTCCTCGCCCACCTGCAGTGCGGAAGCCCCGGGGCAGGAGCCGGCCGGCCGCCGCCGCCAGGACCCGACGGCACCCCGCGCACCGGGAGACGCCAGCGCCGCCCTTCGCGGCCCAGGAGGCCGCCATGACAGGCGCCACGTGACCGCCGGGGTCAGAGGGCGGCGGCTGTTTCCGTGGAAACGGAGGGGAAGGGGAGCCTCGCTCGTTGCGCGGGGGTCTCCCCAGCTCCTGGAAAGCGGCGTTATCTTATTCTTCCTCCTTAAAGATAGTCTCCCTTGCGTATTCCGGTTGGAAACGTTTGTGGGCGGAGTCTAGAAAGTGTTGGCTGAGAAGCGTTTCGAATTACCAAATAAATTCAATATATCAACTTGCTCAATTGATGGAATGTCGCCCGGTCGCTTATCTGGCCTTGGGCAGAATCTGCAGAAGCATTAGTACTGTAGTTTCTATGTGGTTATGTAGTTTTTAATGTGTTTTATTTATTTTTATAACTACTTCGCTATTGTTTGTAATTATGTAGATCTTTTCGTATTGTAAGCCGCCTTAAGCATTGTTTTAACTGGGAAGGCGGCATACAAATAAAACGACGACGATGTACTCCAAAGGAAAGTGTCTTTCGCTGACATTTGTTTATTTGAAATACTCAAAATCGTCCCACAACCGCTCAAGATAGCTCACAGCATCTATTTAAAACCATTTCGTTCAGCGCAGAAAAACCTAAAGATGAAAGCACTGCAAAAAAAATAATTTTTTTTTAAAGAACATACAGTCATACCTTGGATCTCAAACGCCTTGCGACCTGAATGTTTTGACTCCCAAACGCCACAAACCCAGAAGTGAATGTTGTGGTTTGCAAACATTCTTTGGAAGCTGAACGTCCGACACAGAGCCGGATTTAAGTTTGATGAAGCCCTAACCTACTGAAGGTAATGGGGCCCTTTATATGTCCAACTGTCCTTTGTCAACAACAAATTGTCGCTGTTTTTTGTGTTGCTATATGGTAATTGATGGACCTAATAGGTATCTAAAGCCATTTGCTCATAACAAACAGGAGCCTACACAACACAAAACATTCTTGCTTTATGTAGGTTTCATTTTGTTTTTTATATTAAATTTTGGAAATGTACATCCAGGGGAGGCACCCCATTTTGGAGCAATATTTTATCCACCCTGCTTTGTGAAGTCGCCCTGTTAGCAGCACTTGAGCTTCCCGTTCCTGGTTCCTAGGAAATTGGGGGAAGTGAGCTGCAGGTTCTCTTCCCTGTTCTAAAAAGCAGGTGTCTTCCGCCCATACGATCCTGGGAATTGTAGTTTGTTAGTGGTTCCGGGATTTGTAGGTCTGTGAGACCCTCTGTCCTGACCCATGGTGGCCTCATCCCAGCACACTTTGACCCCCCCCCCTGATTTTTTCTTAATTCAGCTGCCTGACAACCCAGCAGCCTGGCCCCCGTTTGCCAGCTGATGTCACAAAGTGCTGATTTTCAAGCAAGCCTTATAATGCCCTGCAAGGGGGGATGCCTGTTGTGGCGAACCAGCCCTTTTTGGCCTTGTAGAATGTTAAGTTTTCCCCAGCGATTACAAGGTTAAACATAGAACCTGTTAATTGACAGTTCACTCCAGGGAGGCGGAACCTCCTGGGGGTTTAAACGGGGGAGGGGGAGGGGGATGGCAGTTGGTCAGGGGGAGTTGGTGGTTGGTTGGTGTTGTGTGGGAGTTGAGAGAGGGAGATAGGGAAGGGAGGAGATAGAGTAGACTGAGGGAGGTATATGGGTAGGCTATAGGAGTCATCAGAAACTGTAAAGAAACTATTGACTACCTGTGTTAAAGTCTGAAACCGTTATGCTTGTTAAACAATAAAAACTACCGGTAGTTCTTGTTTAAACCATCGAAGTATCGTCGTCCATGAGGTCCAGCGTGTTATACCAAAGCTCAGTGTAATGATCTCAGAGAGAGGACAAAACTAGAAACAGTCTGTGTCCTAGAGATTCATTAAGGAGGGGCTAAGAGGGTGTAAACCTTAAACGCCACAGTGTAGCTAGCAGAGGCTAGTTAGCTGAGACAGCAAAGGGGGGTTTCTTGGTGATTAGAACCCAGGGCTGTAGGTTAAAAGGTTTTCATCGGGATAGCCTGGAGCCGGGGGTATACCTGGACGTGAACACTCTTGTCACTGGGATCTCCAGAGTTTTAAGGAGGTCAGTCTTCAGTGGAACCTCGGAGGGCAGGGTGTGAGGGGTTTAAGATAAAACCAGTGCACCTGCATTACTGATAAACATTTATAACAGGGTGACACAGAGTGCGTAAAGGGAGGTTCGCAACACCTGTCAGATGAGAGTGAGAGACGAGAGAGGGTATCAAAAATGGATGCTGAAGGTAGGAGGCCTAGAGGAAATGAGTGGCATTAATTATTATTATTATTATTATTATGCATGTGGCTTGGCTCCCTGGCTTGACTTGTTGACAGCTATAGATAGCTTGCCAGGTCCCTGCCTCTCAGCAATGCAGCTCTGCAGACTTAGCCCCTTTTCATGCTGCAGGAGCCCCAACCAGGTTGCCTTGCATTTGTCCCACCCTCTTTGAAAGCCATCTCATCCAAGATGCTCTTAGGGGGCACCTGATTCCCCTGGGCTTGGCCCAAATCTCTATCAAAAATGGGGCAGTAGTTTTGGGTCCATCCCAGCCCCTTCTCATAAGATGTCCTGCTTCCTCCACAGGGTCACGCCTCCAGGGATGAGGCTCCATCTCTGGCTCCCAGGATGAAGAGCAAGAGACCATCCCGGCGGTTCCCGGCCCCTGACCCTCGCAGGGCTTCCCCACTGCCCCATCTCCGTACGGGCATGGCTCCTTCCCGGCCCTACTTGGCGCAGAAGCAGCAGCCAAGGTTTCCTCCCATTAGATCTACATCCAGAGTTGTTTCAGAGACCTTGGCTGCTGCTTTTGTGCCAGGCCAGCTGGGACACAGCCGAGACGCCCGTACGGAGGTGGAGGAGAACTTGTGGAAGCTTGTAACATCAGATAGGAGGAAATGCCCCCTTCCCAGGTCCCCCACCCTCCTGGCCCAGACTGGGGCTATTGTGGCTGGGAGCCGCCGCATCCAGGGAGAGAATGGAGCCGAGAAGAAGGCCTCTCGCCTCAGAGGTAATGGGACAGGGGGAAGGAGGGGGGCCTTAGGAAACACACGAGGGTTTGCAGGATCAGGCCAAGGGCCTGTTTGGTCCAGCCTCTTCTCTCAGTGGGAAAGCCACAAACAGGATTCGAGCCCAAGAGCCCTCTGCCCACCTGGGTTTTCCTGCAACGGCTTTTCTGAAGCACTGTCCCTGGCGTTTGGTCTGTGACCAAGATTCCTTCTTTCTTGCAGGATCATCTCGCTTGTGCACCGCTGTGGCTGCTGCCAAAACCCCAACCCAAATAGATTAGGTAAGAGGAAGGGGAAAGTTGCATGGAGCGGGGAGAACACCCTCTAAGTTGAGAGTCCGTGTTCATTCTGCGTTTACATGCAAAGTTCTTAATTGGTGTGGACAAAAGAGAGGAAGGTTGCTGATGACTGTTATTGAAATTGAGATAGGGAGCCGAAGTGGGCACCCTATTTTGAAGGGGTTCTGACTCCGGTAGGAAGTCCGAAACCTCCGGAGAGAGCCAAATTTGAATGCTCCTTCCGGTAGGAAATGTTGACTTGGTTTACTTAAGAGGTTCATTATTGTTACACAAATGTATATGCCTTTAAGAGCAGAATGTAATTCTGTAAATCTGACTAGGCAGCTGTGAAGCTGCGCAACAGGTGTTGCAATTGTACTAACGATGGGTGTGACATACTGTATAAAAGTAGAAAGATGTGTCCACCCATTTGTCTCTGACCACCCCTGGCGGGAGGGATGTTGTATGGGGTTATGTCCATGTAGGCTTCGTAATGAAGTATGCTTTATGTTGTTTTATTTTACTTTAATAAAATCTAACTTCTGTGCAATACAGTCCTCAACTCGCTTCTGTTCTAAATGCCAACAGCTGGTTATGGGCCCAGTCGTTGAGTTGACGTTTGCACAAGTTAGTGTTTGGAGAAAAGTTTGAGAGGTTTCTCCTGTGGGCGCGGTCCTGTGAGTTCCAAGATGGCTGACCGTGTTGCTGAGGCTGAAAAAGCTTTAACCTTCCCGCAGCTGACGGATGAGAATTATAGCCTGTGGTCCTTTCGTATGGAGGCGCTTCCAACTTCACGTGATGTGTGGAAGTACGTAACTGAAGACCCTCCTGACCCTGTGACTAATGCTTGGAAGAGTGGTGATGGAAAAGCCAGAGCGTTGATTAACTTGGCTGTAAGTGACCAGCAGGTCGTGTATATAAGAAACAAGAGAACTGCTAAGGAGATGTGGAATTGTCTTGCTGCAGTGCATGTTAGAAAAGAGTCAGCGTCTACTTTAAGTTTCTTTAAACAGTTGTACCAGACGAAGCTGCAGCCTGGTGGTGACTTGGCTGCACATTTAAGACGTCTGCAGGCAATACGAACTGAACTAATTCAAAGAGACATGCTCATATCTGACATTCAGTATGTGTTTATTATTCTTTGTTCTTTGAATAAGGACTTTGACACTGTAGCTAGCCAAATATCTGCCGTCCCACCGGCACAATTAACTGTGGAGGGAGTAACGGCAAGATTAATGGGCGAGTTGGACAGAAGGGAGGCTTGTGAGATAAGCACTCCGATTTCTAGAGCTAAAGAGGAACACGAGCCGCGAGCTTATCATGCTCAGACAAGAGGTCGTAAAACACTTAAAAGTACTAATTTCTTCATTATCGACAGTGGAGCTTCGCATCACTTGTGCAACGACCGCAGCCTGTTTATTTCTTTTGAAGAGGAGCTTGGCAACGTTCACTTAGCTAATTCTGAAGTTTTGCAGTCACTTGGCAAAGGTACTATTAAGTTAGACTCTTTAAACATTACAATAGCAAATTGCACTTACTGCCCGTCGGTGGAAAATTTATTATCAGTAAGTTGTTTTGCTCGTCAAGGAATAACTGTGAGTTTCACTGAGAAAATTTGTGAGTTTTTCAAAGGGAATGAACGTGTGTTGTATGCTCGAGAGTTTGGGGGTTTGTATAGACTGTATTTTCGAAAATACTCACAACCAACTGTAAAATGCAGAGTCATGCAGCCAAGGCAAGAATTGAGAAATATAAAGCCACATTCTGGATGTATTCATGAAGCCCATAGACTTCTAGGTCATCTGAACTTTACTGACGTGATTAAGACAAAGGACATTGTTGATGGACTAAATTTAAAGCCATGTAAATATTTCATGCAATGTATTTCCTGCTGTAAAAACAAGATAAAAGTTGCACGCAAAGGTAAATGCTCAGACCGAAAAGTAACAGAGCCATTTCAGCGTGTGCATTGTGATTTAGTAGGGCCACTCCCTTCTTCCTTAGGCCATTCTAAGTACTGGCTCACTTTGATAGACCAATATAGCAGATATTGCTGGGTTTATACAATTGCTGAAAAGTCACAAGCGTTTGAAAAGTACAAAGTTTTTTGCAACTGGGTAAGAACGCATTTTGGCAAACCTATAAAAAACCTGTTTTCTGACAGGGGAGGGGAATTTATTTCTGAAGAGTTTGAGGAGTTCCTTGAAGCGCAGGGGACTACTCATGAGTTATCTTGTCCCCGCAGTCCCTGGCAAAATGGGCTTGTAGAGGTTGTACAACGTGATTTGCAGGCAGGTGTTAAAACTTATCTGCATGATGCTAATCTGGGGAAAGCTTATTGGGCAGAAGCTCTTCATGCTTATTCTTATGTCAAAAATCGCAGTTTTCATTCTGGTTTAGAAATAACACCCTATGAAATGTTGTTTAAAAAGCGCCCTAATCTGAAATACCTACGAGTTTGGGGTTCAGATGTTATCATGCATTATCCTGCTAGACATAAATTGGATGAACGCAGTGTTCAAGGAAAATTCATGGGCTACCAGCAGGGGGCGTTTATATCCCTACAACTGGCAAATTTCACATTACCAGAAGTATGATTGAAACTGTAAAATGGAATAGAGTTGCTGTTTTTCAAGATAATGATGGTCTAGATAATGTTGAGGAGGAGGAGGAAGTAGATGAAGCAGGAGCAGGAGCAGGAGCAGATGATAGTAGTGAAGCTGAAGAAGTAAAACCTAAGTCTGATGATTTGTTTGAAAATTTAAAGTCACAGACACCTGAGGAGAGGTTAAGTTCTTTTGAGTTTCCTGAAAGTAAGAAAAGCTCTCAGTCTGACAGTAAGAATTTAAAGTCTGAAGCTAGAAGTCCAACTAGCTCTACTGAGTCTGAAGGGTCTAGCTCTCCTTCTGGACTAAGACGTTCAAGCAGAAAGAGGCAGGAACCAAGACGATTTTCAGAAGAACAGTTTCACACTGTGTATGCCAATAAGGCAGTGTTTGAGCCAAAAAGCTACAATGATGTGAAAAAATTACCGAGACTTGAAGCTTTATGTTGGTTTGAGGCAATGGAATCTGAGCTGGCTTCTTTAAGAGAGCATAACACTTGGTCTCTTGTACCACAAACCCCAGATATGAGAGTTATTGATTCAAAATGGGTTTATAAAGTTAAAATGAATGACAAGAATGAAGTGGTAAGGTACAAAGCTAGATTAGTAGCTAGAGGTTTTCAGCAAATTCCAGGCGAAGATTATGATTTGTGTTATTCTCCAAGTGTGAAGTATGAAACTGTTAAACTTTTGTTGAAAGATGCATCCCAACGTGGGCATTCTGTGTATCATTTAGATATAAAAACTGCCTATTTGTTTGCAGATTTAAAAGAACAAATTTATATGCATGTTCCTGATGGCGTAGAAGCCACTGAAGGACACGTATGCAAATTAAATAAATCTCTTTATGGTTTACATCAGAGCGGAAGGAACTGGCACCAAACATTAGCAAAAGAATTGCTGAATATTGGTTTTTCGCAAGGAAAGGCAGATAACTGTGTGTTTACTAAGAAAAATGCAAATTCTGTGACTAAAATATGTGTTTTTGTAGATGATGTCTTAATATCGACTAAAACTAAACAGGAGTATAAACAAATAGTGTCACAATTGCAAAAGAAATTTGATGTAGTAGAACTAGGCAAAGCTAAAAATTACCTATCCATGCAGATTGAAGAAGGCAAAGATGGTTCTTTTCTGATTCATCAAACACTAAAAATTGATGATCTTGTTAAAATGTTATGTTTGGACAATGCAAATGGAAAAGAAACACCTATGGTATGTGGGTTTACTTTCACAGATGAAGATAAGCCATTTCTAAACAAGACCTTGTATCGTTCTGCCATAGGCAAGCTTAATTTCATTCAAAGGATTTCAAGGCCAGATGTAACGTATGCTTTTCATTTTCTGGCAAAGTTTGTAGAAGAACCTACTGTACAATGCTTTATTGCTCTTAAAAGAGTAGTTAATTATCTTAAAAATACCAGAGATTACAGATTGCAGTTAACACCATCTGCTGACAAAGGTTTTGAAATATATTGTGATGCGTCTCATGCAGTAGAACAGAATAATTACAAAAGTGTATCTGGTATAATTTTCTGTTACAATGGATGTCCGTTTGAATGGAAATCTCAGAGCCAATCAATTGTTTGTCTCTCCACGACAGAGAGTGAATTATGTGCATGCATACAGGCCATCCGTAATGTGGAATGGTACTTACAACTATTTGCAGATTTACAAATGCAAGTAACACTCCCAGTGAAAGTATATTTGGATTCCCAGAGTGGACTCGCTATTCTAGGTTCAGAAACTAATACGCAGCGCACTAGAGTGTTAAGGTTACGTTTACAATTTGTAAAAGATTTGATTGCTAACAAAACAGTTGTTTTTGAGTATGTACTAAGTAGCAGTCAGATTGCAGACATTTGTACAAAAGCACTTCCGAAAGTAATACATGAAAGACATGTGCGAAGTATGCTTAATGTTGTTCCACAATAATGAACCGCAGGGGATATGTTGACTTGGTTTACTTAAGAGGTTCATTATTGTTACACAAATGTATATGCCTTTAAGAGCAGAATGTAATTCTGTAAATCTGACTAGGCAGCTGTGAAGCTGCGCAACAGGTGTTGCAATTGTACTAACGATGGGTGTGACATACTGTATAAAAGTAGAAAGATGTGTCCACCCATTTGTCTCTGACCACCCCTGGCGGGAGGGATGTTGTATGGGGTTATGTCCATGTAGGCTTCGTAATGAAGTATGCTTTATGTTGTTTTATTTTACTTTAATAAAATCTAACTTCTGTGCAATACAGTCCTCAACTCGCTTCTGTTCTAAATGCCAACAGGAAAGTGATACCCGGTAGACACCAAACCAAGAGTAGTGAAAGCAAAGCGGCTTTAAGCCTGATCTTTATTTTTAAAGAACTGTTGCAACAGGGTTCCCGCTCGCGTAACAAGGACGGAGTGAGAACCCCGAACAAAGGAACTGCTTTCCCTTATATACCTTTTCGTTCTCATACAGATCAATGATACAAAACAAATACAGACAGAGATGGTGCGAGGAAAGGATTAGCATAGGATTTTGTAATATCTTGGGTGGTGTTAATGGAGGTATCGTTTGCTTTGTGGTCGGGAACAAAAGGTGTTGATCTGCTTTTCCTTTCCAGCGGATCTTGACTAACAGTTCTGTTTTTCTTTAATTTTCAGGAATTAACATCGATTATCAGTATGGTGTGAAGATATGTTCTTCATTTATTAAATTATTATTATAAATTATATAATTAAAACTGCTTTATGTTGTATTTTGTATGTATTCACAGTTTAATTTGTTGGCTCAGAAGGTGGCACTGTCAAGGTAGAACATATTTTCACAGTTCGTGAACAGAAGTAGATATATAATAATATTCACATATTGAGTATAATGGATGGTCATAAGGCAGTATTTGAATAATAATTCAACCTGTTTTGTAGTTACACACACTCACCTCTCCATCTTCTATTTAAGCCAGCAAGTAGTATTACTACTTTTATATATATATATATATTTCTTTTTTCTTTTGTCTTTTCTTCTATGTGATGATCTATGTAATTTTTCTAAAATCTAATAAAGTTTATTTTTAAAAAAAGTAGTATTACTAAAGTTCACTACATAACTACTTGAGGAGCGTGGGTGTCAAACAGGTGCAACCTGGGGAGAGGAGCAACCTGGAGAGAGTCCCACAATCCATACAGAGGCCCCCGGGTCTGAAGGTTGCCAACCCACTCTAGAGTGTATTTTTACCTTTGTATATACAGTTCTAAGTCATGGTACAGAGATTAGGCAATCCAGCTTGCTCAAAAACATCTGCTTCCACTGCTCATTATTCTTAAAGCTCCATGGACAAAGAATGAAAAAGCGAGACAAGGTTTGATATAAATATAACTTTACTTTGGAAAGTTGGTATCCAGCTGCCAATGGATTTCAAATCCCACGACATATACAGCTAACCAAGCATTATCTACAGTAGAATCATCATAGCATGTTTATAAAACAGAAAATGTATATAGGCTAAACTACAAATCACCCAGGAAAAAGGCCACAGACCCCTTCTCTGTCTCAAAGCAAACTCCACACACTGAGAATGGGTAGTATGGAACTATCTCCCATTGTGAACCTAAGCTGGTTAAGCAACTTATAGGGCAATTTATCTCTGTACCAAGCTAAACTTGGACCTTGTTCAGAAGATGTCCTGGTAGAATAGGGTTGTGCTTTCCATCTTTTCTACCTCAGCCCAGTGTAAGGGGAAGAGGATCATTCACAGCCCATTAAGTTCAGACTGGCGCTTGAAAATGCCAGCTCAGTGGAACCCACTCAAAAATCTTAGCTCTGCAAAAAGTGCAGGTGTAGCTTCAAAGCTGGGTCCTCTCAAAAAGCCAAACGGAGGACTCTAGTTGCCACCAAGATGGGAAAATGCTATGCAAAATTCTAAGTCACCCCAGGGAACAACACCCAAAGGCAGACTCAGCCACAGGAGCCTTGCTTAAGTGTTATCAGACTGCAGGATCAGCATTAAGACAAAACCACACTCACTCAAAAAACCTTTGCACCCAAGAAGGAATCGGTCTAAACCAATGAAAAAACAGCAACAACCCAAGGAGGGAGAGAATTTAAAACAAATAAATCAAGTTCATAGAGTTTACCAAGATCACACACTTCTAAACTATGTATTTTTAAAGGAAGTAACTAAAAGCATGGATTTTTTTAAAAAAAAAGTAATTTACAAATTAATCATAACCAAAATAAGTACACAGACTTAATGTTTAAAAAAAATAAAAGCAAAGTCAGATTGCAGGGGAGGCAGAGTCATGTCTATCTGGGGGCCACAGGAGCATAGTGATGGTGACAGGCTGCAGCTGACGCAAGAGTTCTCCATTGCCATCTTCTCCCTCTTTAGTAGTTTGCTCTATCACACTGCAGCAATCCAGAGGCACCTACGGAATGCAAGTACATTCCTTCGCTGGAAAAAGTGTTAAGGCAAGACACTCGTATCTCTAGAAGACAAGGCCCTTGCTCAAAAGGACCATGCAAGTAGAATATACTGCAATAAGAGCACAGAACAGGAAGGAGCAAGAGTAGGGAAAAGGCATCCAGTTTCATTTTGGTCCAGCTGGCTGAGAGGCAGTAGGGAGCTGTCTGCAGCTTGGTGGTGCTTCTCCTGATTGTCGAAATAGCCTCACTTAGGGAAAGGGGGCATTTGCTGCAAAAAGCACCAAGGATGTGCTTGCATTGGATCCCATGCTCAGAAGCCAAGTCCTCTGCACAGAGTCTTAAAACCAAGTCTAAGCAAAACATTAAAAACATTTTTACAAAAATTTACATATTTGGGGAAGAAGAAAAGTGAGTGCTTCTATAGGAAACTGATTAAAATATCCTCTTTCGCTTCATATAGGAGTCTGCGTAGTGCCCTCCCAGGCCTTGAGAATGCTGACCCACATAGCTCCCTTCTGGGCTGGGTTCTGGGGACGGGAGCAGGTGGGAAAAGGCCCGTTTCTGGCCACCAACCGGAGTCTGCAAAAGCAATGAGGGGGAAGAGAGGCAGAATTAGGGAAATGACAAGACATGGAGGAGCTAAAGGTTTCAAAGTTCAAAGCGGTACCAACCCACCTTTGAGTAGGTGCTGTGTGAGTGACTTGTGGGTCCTAGTCCCATGATGCCATCTGCTGCACTCACAGGCGGCATCCCAACTGCCTGGAAGAAAAGGCAAGAGTAGAACTAACATCATTTTTGACTGCGAGGCTGACACGCCCCTCCACTACCCAGTGTGATACTATGAAAACAACTACACTGATAAAGGCAAGATGTCAGCCCCTCAGGGATATGGAGGCAAAGCTAGGTCTCACAAGTGGCCTGAGTGGGTTGGCTTGTTTGCTTAGCATGACTGTAAACCCCCCAGACTCTCTGGCTGTCCTGTGAGATTTCCCTCCAAATAGTAAAGGTAAAGGGACCCCTGACTGTTAAGTCCAGTCGCGAACGACTCTGGGGTTGCGGCGCTCATCTTGCTTTACTGGCAGAGGGAGCCGGCATTTGTCCGCAGACAGCTTCCGGGTCATGTGGCCAGCATGACTAAGCCGCTTCTGGCGAACCAGAGCAGCACACGGAAATGCTGTTTACCTTCCCGCCGGAGCGGTACCTATTTATCTACTTGCACTTTGACATGCTTTCGAACTGCTAGGTTGGCAGGAGCTGGGACCGAGCAACAGGAGCTCACCCCGTTGCGGGGATTCGAACCGCCGACCTTCTGATCGGCAAGCCCTAGGCTCTGTGGTTTAGACCACAGTGCCACCCACGTTCCGCTCCCTCCAAATACTTTTCCTTTAAAGTTCCTGAAGAAAAGCGTCCAAGAATTTCACGCTAACAAATGAAGCCAGAAACCCTCTGTGCAAAATAATAGCATAACATTAGACTAATTTAGTTTATATCTTGGGGTCAATCGACAGAAGGGTCTGCAGCTGCAGATTTTGAGACTGCTAGTAATACAAGTACAGATCACTATGCTTGCCAAGGCATGTCCATTAGGATCTTGCACTTTAAACAGATCGATGCAAGATCAGAATGCTTTTTAAAAAGCATAATCAGTTTCAAAAAGGTTTCAAAATGTATCATGGGGGCTGCTGTTGGCAAAGCAAGCCCAGAGCACAATATAGGCACATAAACTAGTTTTCTTGTTATTTGCATCCCAGCCAATGTTTCCAGACTTGGACAATTATGCTAATATTTTCCTTCTTATTCCAGGCTCTTGCCCTCCAGGTATTGTTGGGACTACAATTCTTGCGATCCCTGACCAGCAGCTGTGATGGCTGGGGCTGATGGGAGCTAGAATCCAACGACAAAATAGATTCTCTATTCCCACTATAAACAAAGCAAATCCATGTTCACCTTTTCTTTTACATGATCTGCAACTCATGCACTTTGTGGGTTATATCTGAAAGTGTTTGCAATCTCCCTTGATCATATTCTACTGAGGTTTGGCCATTTCTATCTTCAGCTGTGTGCAAAAGCTGTTGTCATAGGGAAAACAAGTGGCCACAAACTCGTGAAAAGCATGGGGGATGCTTCCAGACAGTCAATGAATGAGTTTGTCTTTGTTTTTTTATGTATTTTGTGTTCTCATTTTGTATTTCTATGTTGTGAACTGCCCTGTGATCTTGGGGTGAAGAGAGGCATACAAATTTAACAAATAACAAAACAAAAATGAGACCACAGCAGCAAGTGACTGGAGTTGTTTGTGTGCCAGCATAGCATCCAAAACTATCCAAATTTGCTTCCTAACACAAAGCACAACCGGCATTATGGGAAATCTTACTTTGTTTAGGTGGCTCTGTCTGAGCCCAGCCTGAAGGCCGCTGGTGAAATAGGAGCTTGGGGAGCCGGAATAGAACGGAGGCAGAGGGGCTCCAAGGCTGTTCCGTTCAAACCCAGGTGATGACACCTGGAAAAGGGGAACAAGATTCACACCGGCTACTTGTACACAGAGCTTCTCACACCCCTCTCCACCCCTCTCCACACTGTAGAACAGCAACAACTAAAAATGACTGAGCCCCTCCCACCAGCCTTTGCGGCACTTCTAAGTGATGGCTTACACTCCACATTGTTGCTAGAGAGGGGGAGAAAGGAGGATGACAGCAGGTGCTTGTCTCCAGTACAGCACCGCTTCCCGCCCACAACCTTCCACAGCTCTGTGCCCTCCTTGTGCATTCCGCTACACAGTTAGCGGCCATTTCAAGGACGGCTTGCTCTTAACCGCCAAGTTTGTGGGTGTTCCTTACCAGACCATCTTCCATGCACATTAGGTAAAGGTAAAGGGACCCCTGACCATTAGGTCCAGTCGTGTCCGACTCTGGGGTTGCGGTGCTCATCTCGCATTACTGGCCGAGGGAGCCGGCGTACAGCTTCTGGGTCATGTGGTCAGCATGACAAAGCCGCTTCTGGCGAAGCAGAGCAGCGCACGGAAACGCCGTTTACCTTCCCACCGGAGTGGTACCTATTTATCTACTTGCACTTTGACGTGCTTTCAAACTGCTAGGTTGGCAGGAGCTGGGACCGAGCAACGGGAGCTCACCCCGTCGCAGGGATTCGAACCGCCGACCTTCTGAACAGCAAGCCCTAGGCTCTATGGTTTAACCCACAGCGCCACCTGGGTCCATGCACATTAAACTAGCGCAAATCACAACATTTCATGATGACAAATCTTATAGTTATGGCACTGCAGCATTCTAAACCTATTCCCTTTCAGTGGATGAGGCCAGGGGCCGCCATTTTTTAGTGCCACCATATCAAATCCAACATGGTATTTAGGAATATAGATATGACAGAGGCAGCTCCCTTGGGACTAGCCCGGGGTAGCCAACACGGTGCCTTCCAGATGCTGCTGGACTCCCAACTCCCATCAATTCACGCTGGCATGGCCAACGGCCAGCAATTATGGGAACTGCAGTTCAGCAAGGGCACCATGTTGGCTGCCTCTGGATGTACCCCATCCAAGCTAGGTAGAGGCATTTAAAACAATGGATACTTACCTTCTGCTTGTTGTGTGCAAATCCACCTAGCTGGGGCCCTGTCTCTCTGGCCTGGGGATACATTCGCGTTCCCAAGTCCTTTTGATAGAAAAGAGAAAAGGCAGGAACTCTTTAATCCCGAGTTGTGTAAACTGGATATAATTATGCCCCAAACCTCTCACAGCTGAGTTGGTTAGAGCGTGGTGCTGATAACACCAAGGTTGCAGGTTGATCCCCATTAAGAGACAGCTGCATACCCTGCATTGCAGGGGTTGGACCAGATGATCCTCAGGGTCCCTTCCAGCTCTGATTCTATGTCATTTGAATTGATATGGTCACCAATGAGAACTAGAAATCTGTGCATACAGGAGCATAACATTTATTTATTTCATAAAATTTATACATCACTTGATTGCAAAATAACCTCAAAGCTCTTTACAAAAAGATAAGGCAATAAACTCAATAAAAATTTACAACCCTAAAACATACAAAAGGTAAAGTACTAAAAGAGATTAAAATTACACCCTAAGCATCTGGGCAGGCTTGTCTAAACAAGAATGTTTTTAGCAGATGCTGCCACACAGAATAATAATACAGAATGAAGAAGCAGAGCCTAAAGGGATTAAGATAAATGAAAGCAACTCCAGCTCTTGAACCTTGCTGTTTACGGTATATTCAGAAGCCATGGCCATAATGGATCTTCAAGTACTCACTGGCTGGTAGTCAAAAGTACAGCCGTCTCCTGTCAGCCCAGAAGAAGGCAACACAGCATCAGATAGGGAGGCCTGTGGAATTCTGGGATTTGAAACATTGCCCAGCACACCAGTCTTCAAGCTGAATGCTTTATTGGCCCCACCTGTAAAGTCAAAAGAGTTGACTATCAGCATGCAGGCAGCACGGCAGAAGAACCAGGGATGGGATAGGCTTTGTCCCACTCTAGACTCACCTCAGGGCTGCAGGAAACACCCTCATTGTCTAATCATGCAAGGCCTATAGCTGCAGGCAGAAAGAGCACTAAAAACTGCCATGCCTCTGCCCTGGTATTACCCATCCTGCCTCCATAAGACAGCTCAAAACACACCAGAAATCATTTTCTAGCAAGTACTAGAGAACACCAGTGGACACAGGTGGCGCTGTGGTCTAAACCACTGAGCCTAGGGCTTGCCAATCGGAAGGTCGGCGGTTCAAATCCCCGCGACGGGGTGAGCTCCTGTTGCTCAGTCCCTGCTCCTGCCAACCTAGCAGTTTGAAAGCACGTCGAAGTGCAAGTAGATAAATAGGTGTGGTGAGAAGGTAAACGGCGTTTCCGTGCACTGCTGTGGTATGCCAGAAGCGGCTTAGTCATGCTGGCCACATGACCCGAAAGCTGTACGCCGGCTCCCTTGGCCAATAATGCGAGATGAGCGCCCCAACCCCAGAGTCGTTCGCGACTGGACTTAACTGTCAGGGGTCCTTTACCTTTACCTTTACTAGGGAACACAGTTTTGTACTTTCATTTCTCTTGTGCCAAATAAGGGATGGCATTCAGCTAACTTTTATTCAATGTACACCCACTGAAATTAACATGTCTAAATTTGGCCCATTAATTTCAATAGGTCCACTTTAGCCGAATACCACTTAAGATGCGGCCACCTTACCTCCAGGCTTGTTTGTAGGGAGAAGACTTTGCAGATTTAAGTAAGGATTGAGTGGAATCTTGAAGTCTTTGGGTGGCTCTCCTAGCAGAGAGACCTGTAAGAGAGGCAATAGTGAGCACCATTTCCTAGAGGTTTCCAGCTGGTGCCCCTAACAAAGGCAAATCACACGTTGTGTGACAAAAAAGTTAAAGAGTTTTATTTTTGAAAGAAAAGGTGGATGCATCCTCTATTAAAAAACAAAAAGTTAAAAGTTAAGTCCAATGTTGGCGCTTGGTGATCTATTGGTTTTAAAGAGATTCCCAGCAACAAACACTTGGCAGTTTTTCTTCTAATAAAATGTACAAGAGGATATACATACTTTTGACACACTGATTACAGAAGGGTGGACAGGCTAAACACAGTGCCTACACTATGCTGAACATATTCCAGCTGATCACTTGCAGCCCAATTTTGAAAACCCCGGGAGCCAGTTATGCTATAAGGGGCTCCTCATGGTAGTTCCACCTTCTGAGGGATATACCTCCCTCAGAAATTTGGTGTGTGTGGCCCAGGGCCTTCTCTGTGGCAGCCCTGAAGATGAGGAATCTCCTCACCACAGATGTACATCTGGCTTCTTCACTATACAGGTTTCTTTACCTTGGCCTATCCAAGATAGGTGTTTTCAGGGCACACCCTATTCCTGTGACTGTAATTTGCTTTAGCTGTTTTCAATTCTGAATTTTACATTGTTGTAACCTGCCCTGGGAACTGCAGGTGAAGGGCAGGTAATAAATTTAATGATAATAATATCTAGAAGTCTAGGAACTGGTTATGTTTCTATTCAGTTTCAACCGTTTCAACCCAGGGTTTCAATGCGGGCATGAGAACTGAAGAATTCAAAAGCAGGAGGAGAGCTGTGAGGGAAAAGTTTAACCCTGATGTTTTATTCCTTTATGGTTTTATTGGTGGGCTACTTAAAAATGAGGCTGCATTTTAAACTTTAAATCGTATTTTAAGTTGCATTTTAATTGATTGTTTTGTATGTTTTGTTGTGATTTTATGGGTGTTAGCCGCCCTGAGCCCGGTCTTGGCTGGGAAGGGCGGGGTATAAATAAAAATTTATTATTATTATTATTATTATTATTAAAAGGTGCAGGAAGGAAAAGCACGACTGAAGCTGTCATGCAATATAAAAGCACCTCAGTCAAGACCCTCACATGTTTCTGAACTACAATGATGGAGGACAGAAAAGCACCACATAACATATACAGTGGTACCTCGGGTTAAGTACTTAATTCGTTCCGGAGGTCCGCTCTTAACCTGAAGCACCACTTTAGCTAATGGGACCTCCTGCTGCCGCTGCGCCGCCAGAGCACGATTTCTGTTCTTAGCGGAGTTCTTAACCTGAAGCGTACTTAACCCGAGGTACTCAGATTTTCACAAGTGTAAACCTTCACAAGGTACCAGATTCCTCACAAAAGTTCATTGATAGCCTCACACTTACCCCAGATGATGGAGGCCCATTTTCTGTCTGCTTTGGCTTCTGAAGCCCACTGATCACAGACCCCAGGATGGAAGTGGTGAGGCCTTGCAGCCCAGGTGGGGTCAGGTGGGGTCCTATCACCGAGTTCTCCCTCTCCATTCCCAATGGTCCCAGAAAGGATGGCAAAGGCAGGTTTCCAGAAGGCAAGATTGGAGACTTCACAGGTCCTGAAGCCATATCAGAAGGTAGGGAGCCACCTAAGGAGAGAACATGCACCCAGGTGAGAGCCACTTCCTAAAATGAAGTAGTTTTGGAACCCAAATCGTCAGGCTGGGACAGTCAATTTACTGTTCAAATGTTGTCAACTAACCACTTCTTTAATTCATGGTGGTTAGGTAAAGGTAAAGGTAAAGGGACCCCTGACCATTAGGTCCAGTCGTGTCCGACTCTGGGGTTGCGGCGCTCATCTCGCTTTATTGGCTGAGAGCCGGCGTACAGCTTCCGGGTCATGTGGCCAGCATGGCAAAGCCGCTTCTGGCGAACCAGAGCAGCGCATGGAAACGCCGTTTACCTTCCTGCCGGAGCGGTTCCTATTTATCTACTTGCACTTTGACGTGCTTTCGAACTGCTAGGTGGGCAGGAGCTGGGACCGAGCAACAGGAGCTCACCCCATTGCAGGGATTCGAACTGCCGACCTTCTGATCAGCAAGCCCTAGGCTCAGTGGTTTAACCCACAGCACCACCCTTGGTGGTTAAAATGGTGGTTAAAATACCTTAAAGAGCAGAAGGTCATTTGCTGGGCTTTTGCCAATGAGTAAGGGTAGCACTGTGGTCTAAACCACTGAGCTTGCCGATCAGAAGGTCGGCGGTTCGAATCCCCGTGATGGGGTGAGCTCCTGTTAATCGGTCCCAGCTCCTGCCCACCTAGCAGTTCGAAAGCACGTCAAAGTGCAAGTAGATAAATAGGAACCGCTCCGGCGGGAAGGTAAACGGCGTTTCCATGTGCTGCTCTGGTTCACCAGAAGCGGCTTTGTCATGCTGGCCACATGAGCGCCGCAACCCCAGAGTCGTCCGCAACTGGACCTAACGGTCAGAGGTACCTTTACCTTTACCTTTTTAAGGGAGTAAAATGGGGCTATCCAATCTGGTAGGGATTTATACATAACCTGCTGGTCTGAGTCCTTTCTACAGGAACAATGAAAATCTCCAATGGGGGCAATAGCACAATGGGTGGGCTGAAAGTTTGCTACCACCTTCAACAAAGGCATGGGTGAGGAGACTCCTTCAGACAATGCAAGAAAGGTAGCAAACCCTACTCTCCTCCTATATTGCTCAGGTTGGTGGCTTCCTGTGGAGCTAAGACTCAAAACATTCCATCATTAAACACTACGGGACTCACTGCATGGAAGGAGAGTTAATTGGCTCCCTTCCATGCTATCCTGCTCCAAATGAGGGCATGCTGAACAACTTGCTGTGCAACTAGCCTGAAACCTCTTGCTTCCTCAACAACTGCAGGCCTGAGGATATACTTGTTTGATCTGTTAGCAGAGTTCTTTGCTCCGCCGATCTTCCTACAAAACTTCTGTGAGGAGTGGCACCACCTGCACCACCAACCTAATTCCCGCACAGGGCTGCAGGAGCTACTCTGGAGTGAAGGGAAGTAAAAATAAAATGCACAGAAAGATTTCTCATGGGCCAGAACCACAAGCAGAACATAGCTGAAGAAGCAACTGCTGGGGCTCGCAAAAATAACAACAGTTACTGCAGTTGCTGTAGGAGTAGATCTTGATGAGATGAAGTTGCGGTGAGGTGCAGCACCAATTATGCTAAGACTTCAAACAAAAAAAACTTTCGCCCACTCACTACATCCCAAAGCCTTCTCCTATTCAAAGGAGAGCCTGCTATAGAGCAACCCAAGTAAATACTCTCCCTTCTGTTATGATGAAAGAATTATGGACTTGGATCAGCAAGGTAAAAATCACACACAGCTTTATTGAAGTCCATAGACCCAAAATACAAAGTACAACAATAGTATATATTAACAGTTATTAAGGTGGTTTCTCTTTAGATCGTATAAATCTTCACCTTTTACTAAAGAGCTACTGAATGGAAAAAACCAGTGGTGCAATTGACTTCCGACAAGCACACAGAGTGCGAACAAGACTAAGTGTATGGGGGGGGGGGCTTGTTTAATTTCACTGCACACAGGTAGTGTAGTGACAATAAAGGTTTATTTATTTATTCTATTTATTTTATTTAAAAGTAAAAATCTCCAAGTAAGTTAAATGAGAAAAAGAAGAACAGCTAAGCTATATTTTGTGGTCAGTCAGTTTCTGAAAGAATCAGGAGTTTCCTTGATCCGTATGTTTTCCCATACTTTCACTGCCTAGGTATTGACTTTATAGAACATAATTTCCCTAGCTTCTAGTAGAAACCATCACTCAAAAATTAAATTCTGGAGAGGATGTTGTTATGGCCCTATACCACAAAGCACTTACCTGAGGACATCTCACTCAGTAACTGATTTCCTGTCTGAGAAGCTGGTGTGTTTTGCATTCCCAAAGCATGCTGCAAGGAACCCAGTGGAGACTCTCCCAAGATTCCTGGTTTCTACAAACAAATCAATACGTTCCCACAATTAAGACAGGAAACAAGACTGTGCGTGATAAAAATCCAACACACTCAAGCCAATAATCCACTACAAGCCGCTAATCGCACGCAAGGCAATGGCAAAGGCATACTGATCCAAATGGTTAAGGAAAAAGGGATCAACTACATACAGCCACATCACTCATGTCTCTAGAGCAGTGGTTCCCAAGCTTTTTCCCATGGACCACTTGAAAATTGCTGATGGACCACTTAATGATTTTTCTGCCTGTTGCAACAATTGCGCTGTGCTAGATGATGTATGGTTTTTAAATTAATTTTTTACTGTTTCTTTTATTTCTAACATTTTGCATTCTATTAAATTCAGACTGTAACACAATAAAGTACAATGTAAGAATCTAAAGAAGCAATAAGAATACAATTGAAAACCAGTATGACTATTTAATGCGTACATGCTGCAGACCACCTGAATGCAGCTTACAGACGCCGGGCAGATCATTTTGCTAAACCAGTGCCCAGGTAACTGAGTACCACCGGACACTCCTGGCAAGCTATGTTCAGATACAGAACAGCCTGAGAAAGATGGAGCTTTATAGATAGGAGAAAAGTGCACCAATGTCTTTCAGGTGGACTTCACAGGGCTTTGCGGTAAAGACTGAGTGAGTTTAGCTGTTGCAAGTGGCCCAAATGCAACACAAACAGGATTCTACAGCACAAACAGTTAGCTTAAATTCCAGCACACTCATGGCCTTTTCCCATTCTCCAACTGTTCTTCTATAGCTGTATTTCCATTTCAAAGCAACCCTAAGAGAATCCAATACAGAAAAGTCCTAGCTGCTAACTTCCTTGCATCACTGTTCTGAGTTTACGAGTTACTATTATTTGAAAGATCCTGTACTGTGATAGTTGGGATGGATTTTGCTGTTCAGCTGCAACAGGGACAACATTAACAGCTGGCAAAACCACAACATTCAAGGCTATTTAATTCCAATGCAACTCCACCTCAACCACGGCAAGTTCTAATAGTTGTTTGTGGCAGACTCTTCCATCAATGGTTGGAGGCAGCAAAGCAGAATAGAAGCCTAGAAAGCTATTCTCTGAAACCCAACTTGTTGAGAACAAAAGTCTGAAGTCTGATAAGCAATGGCTTTCAACAAGGAGGCATCAGGAGGAGGTTTACCCCATCCAAATTCAGAGGGCCTATGTCAACCCATTTGGGTATACTTCCAGAAGGAGATGGAGATGTGGAAAACATACCTGTTCATTTTTTTCCAGCTCTACTTCTTTGCCCTCTACTCCACTGCTCCTTGTCAAATAATGCTAGATATTTGGAAAACTTCAGACCACCATGTACAGAACTGCTCCATCATGCACAATTAATTTTGCTCCACAACGGTACAGCTCAATTGATGGTACATAGGCACACAGCACTCAATGGAATAAATGTGCTCCCATTCAGCCTTAAGGAAGTGAAGAGGACTTGCATACTGACAAAAGAGCTCCTCATCAACCAAGAACCCTCTCTTTATCATAAAGCCTTGTACTAGTCATGCTAAATGCTACTGCAAGCCAGCCTCCCTGAAATTATGGGGTTTAAGGCTTAAACAGAGTAAAGTCCTAGATTTAGGGGAATGTCTTGCACAACACATCCTCCCCAGTGAGACTAGAATATTATTAAAGCTGGAGGATGGTCCCTGCAGTGCTCCTTCATGCAGCGTACACACAATAAACACCCACACACAAGCAGCGTGATTTTCACACACAGGTCTGGCCTACCACTCACATGGAATATGGCCTGGTTTTCCTTGTTCTGCAGGAGTTGTGTCCAGACCTGGTTTTGGACTAAGAGCAAGTTTCCAAGAAATGCCTTCTGGAGCAGAAAGCAAATAGAGACCAGAGACAGGGTTACTAAAAGCCAAGAGAATTAAAACAGACAAGAAAAAAACAGAGAAGGAAGTTGGAAAGTAAGAGCCTGCATCAAACTCCTGCTGTGTACAAAGGCAAGCCACTCCAATGACATTTCTATTACCAGGAGATCAAGCAGACTAGATATTGCCCTGTAGGAACCAGATGAAGCCACAGCTGCTAAAATTCTCCCTGCCATTAGGCATAGCATTGCAGTGAAGCTCCAGTGAAGAATTAAAGAATAGATACAACTAGATTCTTTTGAGTGTGAGGCTAAAGTGAGTTAGGCTGCAGGTGAGTAGTGGATCACCAATGACAGAAGAGAATGATCCCCATGTATAACCCCCAAGGTACTTGTTTTCAATAGCAGTTGCTGCCCCTGCAGAGATATGTATCTGTATATAGAGGGGGGGTTTTAGGAGCGGGGTGGGGGAAGAGAGAGAGAGACAAGGAGGTTGTTCTTTATCTTCTCACAATCTGGAACACCAGCCCATCCATGGATAGGGCAAAGATTAACATCAATGTTATTTTACCTGCAACACTGAATGGCAGTTACCTGTTGTGCTTGTGTTTGATTTTGAAGTGCTAGCTGAAGCAGAGCTGTAGACAGGGCAGGGTTGCTCAGCAGATGCACTGATGGAGGGGCTCCTAGGATTCCTGAAAAAGAAAAGGAAAGTTTTAAAAACTCTCCAATGTAATGGGGTGGGGAATCCCTTAGCAACCTCTCAAAATACTGCAGTAATGCAAACTGAACCAAAAAGAACAGCCCAAACTGTGAAACCCTTCATCTTTTAAAGTTATCAGAATACCTTATTCACTTTTGCTTTTGATGAATGAGTTCAAGCTAGTTTTTTTTCTTTTTCTTACTTGACAGCACTAGTTTGTTAGGTACAAATCCTCACATTAGATAAACTACGAGTAAGGATGAACACCATTTTGGTTGCCTCATAAAGAACTCTGAAGCACATACTACATCTGCAGAAGTGCCATCTTATCCATTTTGTATGCAACACAAATATTTGGTAAGAATTCAAGCTCTTTCTGATCTGAGGAAAGCTTCCCTCACAAGGGAACATACGGCATAATGAGCACTGAATACACGCCACACTTTTTAAAGCTTGGTAAAAGGTTACATTCCTGGTCTTTTTGAACCTGCTCTTCTACAGCCCAAGATAAAAACAACAACTGTCATATCTGTATTGTGAATACAAATGATCTCTGATTGCAGCTCCAATCAAGTCAGTGATAACACACCTGGCCATTAGCATTTGCCACTAGGGCTGAGGAGATCTAACATACTCAATGGGCTCACAGTGGGAGGAAACCCCAAGACCACACAGCTCAATACCAAAGGTGCTTTCAGAGACATCCTATTTGAGGGCCACTTACGCATACTTGCCTTGCTTTCCTCCAATGGCTCCATGAAGGAGAGGGTTGAATAAGAGCTGGACTGACGTAGGATTCCCTAAGCTGTTCAGAATCTGAAGAAGATTGGGCTCGGGAAGAAGCCCTTTTCCACGGTTAAGTGCCTGTAAAAGCAACAGCAGCAAAAAAACAAAACAAAAAAAAAATCAAGAGGCACCTGGACTCACTAACTGATAGAAGAACCTTTTCATGATCATGACTCTAACCATGCTGGAAGGGAGCATCCAAGTGTACAGTTAAGGTCTCAGCTCACAAAGTAATTAACAGTTTACAACACAGAACACTTAAGACAGACAGCCTGCCACATTGGGCCATTGGAGGGAGACATTTGGGCTTCTGTGAGCTGTATTTTGTTTTGATTCAAACACGTACCCTTGTAATGAGGTGAGCTGAAAATGTAATTAAGTTGCTCTCCTTTTTACTTAATGAGTCTATCAGTATCAAACCATCCGCACAATACAGTGGATGCCCATATAGAACAGATAACGGCTACAGGAAGAAGCCTTGTTGATGAGCAGAAGTTTGTCCAAAACCAAAACAATGGAGGCATTGTGTCAGTCCCTGGAGATGCAACACCCAACTCTGGGCCAAAGTATAAACCTCTTAAAAAGATACAGGCATGAGGAGAAAGGTGGATAAAGGAACAAAAGGCGGTATTGGCAAGGAGATGATTTCAAACTACACACAGGAAGAGGCATCATTTAACATATTTATACCACTTGCTATGAAGAAAATCTCAGTGCAGCTCACAACATAAAACCATACAGAAATTATTGTGAATTGAACCTTACTGTTGCCTGTGCTGCTATCAGAGCAGCTAGCATGCTTCGCCCAGGAGGGCCTGGAGCACAGAATGACACTCTGATGTGGTTTCCAGCCAGTGGCAAGCCATTGGTGGCCTCTTGGACCATCTCTGCTATCTCAGCTGACTCGTACTCGAGGACTGCAAAGCCCTTTAGCTGCCCATCCTGACCACACGCCAACTATGTGAAAGGAAAAGAAGGCAGTAAGAAGGTGACTTGGCACAAAATAAAGAGGACATGGCTGCTTTATATGCTTTGAGCCAACCAAAGCTGAAGAACCTACAGCCTCAGGGAATCCCAGCAAGATTCTGCATCAGTAAATCCTCCTGTGCTTAGGGCAGGAGTAGTCAATGCATATCCCCCAGATGCTGAATTCTAACATCCATCAGCCCTAGCCAGTATGGCAAGTAGTCAGGGATGATGAGAATTGTAGTCCAGTATATGGAAAGCATCACAATGGTTATCTCTGGCTTACTGGGACATGTATCAGCTCATTTTGTCAAGAGAACCAAGCTACTACAAGAGAATTGCTGGGCTAGGGGCAAATGACAGGACAATCTTACAGCAACACCCCCAAGAGGCTCATTAGCACAATCACAACAGCTAAACTCATCCCTCTTTTGCCTTAAGGTTGGTAACCAACAAGCACTTTGCCCCTCAAAAAGTCCAACAATGCAGTCAAAGAAACCACTATGTTGCAATTCACATTTTGTTATATGGAATTGGGGGGCGGAGGAAGGTGAAGTTATAGCCAATAGCCCTGTTATTAGCATTACCAGACTGTTACAACAGGTAATTTGGTTAATTATATCCCATTTGCACTGATGGGGCTTGTGCAGCTTTTAAAATACGCAACTGCCTGAACCAGAGTCTTTTACATTTTCTACCCAACAGATTAATACTACTACTTAAATTGGTGTGGCAAACAGTCTACTAGTGTGGCTGCATCTGTTGCTACAGCTATCAGGTGGCAAAAAGGATATAGCCCATCTCACGTTTACAGAAAACCACAAAAAATATGGAGGAGACAGGTGCCAATATCTCAAAACTATAAAGAATTTGAATAGAGACTCTGTGGCCACAGAATTAGGCTTCCATGTTCTATACATTTCCTTGACCCTGGCCAGAAGTGCAATCTAGTCAACATGGAGTAGATGATCCTTGTGTTCCCTTCCAACTCTCCATTTCTATTACTCTATGCTGAGCACACAGAAAAACAAACTTTTTGCTTTTGGGATAGGTTGTGTGATTCAAGCAAACAAATTGCTTTGAGCTGGAAATTGTGCCAAATGTTAATCCCCTGGCAGTGAGTGACCAAGCACTTAGGACCAGCAGTAAGTTTCTAAATTTCATTATTGAACAAATAAACAAATAAAACAAATAAAACAAATAAAATAAAATAAACAAATAAAATAAATAAACCTTTTTTGTCACTACACCACCTGTGGGCAGTGAAATTAAACGAACAATGTTGTGCTATTCTGCAAACTGGAAGGGGTGGCAGCCTGATCTTTTGTTGCTTCAGAAATATCCTGGGAAATGGATTCTAAAATAAGTGCAATAAGCCTGTTGTGTGAAACTGCACTAAGCGCATGAAGGGCAGCCCTCTTCCCTGTGGCCCAAGGTGCTTACCTGACAGAATGTTGGAGGGCAGATGGCAGAGAAGGTCTGCCTCAGTTCTTCTATATCATTGTAATTATGTGGCAGTTTATCTATACATAAGCACTTTGAATGAATGAGGTCCAGGGTCAACTGGTTAACATCTGTCCAGTGAACATACAGAGTCCGTGTTCCCAACTGTTTGCCCAGCAGGTCAGATTTTGCTCTGGCTGCTGAATCCTTTTTCATGT
Organism: Darevskia armeniaca; assembly: GCA_034641395.1. Classification (NCBI taxonomy): domain Eukaryota; kingdom Metazoa; phylum Chordata; class Lepidosauria; order Squamata; family Lacertidae; genus Darevskia; species Darevskia armeniaca. Next base: position 857,688 of record JAWWNF010000148.1, read on the forward strand.
ACTCCACAAAGCCATAGCCTTTGGAGTGCCCCGTCTTCTCACTATACACCAAGAAGCAGCGTTCCAGGTTCCCAAAGGGCCGGACCAGGTCCTCAAACTGTTGCTGCGTGTAAAGCTGGGGCAGGTTGGCAATGCACAGCAAGGCATCTGTAGGTTGTAACTGCACTGTGATCTCTTTGTCTCGCAGCTTGCTCAGGTGGAATTGCTTAATGGCAGATTCTGCCTGTTCCCCATTCAGTAACGTGACGAAAGCTGCAAGAGATCGAGGTTATGTAAAAGCTATTGACAAGACGTTATACAGCAACACACAAGTCAATGCCCACAAACCTCTGCATAGATTTCAAGGTGTATACAGTCAATCACCATTTTGTACAGAGGTTCTGTTCCCGGCCCACTGCACATTGGTATGCCCCGCCCTGTTGTGCCTCTGACGTGTTTAGTGATGTTTTTGGGTCACTCCTGGGTTTGGTGCTGGGCACGCATGCACAATCGTACGTTATTTGGATCCACGTTAATTGGTTGTTGCCTGTACACAACAGAAGAATTGTCATGCTGGACTAGACAGAAAAGCTACCCAGTCTGGCAATCTGTCTTTAGTTGTGGCCAAGCAATAGATATCAAGCACAGTATGACTCAGACAACATCTAACATTCAGAGCTGGAAGATGCTGTAATAAAACTAACTGCCAGGGACATGATAAATTAATATTGTTTACCCCATGACTTTTAGGTGCTTATGGAGTTACACGTCCAGTTTAAGAGCACATCTGTGGTTACTCTTGGTGTTTCCCCATCCTAAATAAATTTTGTGCCTTTTATAAACTTGGTGACTACTCTGTTCAAATAATATACAAGTGACTTTAATTTGCTGATATTCATCCTTTGCTAAGTTTGCTTTCTTCACTCTTTTTTCATTTATGTATTTACACATACATCTATATCCCAATTTTACTCCATTTTAAATTAATATTTTATTAAGAGATGGTTAAGTCCAATCAGAGGCGACTATGGGGTGCAGTGCTCATCTTGCTTTTCAGGCTGAGGGAGCCGGCATTTGGCCACAGACAGCTTTCTGGGCTTCTGGCACAACGGGACACCGTGACGAGTGCCAGAGCGCATGGAAACCCCGTTTACCTTCCCACCGTAGTGGTACCTATTTATCTACTTGCACTGGTGTGCTTTCGAACTGCTAGGTTGGCAGAAGCTGAGACAGAACAATGGGAGCTCACCCCATCACGGGGATTCGAACCGCCAACCTTCCCTTGATTGATGTTAGGATTGATGGGATGAATGGCCCACTATTAGAACCACCAACCTTCAGGCATGCATGCCAGAAGCTCTTCCTTTTCATGAACAATTTCTAATGCACAACAATACTATACTGTTTAAACAAGGAGAGCAAGCAAGAATAATATTAGAAAAGATCCCCACCCACATAAACTATGTGCACCAACCCAATCTTTTAGTTACCCATGAATCTGCATTCAATTGAGATTAATTGAAAGGGGCTGTCCATTCAGCTAGGTTCAGCAGATTATTTTCTATTTGTCAAGAGTTGAACAGAGTCAACCCCCCCTATGATAGAAAGGAGAATTCTGTAATGCTAGTTTACTTACCAGTTCCCTTGTATTTATCCACAAAACAGTACTTAAGTTCGTAGTCACTCAGCAGATCATGAACTTCCTGTGTAAAGTCAACAGAAGAAATCCAGTTTGAGCCAGAGTGGGAAACATTACCTCTTTCATCAAAAGGAATCCCAGCCACTTCGCCCCCTCCAGTCCACAGAGGCCAGAATCTGCCCAGAGGATCGTTTCAGCAAAATACACCCAGTCCTCATTCCTGAAGCCAGCCAAGCCCCACTGCTAAACTGTAGCACATGAAATGAGTATTTCATTTGATAGTAAAAGCTGCATCCACATCCTGGCAGCAACTCCAGCAAAGCCTAATCAATGCTTTGAACATTTCCTGGTTCTGGATTTTTTATCTGAAGATTTATCTTGCAGGCTTGGACAAAGTCCAACTAAACATGCCACACAATTCAGGTTTTCACAGAACTGGTTTGAAAAGCTCCCTCTTGTTGAGCAGAAGAGTAAAAGTTTTGGCAACATTGTGTGCGTGAACTGACAAAGTCAAATAGTAAATATGCTCTGCTCTTAAAAGTCCCCTTTCTGGGTTCAAACTCAGTAATATTACTGGCCACCCCTCAAATAAAGTAATCTGATACACATTTTGATCCTAAGTCCATAAAAGCCCTATAATAATCAAATATGGTTTTGGGAAGTATTCTTAAACAAATAATTCTTTGTTAAAGTGCTTGTAACTTCAGAACTGAATGTGATGGAAAACAGAAGTCCCTCTCTGTTTTATATGGGATACATTGTTAGAAAATTATTGAACAAACTGAGGATTGTGTTGTCAGATTAAAGAATAACTTTACTGTGGTGTGGTCTGATTTTAGAATATTTACTAACCAGGGTGGATTTGATTTAAATCAAATTGATTTAAATCACGATTTAAATCACTAGTCAGTAAGGCTTGATTTAAATCACTAGTCAGTAAGACTTGATATAAATATTTTTTTTACAGAAAGACTCATTCTTGCTGGTATAATCTTAATATTTACAACCATATGAAGGTTTCATTTTTGGAATAATAAATTTTCAGAGTAGTTTTTACAGTTATATCAAAAATTACTGATTTGGTTATACTACTAGAAATACATAGACAGATAATTATGAAATTATGGTGAGGTTTAATAAGTTAACTGTTTATATTTGGACAACTTTTCTGCTGTACTTTATGGGAAGGAGAATAACCATTTAAACAATTTATTTAACTAAAACAATAACATGATAGCATATGTATCCATGTTTGTTACCTGATGTGGTTAAACATTAAAAAAAAAAAAACTTAGACTGAGTTTTAGCACACTTGATAAACTTAAAACAAATCCTTATTTCCTGATGAATAGCCTTTGGACTACAATGTAACTGAAATAGAAGACTATATTTAGAAAGATTTTTCCTCCAAAAGCATTTTATTTTAAAAATCCAATTTAAATAAAAAAATCCGATTTAAATCAAAAAAATCCGATTTTTTTGAAAAAAATCATTGATTTTTATCCACCCTGTTACTAACACTGAAGATCATGGACAATCCTTGTTGCTAGTTTATAATAAGGTTTGGTTGACATGGGGTCTTTTCCTTTTCACATGATGTATCTGAAATAGTAAAATATGTTTAAATGTTGTAATTTATACTGAACTCATCCATTCTGAGATAAACGAGGAACAAACTTACCTGCTCAATGGATATGTTTTGGATATGTTATTTATTTTTATTTATTTTTATTATTATCCGCCCATCTGACTGGGTTGTCCTAGCCACTCTGAGCAGCTTCCAACAAATATAAAAGTGTAATAAAACATCAAACATTAAAAACTTCCCTATACAGGGCTGCCTTCAGATGTCTTCTAAAACTTAAAGGGTTGTTTGTCACCTGGACATCTGATGGGAGGGTGTTCCACAGGGTGGGTGCTACTACTAAAAAGGCCCTGTGCCTGGTTCCCTGTAACTTCACTTCTCGCAGTGAGGCGTTTTCTACAGTGGCTCCCCGTTTGTGGAATGCTCTTCATAGGGAGGTTCGTCTGGTGCCTTCATTATATATATTTAGGCTCCAGGCAAAAATGTTCCTCTTCAACCAGACCTTTGGCTGAACAATATTCTACAGCCTTTTAAATGTGCATGTGGGGGGTATTGTTTTGTTGTTTCTGTTTAACTATTTATTTGTGCTTTTATCTTGTATTTTTATCTTGTAAATGGCCCCGAGATCTTTTGATGAAGGGCGGTATAGAAATCTAGTAATAAATATTGTCTCAAGGTACAATTCACAAACAAAACTGGCCTACATTCACCATTATAAGGATTAGTTGCCAAATGACTTTGTGTTGATGGAATTAAATGTTTTTCAACTAAGAAGATATTTTAATAGAAGAGAACCAGAAGGCACTATACCTCCACTTAAAGATGACATTATGGTCTGTATTTACTGAGGGAATTGCATCCTATATAATAAAGTGCCTGTGTCCCTCCGTAGCTTTCCGTGTGTCAGTGGAAATCGCTACTGAGCATGCTCTCCACTGACGCAGGGATTGGAGCGTACGGACCAATAGGCGATCCCCACCCCCGCAGATTTGAGCTGTTAACCACGCTGTCTGGCTTTAACGGTCATTCTGCGAGCGACCGTTTTGCCAGACAACAACTTAGCTTTCAAACCTTCTTCAAATTTACTACATCAACATAATAAATACAATACGATAACAAACAAATGCATGCTCCTAAACTTCCTTTTAAACTACAACTCTCCTTATACAATTTATTAACAACTTTCAACACATCTCTTCTAGCGCCCGTTATTTCAACGGGCTTAATTTACTAGTAATCAGCATAAATCATCAACAAGAACAGCTGGCACCACAGGAGATCAGCTTCCTTTCCAGACTGCAGTCTTCCTGATCAGCAGCAAGCCAACATTTAGCATGTGCTTTACACTGCCTGAGGTAACACTTTCGCTTATTACTCAAGACACTTCTGGCAAGCAAGCAGCTGAACAGGTTACCTCATTTGAGGCATGTGTGATCTTTTTTACAGAAAGGAGTCAACCTCGCTCAAGGTCAAACTCTGCCAAGCCTAGCTCCACCATTCTGACCATGAAACCAAGAGTGCATAGATGGATAAGCAAGACTCTGGTTTGAAATGTGCCTTCCAGAGGCAGCTTGAAACACTCCAATGTACTCTTCCAACATAAACCTAGCCAAACTCTAGGGAGAGGGTGTTATTGACACCCTTGAAAAGGCAGACATTCCAATTAAAGGCAATTCTAGAAGCCTGCCTCTGATACTTTGGCAGCAATCAATAGGGCTTGGGAATCAAGTGATCTCACCCAAACAATGAGGACAGGTCACAGGGTCAAACCTTTACCTGGTGGGCTGTTCAACTGTTTCTATGTAATAATGTAAAATGTACACAATGAGGATTTCCTATGAAGTTCCACTGTCCTTTCTAAAGTTCAATTGCCCTTCCTGATCAGGCAATTCACTCCACTGCAGGATGCTGATGTAAATGTAATCCTCGTAAGAATTTTTTTTTTAAATGAGACGGTTATACAGAGGTGCACCCTAGAACCTGTTTATAAAACACATATCTCTAAGAAATGGTATCTATCCATTTAGGAGTTTCAGCCCACCTATAGTGGGCCGAAACGCTCTGCTTTGCTTACAGAGCTCTGGGAGACGCCAGCAAGGCTGCCCGAGTTCCCACAAGAACCTCACAGAGACCAATAAGCAAAGTGGAGAGCTTAAAAGCTCTTTCTGTGCCAGGAAATCGAGCACAAAAGGACCTTTTAAGCTCTCCACCTTGCATGCAATTAATTGGCGGCATTTCAGCCAACCGTCTTTCAACTGCTCAAGGTTGAAATCAGAGTTCTTCTGGCTTCAGCACTCTCCCCTCAGGTCTCTATGAACTAAATCAGAGAATGTGCATAGACGCCGTAGATTCATTACATTTCTAGTCCAACTCAAGGTGGGCAATGACCAGACAACACACACTTGATTAGCTTCAGCAAAGTTACTGCATCACATGTTCTGTGACACATCTCGAAAGAGATGCAAATATGTAAACACACACAGACAAAATGATACTGTATTTCCCTTAACAACCCTGTTGGAGTGCTACTATTCTGTAATAAAACATGCTCATTTGTTTCCTCAAAAGCAGACAACTATGGCCAGTTTAATTTACAGTTCATGGAGAAAGGTTTTCAGCAATGTATAATGGTGTGTTGTGTGAATAACTTATTCCTTCTGTGTTAAAACTGCTGCTCATCAACCTCACTAAGTGGCTGCCAACTAACTCAAGAAAACAAATATCTCTCTCTAGTAATGTACGCAGCAAAACATAAGAAGAAGCCCGCAGGCACTTTAAAAGCCAACAGCTTTTAAAGCTTATTTCTTACAGCTTAAGTTTCAGAGTAAAAGCTACTTCAGCAGGTACATCACGTTACTCACTTGACAGGTGACAGGGTTAAAGAAGAAAAAAGATTGAACATTAGGGCCAAATTCTATCCAATACAAGGGAGCAGCAGTAGATGTAATAATAATAATAATAATAATAATAATTTTTTATTTGTACCCCGCCCATCTGGCCGGGTCTCCCCAGCCACTCTGGGCGGCCTCCAACAGATATTAAAATACATCAAAATCACAAGTTAAAAACTTCCCTAAACAGGGCTGCCTTCAGGTATTTTCTGAATGTAGGATAGTTGTTTATCACTTTAACCTCTGCTGGGAGGGCGTTCCACAGGGCGGGCGCCACTACCGAGAAAGTCCAAATGTAAACAAGATAATAATAAGCATTTTTTCACCAACATGAATGGTTATCACCAGTGACTGCTATTGTGAATATCTTGAATGCATTTGGACTCTGCATAGAAATACCACACCTACTAATGCCCCTTGCACTTCTTCGCCTTTTAAATTCACGGTTTACAACCCTAACTTCTGGTTCATGCATTTAAAAACACAATGCGCAGGTTATGGGAATGTATTGTGGTATTATTATGTATGGTGACTTGATTTTATGATAGTTTAGTAATGATTCACTGGTTGTTGAGAGTGAATTTGGTTAATTATTATTTGCTGATAATTTGAGAGTGATATTTTGTCTAACAGATTATTCAATATTACTTTATTTGATAGAACTTGTTTATTTTAAAGTTGTTCTTTTTATTATGACTTATTTTCATTGGATCAGATCATTATTAAGACGTGTGATCAGATCATTATTAAGACGTGTGATCCTGGCTGTATATTCTGTTGTTTCTTCAGCTTGTAAGCCACCTTGAGTACAACAATACAGAAAGATGGCATACAAACTAAAAGTGTAGTGAAATATATCGATGATACATAGCTGAGGACAAAACAATGCACAACTGAGAGGTCGCCCCTAACCCCATAGGATTACGTGCATTCTTCTACAACAGCCATAGAAACAGAAAAGATTGATGACGTGTCTAGCTCAATTCAGACATCATGCTGAATTATGGTTATGGCTTAGCTATAGTTTGTGGCATGGTGTCCAAACTCACAAAGTCATGGTGGGAGAGTGGTCAGGAAGTCAAGATTCAAAATCCATGGTCTGAAGTCTGTTTGTGAACCATGGTGTCTGAGTGTCTGTACTGCAGAACACACATCTCTTCCCACTTCCCACATCTCTTCAGAACATGCCCTTCCTTCAGCGAACGTGTGAGGGGCCAACGTGGCTATACCTGCTAGACACACACCCTGGACACCAGCTCCTTCTCCCCTGGAGGCACATTCAGTGTGCGAAAGGGATGTAGAGCCTTGTTTGCGTACAACTATACCTGTGAACGGAAAATACGTTGCCATGTTGGCTGGGGCCCATCTACAAGCTGTCATCCAACCGTCCCTCATGTGTTCACCGTGTGTATGAACACCCCTTAAAATAGCTGAACAACATGTCAGACTCCCATTTGGATCTATACTGGGTTGCAGCTGGGGCGTGTGAGTTTGTGAAGTGTTTGAATATTCCCCCATACTCCCTACACATACAACCCCATGTCAGAGAGAAGGTTCTGCGCTAACTTTTCCTTGACAGGTAGATAGCCGTGTTGGTCTGTCATAGTCAAAACAAAATAAAAAAATTCCTTCCAGTAGCACCTTAGAGACCAACTAAGTTTGTTCTTGGTATGAGCTTTCGTGTGCATGCACACTTCTTCAGATAGGATACACTGGCAGATACACTGGCAGTGTATCTGAAGAAGTGTGCATGCACACGAAAGCTCATACCAAGAACAAACTTAGTTGGTCTCTAAGGTGCTACTGGAAGGAATTTTTTTATTTTGTTTTTCCTTGACAGACTAGCTTTGTTTGCAAAGATCTATTTCTTGAAGGCTGGAGAGGATCCGCTACTTGCTGTTGGAAATGGTACAGCCAGGAACAGATGAATCGCCAAGGGCTTTTTGTTCGTCTGTTTCAGCTCTTTACTTGGTGAGAACTGAAGTGAGAAAAGTAGTGGTGATGCTTCGCTAGCAAAAGCGAATTGCCTCACCCAGCCAGATCTCGAATCTTTTTCAGATAGCGCTTCTGAAAGACAGTAGGGTCAGGTACTGGGAATTGAGGGTTCACCCTCAACCAGAGGCAGATTAGTTTGCCGCTTTTCGAGAGTGAAGCGCCCTTCGCCGCGTGCGCGCAGGCTTGAGGGTCCAGCAGAGCTCCTCCGCAGGCAGAAGAAGGTGATTGAGAAAAGCGGCAGGGGGGCGGGGAGAAGACTCACCTGGTTCGCGACGTCGGCGGGCAACCCCCGGACGAGCACCTTGCGCCGGTTGCGGAACTGCCGGGCGCTCCTCTCCAGGCGGCTCCTCACCTCAGCCGGCTCCAGGCGAGGGAGCTCCTCTTCGCGGGCGCTGGCCGGGGCCGACGAGGCAGAGTCGGACGCCGCCGCCGCCGCCGCGGGAACTCCCGCGGAGAGCCCTGCCACAACCGCCACCGCCGCCATCTTGGGAGTCAGCCGTCCTCTTCTCCCGCCCTCAGGCTATGATCAGCGAGAGCGAGGGTTGGGAAAGAGCGGCGGCGGCGGCACGCCGGCAGCCCATTGGCGGGAGTAAGAACTCGGCCCGCCTCCCGGGCAGTCGTTGGTCGGGCGCACCAATGAGATAGGGCCGGGCCCGGTGCGGGGCGGAGTGATTAACCCTTCGCGGTCTGCGCGGGAGGTGGCTGCTTGCTCTTCTTCTTCTTCCGGTACCTCGTCCCGCCGCGAGCTCGAGGGCGGAGTTGACTCCTGGCCGTGGTGCCAAAGCCCGGCCGGAGCAGGCGGGCGGCGCCGAATAAAGTGAAGCGAGCGTGCGGGCTGGTGCCCCGGTAGGGCTCCGGAGAGGGAGAATCGCGCGCGGGAGCCTGAGTCGCCTACAGCCAGCTGTTTGCTTTATATATATATATAAACTTTCATCTATATATGAACGATCTATTTCATGTGTTATTGTTGCAGAATGCACCAATACCCAGGGCCGGATTTAGGTTTTAATGAGGCCCTAAGCTACTGAAGGTATTGAGGCCCTTTAAATGTCCAGCTGTCCTTTGTCACAAATTGTCGCTGTTTTTTGTGTTGAATATACAGTATGCTATATGGTAATTTATGGACCTAATAGGTATCTAAAGCCATTTGCACATAACAAAATATGTATTTTATCAAATTAATTGTTGAACTGAAATACAATTAAACAGTGAAAAACACTGTTGTTGTATGTAGGTTTTATTTTATTTGTTTTTTATCTTATATTATGGAAATGTACATCCAGGTTTTTTTCCCCTTTGAAATTTTTTTGGGGGCCTCCAAAAATAAGTGGGGCCTTAAGCTATAGCTTGTTTAGCTTGTACGTAAATCCGGCACTGCCTATACCCATGGTTAAGGTGCAAGGTTTCTAAATGCAGATACCACTGCTAACATTTAATAACATAATATCCTCCTGGATCAGGCATCCTGGTCTCATGGCGGCCAGCCAGATACCTCTTGTGGGAAATCAAGGAGCAGAACGCAAGCTCAAGAGCAACCCTTCTCTTCTGTGGTTTCCAGCAGCTGATATTCTGTGGCATTGCTACTTCCAACTGTGGAGGTAGAGCATAGTCATCATGGCTAGTAGCCATCCATAGCCCTCTGCTGTAGCCCACCACTGTCTCCTGTGGGAGTGAGTGCCATGGTTTTCACTATGCACTGCATGAAAAGGTACTTTCTTTAAGCTGTCCTGAATCTTCTAACACGTTGTGGATGTCTTTTGAGTTCTAGTGTTAGATTGGAAATACAGGTGTACCTTAAAGGAGCTGCCTGTCTGTTAGCAAAGTGGGGATACATGGAAAGGCTTTATTTGAATTAATTTTGGGATGCATTTTAATTGATTGCTTGTTCTTATGTATATTGTGTTATTAATATGATGTTAGCTGCTCTGAGCCCAGCTCCGGCAGGGGAGGGCGGGATACAAATAAAAATTTATTATTATTATTATAAAGTGTGTGCTAAAGCAAAGTGACAAAATCAAAATAAAATAAAAAAATTCCTTCCAGTAGCACCTTAGAGACCAACTAAGTTTGTTCTTGGTATGAGCTTTCGTGTGCATGCACACGAAAGCTCATACCAAGAACAAACTTAGTTGGTCTCTAAGGTGCTACTGGAAGGAATTATTTTATTATTTTATTTTATTTTGCTTTGACAAAATCAAGTTGCTATTGGGACATTAAGAACATGAGGACTGCTGGATCAGACCAAGCAGCCACTGTCTCATTTCTCTGTGACTCAGCAGCTGCCTGGAGGAAGCCCAGGAGGATAGGAAGGCAATAGCTTCCATCTCCTATTTGCTTTCTTTTGCTAGTAGCTGGCCCTCACCAGCTTACTGCCCCTGAACCTTTTCATCATGACCAGCAGCAGCCAGCAGCAGACGCAAGTGGGCCTGGTGACTGGCACTTGGGTTGCTGAAAAATACGGTGGGAGGCAGGTTTCTCCTCTTACCGGTAGCTTTTCTAATATGCATAGGATCTGACCACCACTTACTCTTCCTCACCCCATTCACACTTGAGAGTTGCTTGGTTTATGCCATTCTCAACACTTTTCACACTGTCAAGGTAAACTCCTACCAGGAGGATGGCTCTGTAACTGGCAGGATCGGTTTTGTCTTTAAAAGTGTCATTTAAAGTGTCATTCTTCCTGCTGCCACCCTGATTTCTCTGGGGATGAAGCTTTCTGTTATTCCTTTCTTTAGCCTTTATCCAGCACCATTTACTTTTATAAGAAGAAAATTTGGAGTTTGAAGTCTTCCAAGAGGAATTGCTCAAGAGAAACAGCTAGACCTAAGAAAGCAACTGCTTAAAAATTCAGCCTTTGCTCATTTGCCTTATTTTGTTCCTGAACTAATTTAATGCTTCACCTTTCTTCCTCCGACACATTGATCACAATTTCTCAGCTTTCGTCCCCCATCCAGGTTTTTCGCTGACGTTTCTGTACCTTTCTGATCCTAGCATTCTTTTTCACGTCTCCTCTTTATCTTCTTCTTCCATGCCCTTTACTGTTCTTTATTTTCTTCACTGCCACTCAGTATTTCCTTCCCCCTCATTTTTAGCCGGAAACAGGAAGAGCACTGAGACAATGTTTCCTCCTCTCCCTTCACATTAAAGTTAGCTCCTAAATCTTGCAAGAATAATAAACTTGAGCATCATTGTAGAATGCAGATTTACCCAGTCTGTCTGAATACTCTTTATGTATATATTTTTCAAAAGTTACACAAGGAAGCTGTGGAATCTCCATTCCATGCTAATGGCATCTTTCAGTATGCAAAGATCAAGGGCAGCAGTTCCAAAAGTAAATACTGGGCTTCTTAGGGAGGCTAAGACAGTTGTCAAGGGTACAGCAACAAAAGGAGTATTGTGGCACCGTAAAAACTAATGCATTTATCATGGCATAAGATTTTGTAGACTAGAATCTACTTCATTTAGTGAAGTGGACTCTAGTCCTTGAGAATTTATGCAAAATAAAACTGCTAGTTTTTAAGGTGCCACAAGACTGTTTATTATTCATGAATTGTGCTAGTTACAGGTAGGTAGCCGTGTTGGTCTGCCGTAGTTGAAACAAAAAATAAAAAAGTCCTTCCAGTAGCACCTTAGAGACCAACTAAGTTTGTTCTTAGTATGAGCTTGCGTGTGCATGCACACTTCTTCAGATACACTGAAACAGAATGAAATATGCTGTAAACAATAAGCACAACCTGTTGAAATGTGTGGTTTCGACACCACACTTTGAATATACTATAGATCGACGTTTTCTAGTAACAGTAATTTTCATAAAAGCAGCCTACAGTAATCAAGACTCCACTGAGCCATTAAAAGTTACATGGTGTTTATTTGAATAAAATTTGAAGGACATCACCAGGATCTTGTTACATGTGGTTGGTGATTCTAGCTGCTGCTAGAGTAGTACAGAATACATTCACATTAGAGCAGGGTTTCCAGTAGAGAGCTCTCAATCTCTCTCCTTCTATGCACACACCCGCTTTGGATGCATAAAAAGTGGGGAGGAGAAGGGAGTTAAAACCTGCCCATGCTTCTGTGGAGGGAGAAGTCCTTGCCTCAAATCAAGTGCAGTTTCAGATGCAAAGTTTTCCAGCTTAGCATTGTAGCCCGAAGACCATTTGCCAGCCAAAACAGGTGGGTGGGCTGCCAACTCCATAGACAGGGCTGGTAGTGCAGGCTTGGGGCAATTCTGAACCCCAAAATAACATGTACAGGGGGATAGAAGACAAGTTTTGAAAAACAACCATTTAAGTTTATACAGTTTTGTATGCAGTTATTAAAAAAAATAGAGTTTAACACCAATGTGCCTTTTATGTCAAGTAGTCCCATACACTTGAGGATTAATAAAGAATAGAGTTGGAAGGTGCCCCAAGGAATCTCACCTAAAGCACCCATGACAGATGGCCATCCAACCTCTGCTTAAAAGCCTCCAAGGAAGGAGTCCATAACCTCTTGAGGGAGACTGTTCCACTGTCAAGACAGCTCTTACTGTCAAAGTTTTTCCATATGTTTAGTTGGAATCTCCTTTCTGGTAACTTGAAGCCGTTGGTTCAAGTCCTACCCTCCAGAGCAGGAGAAAACAAGCTTCTTCCCTCTTCCATGTGACAGCCCATTAGATATTTGAAGATTTATATGATCTGAAGAGAAACCAGAGTATACTCTGGTTTCACCTCAGATCGTATAAATCTTTCGTATATTTGAAGATGGCTACCATATCTCGTCTCCGTCTCCTCTTTTCCGGGCTAAACATATCCAGTTCCTTCAACCACTCCTCATATGGCTTGGTTTTTTTGCTGCTGCATCACACTGTTGACTCATGTTAAGCTTGTAGTCCGCTAAGATCCCTAGATATTTTTCACATGTACTGCTAATAAGCCAGGCCTCCTCCATCTTACATTTGTGCACCTGGTTCTTCCTGCCTAAGTGTAGAACCTGACATTTGTTCCAATTGAAATTCATTTTGTTAGCTTGGGCCCAGTTCTCCAATCTGTTAAGGTCGTTTTGAATTCTGATTTGTCTTCTGCGGCATTAGCTACCCCTTCTCAGTTTGGTGTCATCTGCAAATTTGATGAGCATCCCCTCAATTCCTTAATCCAAGTCATTTGTAAAGATGTTGAACAACAACGGGCCCAGGACAGCACCCTGCGGCACGCTACTGGTCACTTTTTCCGAGGATGTAGAGGAACCATTAATGAGCACTCTTTGGGTTTGGTCAGTCAACCAGCTACAAATCCACCTGTTACCTCATTAAACCTACGTTTACAAGCTTTGTAACGTCACAGTCAAATGGATAACCGCCACCTCTTCATGCTACAAACACTTTAAAGGATATGGAGCAATACCATACAATAAAAAACAAATATAAGGCTGTGATCCTATACACATTTGTTTTTAAATAACTCCTTTGAGTTCAGCAGGCCTTACTTCCCTTGGCCTTCAAGAATTAGTTTCACAATTCTTTAGAGATTGACTCAGGTCTGCCAGGAGTGGGAGACAACAGAAATTAAATGTTTCTTACATTCCTTCTAGGAGACCATGATAAGAACATTGGACCGGTCTTACCTATACCTAGCCCCCCACCCCCCAGTGCCTCACTTGCAGTCTTAGAAGTATTCTGGCATGTGTGGGGTGTTAGGGGAGGAGTACCACCTCTGGTGGGAGACACCTCATGCTCCTTCTGGGGTAGTTTGTTCACCTTTGGTCCCCACACTGCACTCAACTCCTAGGAGCTGTCAGCATGCAACAGTTGCCAGAAAATAGCTTCAACTGGCTGGCTAAACCAGGTGAGGGTAACTGATGGGTCTCACACCCTTGATCAGTTAGGGACTTCCTCTGCATGTGAAGACAGGCTACAGCAGATTGAGTGGACGAGATCAATAGTGGGTCCAACTGTCAAGAGAGCGGTTTCTGCACGTGCTGTAGACGGAAATGAGGGGGCAAGTGGGGCTCACCAACCTAGGAAGGTAGCCCATCTAGGAGGAGGACTGATCCTAAACCTCTGCTGCCTTGTGGGATATCTTCGGAAGGAAAGAAGGCTAAGGAGTAAACCCTATACAAGTCCAGAGTGGAGTCCCTAAGATGGTTGGATGGCACCCTGTAAGCCTCCTTCCAGCAACTCCTGCAGCCAAGCTGGGGCGAAACATATTGCTCTCACATTGCCTCACATCAGTGAGGCCTTGTCATCTGGGTAGCACTGGACCTCCATACACACTGCCCAGGCTAGCATCCCAGGGAGGTCACTTCAGTGCTTGACACACTAGACTTCACCTCCAGAGGTGCACTCCATTGTCACTCAAGACAGATGGATGCCACAACAGAAATTTGGGCCTCAAGCTAGAAAAATGTCAGAAAGCTATGCTCTGATGTGTAGGTGGCAGCTGGTTTTCATCATAGCTCAGTCCGTAAAGCATGAGACTTTTAATCTCAGTGTTGTGAGTTCAAGTCCTACATTGGGCAAAAGATCATGCATTATGGGGGCTTGGGCTAGATGACGCTCATGGCCTCTTCCAACTCTACGATTCGATGATAGACTAAGAATGTGGGCTTGCTAGCAGAGACCACTGTGACTTTGCTACATAAGCATGTTTTTTGGGCAGCAGCAACCAAGTTAGTGGCCAAAACACGTTTCTCTTCTTCAATTTCCATACAATTTAAGGCCTGAAGCTTCCTTTCTGCCCCCCTCCCACTTCAAATTCACATTTTCTGACTGACGACATCAGTGGATTGGGGGGAGGTGAAGAGGGTTGTGGTTGGTTCTAAGCCAACAACAATAAGGAGAATGTGTCTTGGTACAACAGAAAAGGCAGGCCTGTTTATATCCTGGATGGTAGGCTCTGAGGAAGTTCAAAGAACAAGTGAGGAACCTACTGCGTTGTTAAGTTCTCACTGGGGGCGGGGAGCCATATTTCTGGACAACAACCTTTTCTTTATTTGGGAGCAAGTAAGGTTAAACCACAGAGCCTAGGGCTTGCTGATCGGAAGGTCAGCGGTTCGAATCCCTTGACGGGGTGAGCTCCCGTTGCTCGGTCCCTGCTCCTGCCAACCTAGCAGTTCGAAAGCACATCAAAGTGCAAGTAGATAAATAGGAACCGCTCTGGCGGGAAGGGAAACGCCGTTTCTATGCGCTGCTCTGGTTCGCCAGAAGCGGCCTAGTCATGCTGGCCACATGACCTGGAAGCTGTACGCCGGCTCTCGGCCTATAGAGCGAGATGAGCGCCGCAACCCCAGAGTTGGACACGACTGGACCTAATGGTCAGGGGTCCCTTTACCTTTAAGGATAGCTCTTTGAGAGCAATCCTTTCTATACGCAGATACAATGACTTATGTATGATAAAGACATTCACCTCTCCAGTACTGTATCCAGTCAGCTGAGACCTTATCTGGCTCCACACTGGACTTCTAAAGGGTAGATGAGGGCCTTCTCCAAAGAGAAAATACAAATATATTATAGGAAGAGGGGTGGTGGTGGTATCTAAAAGCTCCTGCAGTTCTGAAACACCTAGAAATCAGGTGAATGGGGGGGAGAGGGTAGTTTATATATCTTTGGGAGTCCAAAGCATTTACTTTGAAAAAAAGGCCAAAGGCAAGTCTCAGAAAAAGCACATTTCCTTCAAATGTTTTTGCAAGGAACATGAAATAGCCAGATACCTCACCTCTGTTCCATAAGCAAGTGCAGCACTTAACATATTGGTCCAAGATGGTTATTTTCTATAGCAAGCTGGAGCACTGCGCTTGAATAGCTTAGGCCTCCTTCCCATTCTCTCTCTGCACCAGACCAACAGGCCCAGCAGTCTGTTAAAAAGACTGTGAGGAAGTCAACTGATTCACTCACTTTCCTGCACCTGTGACCTCACATACTCAAGACCAGGTATCGTGGCTTTCCAGGCACAGCAATTTACACTGCTTCATAAATAGCCTCTGCCTTTGTTCAGGGCAGAGAAACTTCACACCCATTACATCACATTTGGCGAGATCAAAAGGCAGAAATGTTCTGCGCTGGTTCTGGATACCAAAACAGCAGAAGTCAGAGTTTCAAGGTAGGCCAGTAGTCTGAAGCAGCTTCCATGGCACTGCGGCTTTCCAGGCACAAAAAAGAATTGAGACACCGAGTGCAGAGAAGAGTGTGGTCTTTGGCTGAGAATCTCTGCATCCTGCTCAACACACGCTGAAAACAGAAGGGGCCTGCGCCCTGTACTTTTCATGGAAGGCTTTGAGGATAGGCACAAGGTTTGTGAAGGCTGGGCGGAATGAAGCTTCCGATTCCCAACAGTTTTTCATAAGACGGTAAATCTGTAGAAAATGGCAAAGGTTTAGAACAGCACACCGAATAAAAAGAGAAATAACAATAAGAGAAGCAAGAAAGGGAGAACCAGACTCACCTCACAAGGACAGTCCTTTGGGCTGGGCAGCCTTTTCCCTCTATCCAGTAGCTCTATAAGCCTCAGCACTGTCATTTGTCCCTGAGTTGCTCCAATCATCTCAATGAATTTCTAAGACAACAGGGAGAAATATGTTACTGAGCACTTTGAGAAAGAGACAGGGAGATGCCATTGAGATACATACACATACCACACATGGACAGCTCTACCAATGGGTGGACCAGCTAGCTGCCTGATAGCTGCTTGATAGCTCAGTTGATAGATCATGAGACGCTCTCCCATAATCTATGATTCTTGATGACCACTGTGGTCATCTAGAATCATAGAATTGTAGAGTTGGAAGGGACCCTCAGGGTCATCTAGAACAAACCCCCTGCAATGCAATAATCTAAACCAGGCTTCCTCAAACTCGGTCCTCCAGATGTTTTGAGACTACAATTCCCATCATCCCTGACCACTGGTCCTGCTAGCTAGGGATCATGGGAGTTGTAGGCCAAAAACATCTGGAGGGCTCAGTTTGAGGAAGCCTGATCTAAACTAAAGCATCCATGACAAATGGCCATCCAACCTCTGCTTAAAAATCACCAAGGAAGGAGAGTCCACCCAGCGACGTTGCATCCTCCATCAGTGCCTGGGGCTGGGGTGTGGAGGATGAACAAAACCCACTGTGCCAACCCAGTCCTCACCGCCAATGCCACCATGTGGGTGCAGGGAGCAGGGGTCTAAAGGAATGGAGGCAAGACATGAGTTGCTGGTGCAGGTGGGCTGTGTACCACACACTGACGAGCTTCACAGGGCTCTTTTTATTAGCAAGCATATGCAAAATCCACCGGACACATTCAAGACTTTGCCCTTTAACTTCTCCAACCATGAGCTCTCTGGGTGTCGCCCTGTTATTTGCGCAACCTGTTCCACCACGTCATGTTCCCATCAGAGGGGAAAATGAGCAACTCTTATGCAGAGGAGGCAAAGGTCAAGGACAGCGCATGGCACATTGCAAAGGAGACAAAAGGTGAAAGGTCATGGTGGCTAGACACGCTGTGGCGTGTCTTATTGGGGGGGGGGTGCCCCGCACCCTGCATCCGCCATCCCTACAGGGGTCTATAACAGACACTCACAGTAAGGTCCAATCGGGAAGCAAACTAAGGTAAGGCAACTACATGACATTTAGAAAATACCTGAAGGCAGCCCTGTTTAGGAAAGTTGTGACATTTTGATGTATTTTAATGTTTGTTGGAAGCCACCCAGAGTGGCTGGGGTACAAATAATAAATTATTATTATTATTATTATTATTATTATTATTATTATTATTATTATTTTGTTGTTGTTGTTGCTGTTGTCAGAACACTGCTGCACACAGGCTCTGTGCCAACTGCAGTTAGCCACGGGGCCAGTGTGGGTCAAAGCACCCTGGATTACTGCACTGCAAGTGAAACTGCATAGTCAGTCTCCTGAAGTGCAGTGATCTAAATGTGTTCCAACACACATTAGGTATTTGTAGACTTAAGAGCGCTGCACATTCAGCACTGCTAAACAAATGCTTTCACCTCCCTTGTATAGCCAGCAACTGGACTCACCGCTGGGGGGCTTTGACTAGAATCACAGTGTGTTAAGAGCTCATATAAAGTAACTCCAAAGGACCAAACATCAGAAGCACAGTAGAATTTACAGTCCTTCAGGCACTCCACAGCATACCTACATCACAAGGAAAAACAAGAAAGCAGAGCTGGTGAACAGCAAAATTTTAAAATTGTAAAACTGCATTGCTGTATCAAACAAAGTTTCATCTAGTCCAGCAACCCATCTTCCAACAGGAACATGTTTAATACTTCTAGAAAAACTCACAAGGGAATGAAGATTATCTTTTTATCCCCAGTGGATAATATTAGCTCTTGAACATGCAAATTCTATTTAGATATGGCTTCCAGCTAGCTAGGTAGGCAGGTATCATGAGCCACCTTGCTGAATCAGGTCATCTATTCCATTTCTCAGTCTCCAGCAGCAGCCAGACATATACCTCTAAAAGCTCACAAAGAGGGCATGTACTTTTGACATTCACTTATCTCCATTCTTCCCTTATTTTGCAGATATGCTTTTGGTGTTCCCACAGAAGTTGAAGAAGCACACAAGTGCTGCCATTTCCTCCAGTGTCAACCATTTCACGAAAAGCTAAATATATTGCAACATTAACCAGAAGAAAGGATAAAGTAAAAGGACAGCTAATTCTCTTAGAGACTGCCATTCAAGAGCTTGGGATGTTCATGGGAGTATTCATAATAACATCTTGCTCCACCTCAGGACTTGATCTTGAGTTACAATGCAGTCAAAACCCCTGTAATGTCTGAGAGCCATGACATTTCATGAACGCTTTCTTACCAAAAAACAGGGCTGTCTCCATCTTCACAGACACGGTAATAGTCATGTCCTTCAGGGATAGCTTTGGCAAGACCAAAGTCTCCAATCTTCACAACATTCTCATTCTCCAAGAGCACATTTCTGGCTGCTAGATCTCTGTGGATGTAGCGTAACGAGTGCAAATAAGCCATTCCCTGCAAAGAGCAAATATGGTGTTATTCCCCACCAGCTTTGCAAGCAAGGAGGACAAACACCCAGGACTATACTCTGAATCAGAGGCCCGGATTTTGAATTTTAGCCTATGTGCCTGCTAGACCAGGTGAGTGGCCCATCTGGTCCAGCATGCTTTTCTCACAGTGGCCAGCCAGATGCTTATGGGAAGCCTACAAGCAGGACCTCAGCGCAACAGCACACTCCCTTTTGCCGTTTCCAGCACCTGGTGTTCAGAAGCATCTCTGCCTCTGTCAGTGGAGGAAAAACATTTCTTTCAGAGTCAGTAGTTAGTTATCCCCCATGAATTTGTCTATCTTCTTTCAAAGCCATCCAGCTTGGAAGCCATCACTGCGTCTTATGGGAGCAAATTCCATAGTTTAACTATGTGGTGTGTGAAGTAGTAGTCATACCTTCGACTTCCGACTTCCGAAAACGTTCAAAAACCAAGGCGCAGCTTCTGATTGGCTGCAGGAGCTTCCTGCACTCAATCAGAAGCCACGTCGGATGTTCGGGTTCCAAAGAACATTTGCAAACTGGAACACTCCCGGGTTTGCAGCGTTCGGGAGCCAAAATGTTTGAGTCGCAAGGCGTTCCGAGAACCAAGGTACAACTGTACTTTATTTTGCCTGCCTTGAATCTCCCAGCATTCAGTTTCATTAGAGGTCCCTTCTCTTTACACCATTCATAATTTTATACATTTATATCATGTTAGCTTTTACCTACATTTTCTCTAAACTGATAACCCCCTAATATTGTAACCTTTCCTCATAAGGGAGTTGTTCCACACCCTTGATAATTTTGGTTCCCATTTCCCCCCGAACTTTTCACAGCTCTGTCATACCCTTTTTGTGTTTTTGTGTTTTTTTCAAAAATTTATTGGGTTTTACAATTTTATAAGCAAATAACATACATAGTGGTTAAATTTTCATACTTCCCCCCTCTCACCGTGGGAAGCCAAGATCCATCCCCCCCCCTCTCACAGGAGTAAACATATTCATTGTACATTTAACCTTAGTATTATTTTTACTGACATTGCTTAAGCCTGGCCCCATTCCGTGGGCCAGATTCTATCATTCTCTATTACATATTTCGATTGACTTTCTCAGGTCCCCCTCTGTTGAATT
Organism: Darevskia armeniaca; assembly: GCA_034641395.1. Lineage (NCBI taxonomy): Eukaryota > Metazoa > Chordata > Lepidosauria > Squamata > Lacertidae > Darevskia > Darevskia armeniaca. The sequence continues at coordinate 877,887 of JAWWNF010000148.1, forward strand.
CATTTTAAACCCTTTTTAACAGATTGATATATCTATTTTTATCACATCCTAAAAACAAAATACAAATAAGTTTAATTATTAATCCTAATTTAACACCTAAGCCTATACTGTCATATCCTTTTTGAGGCAAGACAATCAGAACCGTACACATTTCTCTTCCCGGAGCCAAGAGCAGCCATTTAAACAAACCCCATAGCCTATTTCAACCACAGGAGTCCATACCTCTTCGAGAACATGGCCAATAATCCCAAAACAAAGGAATATTCACTGCACAGGGAGCTACATTAATTTTACATCCCAAGCTGATAGACTTTACCTCACAAATCTGCTGGGCGAAGAGGAGAATGTGGGCCAGGCTGACATTGTGCTTGGGGAGATAATCCCTCAGGCTCCCCAAAGGCACATACTCCATGATAAGCTGCACAACCTTTTCCCCTAGAGTTGGGGAGAAAAAAAATCCAACAATGATATTACTCCAAAAGGAAGTGTTTTTACCTTCCCACATTTCATTATCTATAGAAGCCCTGGCATGGGAAGTATCACATATAGGGAAGGAAAACAGCAGGTGGCGACCAATTTAAGGCCGCAGTGTGTAACCATGGTTGGACTGGGATTTTTTTTAAATAAATAAATAAATAAGGTTTTCCTTGGATAAACAAGGATCGTAAGAATAATAAATGATACAACTAAATAGACCAAGCCTTCTCACGTCATTTGTATATCACAAAAATAGCATAATAAATATGCAGTAATATCTGTAACATACGGTTCATTGTTAGTGGTCAATGCTAAGTTCTTGGTCCATGAATTGGTTTAAAGTTTAGACAATAACAAAGCGGAAACAGGAAATAACAGAGTTAATGGATAACATTCGACATCACACAGACAAATGCCTAATCAGGAGCCCTTGTGGTTGTGCTTCAATTAAGTTTGAGTAAAGTCATTTTTCCTCTTATGCTATCAATGGATCAATATAAAGTTTTAGAATACTGAAGACTGCGGGAGAGGGGTTCAAAGTGAAGATAATTTATGTTTAAATTTAGATCTATGCATTATGCCTGAAGGGCCATACTTCCGCCATAGAGCATCTGCTTTGCATGCAAAAGGTCCCAGGTTCAATCCCTGGCATCTCCAGGTAGGGCTTGGAGAGATTCCTGCCTGAAACCATGGAGAGCTGCTGCCAGTCAGTGTAGGTAACAATGAGCTAGATAGACATGATTCAGTATAAGGCAGCTTCCTATGCACCTATGGAAGTTCTCAGGGTAACTGTGAGAAAGGAATGTGGTAGATGAAAGCATGATCCCATTTGTCATCTCCTGTCTCTCTTCCCCTACCCACAAGGCGCTCCTATCAACTGCCATCCAGCCCTTGAGGTGACAACTCAGTAGATGCCATACCCTGCTCACTGCAGCAGCCCTTGTATTTAACAATGTTCTCATGGTAGAGGGTCTTCAAGATCTCAATTTCTTTCTTCCAGCTTGTCAGCAGCTGCTGGCTGCAGCCTGATTTCAATGACTTCACAGCTACCATCTCACCAGTACCATCATTGGTGGGATCATAGCAGTATAAGCTCACTTTGCCAAAGTGACCCTAGTAGAAAAAGAGAAGAAACAAACAAGCCAAGAATGAGATATTTCAAAAGGCAAATCATTCTAGATCCACCTTCGCCCAGTATCCCTATCAAGCTCTGCAGACATAGAGATGGGAAGGCCTAGAAAAAAAACAGAAAAACTGGAGAGAGAAAAACAAACCCAGGTTTTTTTCCATCCCCCCCAAAAGGGGGGGGGTTGGAAAAAAACAGAAAAAAACCTGGTCCCCCCCTCCATTTTTTCTGGTTTTTTTCCAGGCCTTCCCATCTCCATGCTGACATAACACAAATACCATATTGGCCCGAATATAAGCCATACTTTTTTTTTTTCCAAATTCCAACCATGAAAAGTTGAAGTGCGGCTTAAATTTGCGACCTTACAAAAATTGGCTTTTATGATATTGCTGCTGAAACAGACATATGGTAAAATGGAACCAAAAAATGTTTTATTGCGGTTTCGTGAGCTTGAGACTGTTGTGCAATTAATTCTAATGTCATTCATCGTTTTCCCCGTATTTTACAGTGCAGTATTTTATTTGCATTTACGGTGCTACCAACGGGTGTTTAACCCACTTGTGGATCCTCTCTAGTACCTGTAGGATTTTCTTCTGCATTTGCATTTATGGGTGTGAGTGCCTGTGGAATTTGAAGGGAGTGGCTTATATTCAGATATTGTCTTATTTATTTTTTCCCTTTAATTTTAAAGGTTTGTCTTATATTTGGGTGCGGCTTATATTCAGGCCAATACGGTACTAAATTTCACAAACCAATCTGAACCTTGCAATATTTCCTAAGTATCCCACTACATAACAAGAATGGCTTCTGGAGTCACCCCCGTGCCAGCAATCCTACTTTTCAGAAGCTGGTTGTTTTGACTATATGCAATTTGGTTTAATGTGTAATCCACCAGAAAGTAAAAGCCACACAATTTGTGAGTCTACTGAATTCTACATTTTCCTTGTTAAAAAGGTTATCTCAAAGTGTGTTGGGAATCAACATTTTTTTGTCTTTAGATTTTTTTCTACAACTGAAACGGATCATTCATTTATTTAAAATATATATTTATTAAAGATTTCTTAGTTTACAAAAATACATGCGTTGTATTATTATTTATTGAATTTATATACTGCTCTATAACGAGAGGTCTCACATACAACCCTATGTCAGAGAGGAGGCTTTGTGTTAACTTTTCCCTGATGACTAATTTTGTTTGCAAAGATCTATTTCTTGAAGGCTGGAGAAGATCCACCACTTGCTGTTGGAAATGGTACAGCCAGGAACAGATAAATCACAACAGATAAATCATCTGCTTCAGCTCTTACTTGGTGAGAACTGAAGTAAAGAAATTAGTGATGATGCTTCACTAACAAAGGTGAATTACCTCACCCAGATCTCGAATCTTCTTCAGATAGCGCTTCTGAAAGACAGTAGGGTCAGGTACAGGGAATTCAGTGTACACAGAGCTGATGTCAAGGAGGTCTGAAAAAATAAGAGGAAGGAGCTGAAAAACACCAGGCAAGATTGTACACTGACCAGTGGAAGGAAACAAATGCACTAGATCATCTTAGATAAATTTGAGCAGAGCTAGATTTTGGTTCTGTCTTAATTTTTTTGTTCCCCATTTAAGCAAACCACCAACTTCCTAGGTTATCTTTGGGCTGGTTCACACATTATAATAAGCCAAACCAAACCATGGCTTGTACATATGGGCAACCAGAGAGATTATAGCAACTTTGCTCCTCCTGTCTCTCTGCTGCTGTGCTGTGCTCAGCCAAGCCATAAAGGTAAAGGGACCCCTGACAGTTAAGTCCAGTTGCGAACAACTCTGGGGTTGCGGCGCACATCTCGCTTTACAGGCCGCAGACAGTTTTTCTGGGTCATGTGGCCAGCATGACTAAGCTGCTTCTGGTGCAACAGAACACTGACACCAGAGCAGCACACGGAAACACCATTTAATCTGCTTGCACTTTTTGGCGTGCTTTCCAACTGCTAGGTTGGCAGGAGCTGGGACCGAGCAACGGGAGCTCACCCCATCGCAGGGATTCGAACCGCCGACCTTTTGATTGGCAAGCCCAAGGCTCAGTGGTTTAGGCCACAGCGCTACCTTAATGAGTCATCCAGGCCCAGGCTCATAGTTTACAAACCATGAGCCATAAACTGCAGGACAAACATGGTTAGTCTGGAAAGAACTAAACTACAAGCCCAGGTTTGGATAACACACAATGTGAAGCAATAGCTTAGCTCAGAACAGCACCAAAATGACTTGGGAGGAGCAAAATGTCTGCAGTCTGCTGTCCTGGATCCCATAGAGCCATGGTGTGCCTTTGCATGACAAAAGACCATTGTAGGTTTCCTCATGCTCTTCCGGTCGGCGCGCAGGAGATGGCGGTCGGGGGGACATGTCGCTCCTGACATTCCCCAGCCAGACTGGGCAAAGGGGAGCTCGCGCCAGCGCCGCGACCCCCAGAACCCCCGGGAAGGGCGTCCCGGGGTCCTTAGGACCCGCCAGAGCTCGGACGCCGGTCCCGATCCCAGGGAGCGCCTTGCGGGGCTCCCGGGAGCGATCGGGCGGCGGAGCTCCAGGGTCCGATAAAAACCCCGTCTGGCGAAGCTGCGAGACTGCCACCTCCGAGCACACTGATTTCTTCAAGATCTACAATTTGGAACTGTAAGTAACCTAAAAAGAAAGAAAGTTGGAATTCGACTCTAATTTGGACTGGCTTGTGGATGCTAACACGGAGGTCCGTCCCCATTGTGTATCAGCAACAGGACATTGTTACAAAGTTCTGAAAAGTAATTGAATGGAATTTGAAACTTTATTACTGTGTTTTAACCCTTGCGCCTCCCCTGGTCCTAAGGGGCAGCTGAAGTGAACTTAATTCTCATTAATTTGTGGATTGTGTTAAGACTGTGGACTTTTGAACTTTTGGAAAAGTTTGGAAAAGTATTAAAAGAAGTAATTATTTGAAAATTAAAATGGCGCTGAAACCGGATGTTGATCTGACAATATTGCTGAAAAGGCTGGAAGAATTCAGAGTGGAGTATACCTCACAATTTAGAGAGCTGAGAGCAGAATTGGGTGATGCTTGGAACAGCTCTGAGAAAGAGATAAAGCAAAGTATAAACAATGGCCTGATTGGCCAGGATTTACAAACAAATCTGGAGGACAGAACATTTGTCAAGGCTAAACAGCAAAAGTTTACTGCGGGTACTGCCAGCTGCAAAAGACTTATCCAAAGCAGGCCGAAAGGAGTTGTCATCAGAAGAAAAAAAAATAGCAGCAGAAGAAACGTCAACAAATCACAGATAACCAACAAGCAGCGAAAAGAGACCCGAGATGACGGTGACAAGAAAGGAAATGGCTGGCCAAAGATCTTGATGGATGTCGGTTTGGATGCCTCTTTGCAGCAAAGACAGTGGGTTTGGAAGTCAGACCCAGAGGGAATAGGATGAACAATTATATGAAATAACTTTTTTTGTGTGGCCTACTGGTTTTGACTTATGGATTTTGAACAATAATGATATAAGATTGATATACACTATAGATGATAAGTACATTTCATAATGAAGCAGTCTGCCCCTGGGACCGGGGGAGGCAACAGGGATATGATTGAAGTAAAATATAAGAGTGTTAAAGATGGTATGGATGGTAAATGATTGAAAAATGGATGTTATTAAAATGTTAAAATGTTAATGATGTGGAATCTGAAACCTGATAAAAACGAAATATTTAGGTAAATAAAAGCAATGAGGGGGGGCGTGAGGAAGCCAAAGGATGATGTTTAAATTGTATGTGATCTGGCCTGAATCGGGGCCGGACAAAATTTGTAAAACCAATAAAAATTATTTAAAAAAAAAAAAAAGGTTTCCTCATGCTGCCTTATACCATACTTGTATGGTGCAGTCACCATGATTTAGCACTACATTTAACTTTTACATTTTCTTTACTTGAGTTTTATGCCTTGCTCCGAATTCAGTATTTTATTCTGTGGGTTTTTGTTAATAAAGTTTTACACTTTAATTAGCACAGTCCCAGTCTTCACTGGTACTCCAATTTAATCAACTGTGATGAGGCCACAAACAAAGGGGTTGTTTGTTCTTCTCACACATTAACTGGTCCAGTTTGCAAACAACCCCTTCTATGGCACTGTGAAACTCCCAGGGAGAGGGGTGGGGTAAGGGCACACTATTTCAGATGTCTGAAAGCTGCTCTTGCAGCATCCTAGAGCCCTCTGGAATCCTTACTATGTGGCTGTAGTTGTGTAAGGTCTCGTAAGATGGTCCGAAAGGAAGGCCGTTCCCCAGGAGCATAGTTCAGGCACTGGCTGATTAAGGTAGCAAGTTCTTTGAAAGATGGTTCTGGAAGGCGATGTTTCTTCTCATAAAAACGCTCTTTCTGCAAAAAGGAGCACATTTATTAATTAAAGGAGTCTGTTGCAAAGCAACACCAGGCTTACAAGTTGAAAATGCTTGCATTTCTGGGTCATACAAATGTGTCTAAATTGGGACATGTGAACCTAAGTCTCAAAGAGCATAGCTGCGTTCCATTAACTTGCTTTCTATGACCATGAAAAATACTCTAGGCATATTAGTCCTCCATCATTTTCCATTATTCTAGTTCCTGACCAACCCCCACCCTGAGCACGTTATTCTGTGGGTTATACCACAGAGCCTAGGGTCTGCAGATCAGAAGGCGGCGGTTCGAATCCCCGCAACAGGTGAGCTCCCATTGTTCGGTCCCTGCTCCTGCCAACCTAGCAGTTCGAAAGCATGTCAAAGTGCAAGTAGATAAATAGGAACCGCTCCTGCGGGAAGGTAAACGTCGTTTCCGTGCGCTGCTCTGGTTTTGCCAGAAGCGGCTTAGTCATGCTGGCCACATGACCCGGAAGCTGTACACCGGCTCCCTCAGCCAATAAAGCGAGATGAGCGCCTCAACCCCAGAGTCGTCCGTGACTGGACCTAATGGTCAGGCGTCTCTTTACCTTTACCAAATATTACTTAGTATTTATGCAATCCTATAACCACTTACTTGAGAGTAAGCGCCATGAAATTAAATGAGACTAATATCTGAGCATACATGCACAGGACTGCACAATTAAGAGCATTATTTGTATGTAAAGCACTTTAATCCTCACAGGAATCTTGTAAGGTATTACTATCGCCCTATTGCTGATTAGGATGGAAGAATCGCAGCTTGCCTCAAGCCACTTGGCAAGTTCACAGCTGGGAACCTTCTTAGCTCACAGCTCAGCTATGAGCTAAATAATTCAGTGTGTGTACTTTGCTCACAGAATATGCTTTGCTTTTGGGTGTAGAAATCAAGATCTCTCCCCAAGTTATGCATCTGTAAGCTGGCCAAGCCAAGCCCAACAACAAATTGCCACAACATTCCTATGGAAGAGTTACAGCTCAGATCCTGCCCAGTAGATCCTGCCTTATACGGCCTAGGACCCTTGTACCTACAGGACCGCCTCTCCCAGTATGCTCCGCAAAGGACCTTAAGGTCTACAAATAATAACCTGCTGGAGGTCCCGAGCCACAAGGCTGTCAGACTGGTGTCAACCAGGGCCAGGGCCTTTTCAGTTCTGGCCCCAACTTGGTGGAACACTCTGTCACAAGAGACCAGGGCCCTGCGGGATTTGACATCTTTCTGCAGGGCCTGCAAGACAGAGTTGTTCCACCTGGCCTTCGGGTCGGACACAGTTTGATGGTTTCCTCCCCTTGGTTTTGTTTATGGGCGCTAAATGAATCGGCATTTTAAACTGGCTTTTAACTTGTATTTTAACTAATGGTTTTATATTCTACTGTAATCTTTGTGGATGTTAGCCGCCCTGAGCCCGGTTCTGGCCGGGGAGGGCGGGGTATAAATAAAATTTATTATTATTATTATTATTATTATTATTGGATACATCCCAGAATTTGATGATGCTCTGGAATAGGTTAGCTACTTTCTGCAGGCACCCTGTCCAAGTCCTGCGGGCAAGATAGAGGAGGTCCTACTGTTTTAGAGTACTGGGAAAAACATTGTTCTCAAACAAAATCTGTGATGTGTTTTGACTAAATTTTGCAAAGTAAATAACAGATAGATAACATATATTATGTAAGAGAAGTGAAATAAGGAAAAAAACAACACAGTTAAAATGATAAGGAAGAAGTAAGGAGCCGCAATGAGGTGGAGGGAAGTCACATGCGAAGAAATATTGATTTATTTTGGTTTACATCTGTGTATAAGATAACATATTTTGAAGAACGAATTGAGTATGTATACAAATAATCAATGTAAAAACTCAATAAAGAATATTAAAAAAAATATATAGAGGAGGTCCTAAACGAGCAAAAAAGAGAGCAGAGGCAGATACTACCTCAGAGGGGGTACGCTCTTTCAGTGGCACATCTGCATCAAAGCATATCTCCAGCAGTGTGGTACCAAAGCTCCACTTGTCAGCTGCTGTACTGAGGTTGTTTACGTCTTTGACACACTCCGGAGCAATCCATGGGATCCTGTCAACTCGCTCTTGCAAGGAGGAAAGTCAAGAGTTAGAAATCCCCCAATGGATAACATATAAGTAAATACAAATATAGTGGTACCTCGGTTCTCAAACGTAATCCGTTCCGGAAGACCATTCGACTTCCGAAACGTTTGAAAACTGAGGCGCAAAGGGCTGGCTGCAAGTTCAATTTGAAAAATTGAAAAACATGCAGCAGAAGCTGTTCAACTTTCGAGGTGTGTTCGAAAACAGTAGCAATTACTTCCAGGTTTTCGGCATTCGAAAACCGAAACGTTCAGCTTACGAGATGCTCGAAAACCGAGGTACCACTGTAGCAGGCAATATTTGACATATTTAATGCATCCTAGTTTTGCTGAAGGTATGATAGAAAGGTCACTCAGACACTCACCTAGGCAGTGTTCATGTGGATTGCCATAGGATGTAATGCGCAATATGCACAATCCACATGAAGGCCTGTACATATAGCCTACTTGACTCATGGAATTATTTTTCCTCAGATATGAAGGTGAAAAGTGTGAACTACACTTTCACAAGTATGGGATAAGCACAGTCTTCCCCAATCATCCGTAGCCATTGGTCTGGGAAGAGAAGGGTTGTGGTGCAACAACCCTTGTGGACCAAAGGTTGGGGAAGTCTGGGCCAGTGCAGGAAGCCTCTGCCTTAGAGGAATCTGCTCCTTCAGTACAGAGCTATTCTTCTCCAGTTAAGAGTCTTAACTGGATGCTTGTTTTGGTTGCTACAAGACACAACTCAGTTACAGTGGTACCTCAGGTTACAGATGCTTCAGGTTACGGACGCTTCAGGTTATAGACCCCGCTAACCCAGAAATAGTACCTCGGGTTAAGAACTTTGCTTCAGGATGAGAACAGAAATTGCAAGGCGGCAGCAGGAGGCCCCATTAGCTAAAGTGGTACCTCAGGTTAAGAACTGTTTCAGGTTAAGAACAGACGTCCAGAACGAATTAAGTTCTTATACCGAGGTACCACTGTACTCTCAGTTCTGACAAAGCCAAGCAAACATCTTTTATGGAATTTCTCTGGGATGCTTTTCCCACCTATTAAGGGGGGCTCTGCAGCCTATGACCGTATTGACCTGAATATATACAGCACCCGAATATAAGCCGCGCCTTTAAAATTGGAGGGGGGGGGAGAAAAAATATAAAAAATACCCATATACAGTGGTACCTCTGGTTACGTACTTAATTCGTTCCAGAGGTCCGTTCTTAACCTGAAAATGTTCTTAACCTGAAGCACCACTTTAGCTAATGGGGCCTCCCCCTGCCGCTGCGCCATTGCTGCCCGATTTCTGTTCTCATTCTGAAGCCAAGTTCTTAACCCGAGGTAATATTTCTGGGTTAGCCGAGTCTGTAACCTGAAGCGTATGTAACCCGAGGTACCACTGTATAAGCTGCTCCATTCCTCACTGCTCCTGGCTGTATACTTGGGAGGGGGAGCCGTATTGCGTTGCCGGCGGCCTTCCCCCTTCCTTGCTCTCTCCCTTCCCAGCCTTGCGGGGAGGACGGGGGACTACGCACCAGCCGGGCACCACTTTGCCACACTCCTGGAACTGTTTGCCCTGTGCTCCTGGCTGCATACTGTAAAGTCGTGAATGTAAGCCGCGCTTCAACTTTTCACAGTCAGAATTTGGGGGGAAAGTGATGCTTATATTCAGGACAATACGGTACTTGGGACACTTCAAAGGGAGCTGAAGAGGTTGAATAGACCAATCAAGCTGAAGAGGTTGAATAGACCAATCAAGCTGAAGAAGTTGAATAGACCAATAAATGGAGGGCAGATTCCTCACATATTAGAAACAATGCTGGGGGGAAAAAGAGTGCCACTGGCTTTTATGCTGTCTATATTGTTTTTCATCATGTTTGAGTAACACAGTAAGCCTGCAACTTGCACTGGGGTTGTGTTGCAGGGATTGCGCCTAAAGCCAAAATTGTATATAGTCAAATTCCATTGGGTTCAATGGAAGGTGGAATTCCCAAATTCAATTTTCTCAGAACCCACTTTTTACTTTTTTTAAAAAAAATGGCACGAGTAAATCTGAATCAGCACAAGTGAAATGTGTGCAAGTTGTGGGCTTATTGTGTATCACTGAATGATATACAGTGACTTTGAAGTTTTATAAATGAAATGAGTAAATGGTTAGCAAGAGATGTGGCGTAATACTCGCAAGTGCAGCTGCCCTACACTGGAAGCAGGTCACAGGCAGGCAGGCATTCCCTTTCTTTAAACACCCACCCATACCTGCTTCTGAAGAAGCTGCTTTCGGAGACGGAACGCAGAGCTGATGCCAGGGAATGGTGTCAAGCACAATGCTCACTCACAGCAAACTATACACCATGACCTACCTCCTGTGATATGCAAACAGGGACACTGTGTCCAAATTAATCCCCTCTGCTCAACCCCAAAACCATGCACCTCCAGTGAAAGCGAATGTAAAAAGGGAAAAAGCCCTCTGAAGGGGAGGGTCTACCTTCTTGGGAGAGCACAGCAAAGTTGACTCCAGGGTCGCTGAGCTTAATGAAGGGCATCAAGCCATCTTCCAAACCTTTCCTGGCCAACAGGATGTTCTTGGCACATACGCTGCCATGCACCAGGTTCTTGCCTTCCTGTTTAAATAAATGCAGAAAGGTGGTGTGTGAGAAGCCCTGTCCCTTTAGCATGCCTACTTGCAACTCGGCCGTTGATCCATTGTGCCTCCGTTTCCCCAAGGGGATCACTACGCAAAAAGCAGAAAGCTTACTGGTTCAGTAGTCAGCTCCTTGCCAAACCTTAAAAGTTCTTTTAAACAACTGGTCTAATTTCCATGTCTCTATGCTGCCGCCCCTGCCCTGCCTAACCATCAGGGAAAGCAACCTTGAACTGCAAGTGCTGCTGCCTCTGGCTGATTCAGGCACTTCAAACCTGAGAATCACAGGCTCAGAAGGGGTCAAAAAGCATGAAACTCTGAATTCTTGCTTCAAAGCAGAATCCCAAAAACTGACAAGCCCCAAATGGTTTGACAATGGATAACCATCTCCTGTTCTGTTATCCTTATCGATCCGGTTGTGGGATTCTAAGATAATCCCTAGTGAACAGATCTGCCCCTCTTGCTGCTCCCAAGCAAGGTGGTTTCCAATGTAATAATTTACAAGGTAGGTTTAGATTCATGGTTATTATTCTCCCCAAGAGAACTGAAGTTCTGGGAGGTAAGGGAAGGAACACAGACTAAGCAACACTCTCATCAAGACTCCACATCCCTGTGTCAGGGGGAAGCCCTGGCAACTGACGTGGTATTATACACCTATAGTGAAGATCTGACACTTCCCGAAGATCGGCTCCAAACCCTTCTAAGGAGACTTACCAAGTAACTCAAGGCACTTGCTAACTGTGCAGCAACAGTGAATTTCCAGCCCACTGTTATCCGCCCTTTGTTTTTCCGCAAGAAGACATCCAGGGGCCCATGCTCAATGTACTCTTCCACCATTATATCTGAAAGCAGGAAAAGGTAGAAATGTGATAATCCAAAAACAATATAGGTTTAGTATTGTTGCTTCTCAACTGTGGGTAACATATTGGCTGAAGAACATGAATGGAAATGGGAAAGGGCTATTTTGGTTGCTCTCATAGATCGAAGACAACCACAAAAGGAAGATGAACCACAGGCTGAAAACGGAAGGCAACTGTCTTCCAAAGTAATCTGTCAAGACATGATTAAACATGGATAAGTGGGTGGCAGTCTGACACTGTTTCCCCAAATACAAAATGAAACACATGGTATTTCTCAAATAATAAAAAAACTGCAGGACCATAAGAATAAAATAGTGAAGAGCACAAGACAATTACACATCAGTGAGCTATACAGGGAGAAGCCATGCAACAGAAAGTAGTTCATACTCACTCTCTAAGCCCCTTACACAAACCCCGTGCACAAAAGCCAAGTGGATGTGGGAGACCTGGCTCATCAGACTGGCTGTTTCAAAGAATGCCTGCAAAGGACAGAAGGGAGGCCTTCACATGAGAGTTGTTATCCAAGGAACATAACTGGGGCACTTCAATCCTAGCACAGAACCAAGATTCCAGCAACTACTGATTGGATTCCCAGCCCAATAACAATTCTGCAGCTCTTGCTACCTTTTCCAGTGTCATGCAGTTAATTTCTTCTCTGCCATTTGCATTTGCCATCAAGACAAATAAACAAACATTTTCTAAAAAATAAAGCTAGCTGGAGATCTGTTCTGATTCAAAATGTATCTTGCATTTACTTTTTTATAATCATACAGCGGAGGACAAGTACAAGTAGATTCAGAGCTGATGAAGCGGCTGGGCCAAACCCGAAAGGACGCTCAGTTGCGGATATGCCTGGAAGTGAAAGGAAAGTCCAATGCTGTAAAGAAAAGTATTGCATAGGAACCTGGAATGTAAGAACCATGAACCTTGGTAAGCTGGATGTGGTAAAAAATGAGATGACAAGAATAAACATTGACATCCTGGGCATCAGTGAACTAAAATGGACAGGAATGGGCGAATTCAGTTCGGATGACTATCATATCTACTACTGTGGGCAGGAATCCCGTAAAAGAAATGGAGTGGCCCTCATAGTCAACAAAAGAGTGGTGAAAGCTGTACTGGGATGCAATCTCAAAAATGATAGAATGATCTCGATACGAATCCAAGGCAGACCTTTTAACATCACAGTAATCCAAGTTTATGCACCAACCACCAGTGCTGAAGAAACTGAAATTGACCAATTCTATGAAGACTTACAACACCTTATAGAAATGACACCAAGGAAGGATGTTCTTCTCATTATAGGGGATTGGAATGCTAAAGTAGGGAGTCAAGAGATAAAAGGAACAACTGGCAAGTTTGGCCTTGGAGTTCAAAATGAAGCAGGGCAAAGGCTAATAGAGTTCTGTCAAGAGAACAAGCTGGTCATCACAAACACTCTTTTCCAACAACACAAGAGACGACTCTACACATGGACATCACCAGATGGGCAACATCGAAATCAGATTGATTATATTCTCTGCAGCCAAAGATGGAGAAGCTCTATACACTCAGCAAAAACAAGACCTGGAGCTGATTGTGGCTCAGATCATCAGCTTCTTATAGCAAAATTCCAGCTTAAACTGAAGAAAGTAGGAAAAACCACTGGGCCAGTAAGATACAATCTAAATCAAATTCCTTATGAATACACAGTTGAAGTGAAGAACAGGTTTAAGGATTTAGATTTGGTGGATAGAGTGCCTGAAGAACTGTGGATGGAGGCTCGTAACATTATACAAGAGGCAGCAACGAAAACCATCCCAATGAAAAAGAAATGCAAGAAAGCAAAGTGGCTGTCAAATGAGGCCTTACAAATAGCGGGGGAGAGAAGGCAAGCAAAATGCGAGGGAAATAGTGAAAGATACAGGAAATTGAATGCAGATTTCCAAAAAATAGCAAGGAGAGACAAGAGGGCCTTTTTAAACGAGCAATGCAAAGAAATAGAGGAAAACAACAGAATGGGAAAAACCAGAGATCTGTTCAAGAAAATTGGAGATATGAAAGGAACATTTCGTACAAAGATTACCACAATTAAGGACAAAAGTGGAAAGGACCTAACAGAAGCAGAAGACATCAAGAAGAGGTGGCAAGAATACACAGAGGAATTATACCAGAAAGATATGGAGGTCTCATACACCCCAGGTAGTGTGGTTGCTGACCTTGAGCCAGACATCCTGGAGAGTGAAGTCAAATGGGCCTTAGAAAGCCTTGCTAACAACAAGGCCAGTGGAAGTGATGATATTCCAGCTGAACTACTAAAAATTTTAAAAGATGATGCTGTTAAGGTGCTACACTCAATATGCCAGCAAGTTTGGAAAACTCAGCAGTGGCCAGAGGATTGGAGAAGATCAGTCTACATCCCAATCCCAAAGAAGGGCAGTGCCAAAGAATGCTCCAACTACCGCACAATTGCGCTCATTTCACACACTAGCAAGGTTTTGCTAAAAATTCTACAAGGCAGGCTTAAGCAGTATGTGGACCGAGAACTCCCAGAAGTGCAAGCTGGATTTCGAAGGGGCAGAGGAACCAGAGACCAAATTGCAAACATGCGCTGGATTATGGAGAAAGCTAGAGGGTTCCAGAAAAACATTTACTTCTGCTTCATTGACTACGCAAAAGCTTTTGACTGTGTCGACCACAGCAAACTATGGCAAGTTCTTAAAGAAATGGGAGTGCCTGATCACCTCATCCGTCTCCTGAGAAATCTCTATGTGGGACAAGAAGCTACAGTTAGAACTGGATATGGAATAACGGATTGGTTCAAAACTGGGAAAGGAGTACGACAAGGCTGTATATTGTCGCCCTGCTTATTTAACTTATATGCAGAATTCATCATGCGAAAGGCTGGACTGGATGAATCCCAAACCGGAATTAAGATTGCCGGAAGAAATATCAACAACCTCAGATATGCTGATGATACAACCTTGATGGCAGAAAGTGAGGAGGAATTAAAGAACCTTTTAATGAGGGTGAAAGAGGAGAGCGCAAAATATGGTCTGAAGCTCAACATCAAAAAAACTAAGATCATGGCCACTGGTCCCATCACCTCCTGGCAAATAGAAGGGGAAGAAATGGAGGCAGTGAGAGATTTCACTTTCTTAGGTTCCATGATCACTGCAGATGGTGACAGCAGTCACGAAATTAGAAGACGCCTGCTTCTTGGGAGAAAAGCAATGACAAACCTAGACAGCATCTTAAAAAGCAAAGACATCACCTTGCCAACAAAGGTCCGTATAGTTAAAGCTATGGTTTTCCCAGTAGTAATGTACGGAAGTGAGAGCTGGACCATAAAGAAGGCTGATCGCCGAAGAATTGATGCTTTTGAATTATGGTGCTGGAGGAGACTCTTGAGAGTCCCATGGACTGCAAGAAGATCAAACCTATCCATTCTTAAAGAACTCAGCCCTGAGTGCTCACTAGAAGGACAGATCCTGAAGTTGAGGCTCCAGTACTTCGGCCACATCATGAGAAGAGAAGACTCCCTAGAAAAGACCCTGGTGTTGGGAAAGATGGAGGGCACAAGGAGAAGGGGACGACAGAAGATGAGATGGTTGCACAGTGTTCTCGAAGCTACTAATATGAGTTTGGCCAAACTGTGAGAGGCAGTGAAGGATAGGCGTGCCTGGCGTGCTCTGGTCCATGGGGTCACGAAGAGTCGGACACGACTGAACGACTGAACAACAACAACTGCTGTTATTATATTTGTTTTAGCAAAAGGAGGTAGCAATTCCAGAAACAAAAGGGGGGGAAATGTGACTAAATAATAAAGAAAGTAAAATAAAAACCAGTTGCCAGTGCACTGATCATCACATTTGACAAGAACATGTTTTCTCCTACGAGTTCATTATCCAAATGACAATATAGACAAACTGGGAGATGAACCCGTTTGCTCCACTCACCAAACCTCCTGCCATTCCCCTGCCATTAACCCCCTAGAGCTTCCCTTTCCCACTCCATACAGGTAGACACACTCCATACAAATAGACAGCTAGGATGCCTATTGGCTCGCCTGCTACAGTTTTAAGATGCCTACTCACTTTCTCTTTCCAATTTGCTTATTAGAAAGGCATGTATGGGGAGGGGTAGTATCTCTGATGGGGGACATGTTGTGCTCTTTCTGGAGTAGTTTGTCCACCTTTGGTCCCCACCCTACACTCAGCTCTCACCTGTGGCTCCTAGAAGCTGTCAGCATGCGACAGCAGCCACTCTGGGAATGGCTTTGACTGGCCAGCTAAACCAAGTGAGGGTAGCTGATGGGCCTCAAACCCTTGGCAAGTTAGGAACTTCTCCTGAATGCAAAGACAGGCTTCAGTAGATTGAGCAAACAAGAGCAATGTGGGTCCAATGGTCAAAAAGATGGCTTCTGCACAGATGGGGCTTGTCAACCTGGGAAGGTAGCGCATCTAGGAGCTGGAAAACTGGTTCTAAAACTCCACTGCCTTGCAGGACATCTTCGGAAGAAGAAAATGCTAAGGAGTAAACCAGGCTTCCTCAACCTCGGCCCTCCTGATGTTTTGAGACTACACTTTCCATCATCCCTGACCACTGGTCCTGCTAGCTAGGGATCATGGGAGTTGTAGGCCAAAAACATCTGGAGGGCCGAGGTTGAGGAAGCCTGGAGTGAACCCTTCTCAAATCCAGAGTGGAGTCCCTAAGACAGTTGGATGGCGCCTTGTACGGCTGCTTCTGGCAACTCCTGCAGCCTAGCTGGTGCCAAATGCATTGCTCTGCTTTCCTTTAGACCAGATCAGTGAGGTTGAGATCTTGTTGTCTGGGCAGCCCAGGACCCCCATACACACTGCCCAGGCTTCCGCCTCGAGGAGGTAACTTCAGTGCTACTAATGCAGCGGTTTGATTTCTTCCCCCGCCCGGAGGCACACCCCATTGTCTCTTGAGATAGACAGCTGCCAATAACAACTCACCAGGACAATGTCCCTGTGGCTAGGGTCAAGCACTTTGAGTACTACATGCATCTCACGATTGTTGTTGTTCTGCTCAGTAGAGTAGTACTCCGTCTCGTCATCACCATTAGCTGTACCGCATACATGCAGCACTCCATCATAAATGTTGGTACACGTCCCTTGTCCTAGGTGAGCTCTCTGAAGGAGATTTAAGACATGGATGAGTTATCATCATCATTTTATTTGTATGTTACAGGTAGATAGCCGTGTTGGTCTGTCATAGTCAAAACAAAATAAAAAAATTCCTTCCAGTAGCACCTTAGAGACCAACTAAGTTTGTTCTTGGTATGAGCTTTCGTGTGCATGCACACGAAAGCTCATACCAAGAACAAACATAGTTGGTCTCTAAGGTGCTTCTGTAAGGAATTTTTTTATTTTATTTGTATACCATCTTTCCATAGTTAAAATCATGCTCAAGGCAGCTTACAACATGGAAAGATTTGCAAACATAACAAAAGTAGTCCTAAACAATAAATAATAAAACATCAACATGTACACAACCAAACTGAACAATTTCCACATTATAAGATCTAAAAACAAAGCTACAAAATAATATCAATAACAGTATCAACAAAAAGTCAACAAAACTCCCACCAACCCATGTCCCAGTCCTATAACCCACCATGGTTTCCTGTGAATCTTTCACTCCAACTAGAACTAAAGACAGGATTCATAGCTGTTATATAACAGTAAAACCAACTTCTGTCTTCCAGCAATGCTTGTTAGGCACACAGTGAAGTCAATTTCCACCCCCTGGAAGGCATAAAACTCATACTGGAAGCCATGAGACTAGACACAAAAACAACATCTAACCCACTTGTCCAATAGGTTCCTAAGCCTTAGTTTGGCATTACATCAAAATGAGCATACTGCATGGTCAGAAGACTTGAGATTAAAGTTCCTTGCATGAAAAGAGAATGTTAGGTCCTTTCCAGGTTGATAAACCTCTATAATCCTAATCCTTCATCCCCCACAAAAGTCACAAGACAACAGTGCTGACCTGGGTGATCTCATTCTTTCGGATCTGATGGAAGCTCAGCTGCGTCAAGTTCAGAATTTGTCGGGTGCTGTCCTTCACTTTTCGTGTGATCAGCAGGTCTGAGATCTCTGTAGAAGAGAGATTAGTCCCAAAGATCAGATCTACAAAAGCACACTAAAAAAAAAAAAAAGCAGAACAGAAAAGCAGACCATTTCTAAGAAAGTATTTCGCAACTTTGTTCACAAACAGAAACTTGTATATGGGAGGGTATAATAATCAGTAACTGCATGCTGCAACCCAATGAGAGTTAAGAGGTTTTAATTTAAGGAATTCCCTAAGTGAGTTTAATGTTCCACTGCAGAAGCACTGCAGCCTGCCAGATCCCCTCTCTTTCACTGTGTGCTGTTCTGGGGGTTCTCCTGCCCCCACCCAGAGCCAATTTCAGGAGGTGGGAAGGGGGAGAGGAAGCCCGATTACACAAACAGAAGCCCTGTGTAACCCTGCTGATGGGGTTTCTTAGGGTTTTTTTTAAAGCTAGCCCAAACAGAGTGCCCTGGAAGGGATGGTGCTAAAGTGAGGAACCTGAAAAGCTCAGGTGATTCTTGCTCATAAGAGGTAAGTATTCACGCAACTAACAGAGAGGTTTTACTTCTGGAAAACAACATGGCAAGAAAGAATAGGGGCTATCCTATCCTGGATATGTTCTCACACAGTGGCCTGATTCAGACATAAAAACAAGCCTTGGTTTCCTCTCTATACAGAAAACTGTGGTTAATTAAAACCATACTTAAGAAACCATGGTATTAACCCCCAGGTTAATCCTAGTTTGATATCCCAGTTTCTTCACTAGCTATAGTTTGTACAAACCAGAGTTTGCTGTATTTGTGTGAAATGAGAAAATGCAATTAAAACATATCAACATGAAACCCTGACTAGAAGCTTTAGCTATTCTCCCGTTAGAGTTGGAGAAGAACATAAGCCCAAGGTTTGTGGTTGCTAGTTCCTTCAGTTACAAATGTTGATTTTATACCTAGATCAGGCAAGCGAAGTATATTGGAGGTCCAAGTTTAACCTACAGTAAAAAAATGCAGATTAGGGATGCTGCTTCCCTTGATATCCAATAGTACTCTCAGTGTAAAGATAAAGGTAAAGGGACCTCTGACCGTTAGGTCCAGTCGCGAACAACTCTGGGGTTGCGGCACTCATCTCGCATTATTGGCCGAGGGAGCCAGTGTACAGCTTCCGGGTCATGTGGCCAGCATGACTAAGCCGCTTCTGGCGAACCAGAGCAGTGCACGGAAACGCCGTTCACCTTCCCGCCGGAGTGGTACCTATTTATCTACTTGCACTTTGACGCGCTTTCGAACTGCTAGGTTGGCAGGAGCAGGGACCGAGCAATGGGAGCTCACCCCGTCGCGGGGATTCGAACCACCAACCTTCTGATCAGCAAGCCCTAGGCTCTGTGGTTTAACCCACAGCGCCACCCGTGTCCTACTCTCAGTGTAGATAGTGCTTAATTCTGGTTAAGTACCCAGAAACCCCCATGTTAATTTGGCCACATAAAGTCCTGTTTAAAGTCTGATCTACATTATCCATGGCTGCGGTTTTAAAAAGCTGCAACTTCAGCAGTAATTATGCCTTGGACCAACATCTGAATCCCCTGAACTGTTGGATATGCAGCAAAATGCTAAATAATTACAGGTCTTGTGGTAAGAAAAAGGCCCTATGCTGTGTAGCTGATTCACCTCTTCTCTTTCTATACTATATTCATGTAGCCAGATTATCTTTGGGAGAATATCACTAGGTCGCTGTAAAAGGAACAGTATTTACAATTCTTGGCTTATACCTCCTGGCTTTGGGAGAGACCCCCTCCGTAAATTGAAGAACTCATTTCCAGATCTCAGAGTACAGCCTTTGAGAGCGTTTATCAGTTCTTGGATGCTTGGAAACACTTGCTCCCAGCCTTCTAGCACAAAGGAATTCCCCTTCTTCTGGATTCGGAACTGTCTGTAGCTTGTGGCATCTTGGACCTGGAAGGACTGTGGCAAGCAAGAAGCACGAGAAAGAGTAAGAGCCGGACACTAGCCTACATGCCCAGCCAACAGCATTGCTTGAAATATGCAAACTATGGAACACATCTCTCCCCAAATGCTTGTCCCACTCACAGGCATTTCAAACTTTACACTCCCCTATTTCTCCCAATGATCGGAAGTCAGCAGACGACAGGAACATGCTTCTTACTCCTTCAATCTTCGTGAAAAGCATGGGCACAGCTGTTTCAGACCAAATCACTTTCTACAAGCACAGCTTCCAGCTGCAAAAGCTGCATCTACCTGTTTTCCGGGAATCTCTCGCCTCCACCTCAAGCCCCTTGCTATGAACCCACCCCATTCAGCAGGGTCCCTTGACCTTCTGAGGAGCATTTTTGGTAGGCTGCACTGGGGAGGAGGCAGTCACAAAGGTCAGCTACGCCTGTTACACGTGCTTAACTCTGGATCAAACCCAATCTACTTTTAATGGTTTTCAGTTTGCCTTATATCAAATATAATAATGTACAGACTGTATTATAACAAAGTACTATAATTTGTTAAAAGAACTGCTCGTTCAATTGCATTTATGATCTTAAGATCATTAAATGTGCTAACTGATGTTTGCAAATAACAACTCTGGTGTTTGCCTGCATTAAATAAGAATGGTCCCTAAGTGGTGAGCCATGGGTACGTTACAGCGTTTCCCAACAACAACCTCCAAATCTTTTTGGAAACAAGTTACTAACATATTTATATTGTGGGAAACTAGGGTCAGCAATCATAGTTGACTTATTAATGCAACCATAAAGCGTACTCTGTGAATCAATGCAGACATCACACAAAACCAATCTGAGCAATCATGGCTTACAGCTGCTTATCAGCTTTCATTTTTCATCTGCTCAATTCCATTTTATGGACGTACACCAGACACAAGAACCTCAGTCCTGTTTCCCCAGTGGCTTTCCGTTATCTTTATTTCTTTGTATGAAATTGGTTGGACAATATACTGCCAGTAGCCTAGCACAGATTGAACATAAAGGCCCACCAAGCCTTTGATCACCCTGCTCAGAATCAAGAGCTACATACTCATACTTGGAAAAGGCTCATTCACAAAGCATCAAGGACAAAGGCTGTATTCAACAAAATAAATGTGCAAGTGAAACAACTTCCCTGCCTCTCCTCTACCTGCTCTGTATCCAGATCTGCTCTCGAGGGTTGAGAGAAAACTCAGAAACTATTTAAGCGGTGCACAGAGGAAGGGGGGGGGGAGGAGAAGTTGCTTTACACAACCCTATAGAATTAGAACAGGCCACAACCACTCCCACAAATCTCACCTGGCCTCTCCTCAATACCGACAAGATCAATCTATTATAATCAAGGACGCTCCAGCGAAGGACGTACAGGCCATCCTCCTGTTCTTCTCGCTTCAGTTTAGCCATAATAAATTCCTCACTAGGAAAAGAAAACATTTTAGACATGGCCTGTGGAGACCCCTGTCCCAAACCAAGTTTTGAGAAGAAAACGTTGAATGGCTTAAGCAGAGATCACTTACTGCATGGGTCCGTGGATACCATTCTGAATGCTCATTACCAACCGTGGCGGGGCTACTTCATGACACAGGTAATGGTTAGAGTCAGCTGTCAATCTGAAATAACCATCCACCAGTGAAATCAAGGAGAGGGCAGCTTCGTAGGATGAAAGAGTCAGATCCTAGATAGAAATTTTTTTGAAAGCACAGTCATTAAGCATTAGTCCTGGGCCACAATGCTGGGCTGAAGGCCCTTGGGAAGCTACAGTGCTTTAAGCCAGTGTTTTCCAGACTGTTTTTTCCATGTACCACCTGAAAATTGCTGATGGTCTTGAAAGACCACTTAATGGTTTTACTGCCTGTTGTGGGAAGCCCACAATAGCAATGTGCTATGCTAGATGCTGTATGGTTTTTAAATTTTATTTCTATTTTCTTCTTCTTATAAATTGCATTCCATAGAATGCACTGACTGGCAAGCAGCTCTCTAGGTTGTCAGACAAGTGTCTCCACCAATCCTTCCTGGAGTTGCTGGACACTGAACCTGGGACCTTCTGCATGCAAAGAAGGTGCTCTACAACTGAACAGAGGTAATCAACCTACCCAGCTGAACTTATTGTTTCTAAAAAAAAGTCTCTAAAATCTGCAGATCAACCACACAAGGCAACACTGAACAGACCCATCCATCACATGTAAGGGTGGTGGGCCCATTTGGATAACCCACCCTCAGAAACGGATGGAACCCATTATGTTCCTGAATGCTCTGGGGGAATTTTACATTGGAGAAAGATGGCAATCCTATGAGATTGCCTTATGCCATATGTGCCTACTCAGCCACTCTGATCTGTGGCATTGGCACTGATTCAGGTACCACATCATACCCGCTTCACATTTGTAGGAACTTGATCTTTTCGTGCGGCAGCACCTATACTTTGGAACTAACTCCCTGCCTATTGCTATAAGGCAGGTGCCTTCACTGTACTTTTTTGGCATTTGCAAGTTTAGAAAGTTGCTGTGTGTTTTAATCTGGTTTTAGACTATTATTGTTTTAACTTTTCAAAAGTATTAAATTATTGCTAATTTTTATTTGTGGTAATTTTATTTTGTCTTTTTTGTACAGTGGTACCTTGGTTCTCGAACGGCTTGGCTCCTGAACAAATCAGCTCCCGAAAGTCACAAACCTGGAAGTGAGTGTTCCAGTTTGCGAACATTTTTCGGAAGTCGAACATCCAACGCAGCTTCCACAGCTTCCGTTGAGTGCAGGAAGCTCCTGCAGTCAATTGGAAGCCGCGCCTTGGTTTTCAAACAGTTCCGGGAGTCGAATGGACTCCCGGAACGGATTAAGTTCGACAACCAAGGTACCACTGTAAATTACTGACTTTTTTTACAATCAAGTAGTGTATAAATTTTATGAATAAATATACTGTTGTGACACCAGGACATGGGGGAAGCGAACCAAATGTGTATATATCCCTAATGTCTAGTTCTAGCCTAGCAGCCCAGAATATGCACCTTTGAGATTCCATATGCACAGAATTTGTAGTCTGATCTCATCGTGGCCAACCAGATGTCTATGGGAAGCCCACAAACAGGACATGAGCACAAAAGCACTCTCTACACGTGATTCCCAGCCACTGGTATTTAGAAACATACTGGGGGTATAGCATAACCACTGTGGCTTGTAGTCACTGACAGCCTTATCCTCCAAGAATTTGTCTGATCCTCTTTATGCACTGTATGAAGAACTACTTTCATCTGTCCTCAATCTTCCAACATTTAGCTTCATTCGATGTCCCTGAGTTCTAGTGCTATGAGAGAGGGAGAAAAAATTCTCCTTATCTGCATTTTTCATACCTTGATCATTTTCATTGCCCTTTTCTGAACCTTTTCCAACTTGGACATATCCCTTTCGAGGTGAGGCAACCAGAACTTTACACAATATTACAAGTGAAGTTGCACCACAGATTTGTATAAAAGCACCATGATACTGCAAGTTTTATTTTTCAATCCCTTTCCTAACAAGCCCTAGTACAGTGGACCCTCAGCTTACCTTACCTTCGGGTAACGTAACTTTCGGGTTGCGAACACGGCAAACCCAGAAATGTATACTTCCGGGTTTCGCCTTGCGCACATGTGCAGAAGTGCTCTATCGCGCCACGTGTGTGCGCAGAAGCAGTGCCTCATGTTGCGGACTTTTCGGGGTACGTACGGACCCCCGGAACGAATTAAGTTCGTATCCGGAGGTTCCACTGTAATGGAATTTGCCTTTTCCATGGCTGCTACACACTGAATTGGCGTAATTCAGCTATCTGCTATGACCCGAAGGCCTCGTTCTTGGTCAGTCACCAACAGTTCACAGAAGTAATTGTAAAGGAATTGAGGTGAGTATTAGAGGGAGACATTCCCACCTACCAGGCACTTATTGTCTTGACGGTGGATGCTGACTCTGCAGTCTTTGATAACAATGTGTGTGATCTCCTGGAAGTCACAGAAGTGTACCCATTTGGACTCACGTCGTTCCATTGGCTGGTAAGGCTGCTTGTGGTCTTTAGTCCTGGCCTTCTTTCCCAAATAACCTCTATGGGGCTGGCTTTCCAATCTCTGCAAAAGAAAGACAGAGCTAAGAGCCCAAGCTCCAGGACCGTCACAGCAATATGCACACCAGCACTGCAGCCTGGCTGTGGCAACAGCAAGCCTGGATCCTTTGCCCCACCAACCAACACACAGGTAGCTGTGTCTACACTCCATAGGCAGTTCCAGGGTTGAAAGAGGGAGAAAAACAAATTATCCCACTACTGAGCTTTGAGGATTTTAGCGCACTAGGTCATGCTATACACACAGTGAACATGCAAGGTTTGGCTGATGTCAGAGACTGGCTAGAAGAGGAGTGGTGGAGACTGCCTGCCCAAGAGGCTTCCAGGGAAAGTGCAGGAGAGGACAGTTTGGAATCAGGTTTATGGTGGTGGGAAACAGGACACCCCCCCCCCCGAGGAGAAGGACTGGGAAACACTGGAAACTGGGAGTCTGGAGGGTGAGGAACAGGAGGAAACATGCAGAAGCCCCAGTCCTGAGCGAGGACAGGCATCAGGTCTAATAGAGGCAACATCAGCACCAGCTGACAGCTTGTCCCTTGACAGCCTGCCAGACCCACTGTTCACCTCTAAAACAAGACAATTACTCCATGTAACAGAACAGAAAACCAGGCAGAAACAAAGAGGGTCCCTTGGGACTCACCGTAGGCAGAGGGAGAGGTCTGAGACATAGAAAATAGACAGGATGGGAGGAGCTAGCCTCTTTGGGCAACAGCTCATGATGCGGGAGTATACTTCATGAATCTTTGTGTGTTTCTGTGTTGACTAATAAAAGAGCTGCTAGCTGAAGTGAGCTGCGTACCTTGTTTCTCTCTGCTATTTGCCAAATGTGCTTGCTGCAGAAACTGAATATTTCCCAGCCTCTGAATCTTTTTGGCCGCTGTTAAAGTTCTACTGCTGAAAAGCAGCGTGCACGTAGCTAGGTGGGTAGTTTGGAGAGTGAGGATGTCCAGAATAGCAACAGTGGCATAATACCCAGGAAGGAATTCATTTGTCCCACCATTTTATGCTGCTGTTGAGGTGGTATCCAACAGAGAGCTTCCACTAGCACAAGGACTTCTGGCTACACAACAGAACTGTGCAAGGGGAAAACTCAATTGCGCAAGTTGAAATAATTGCACTAGCAGAAATACTTCGTTGGATGCCACCCTGAGTTTCTGATTTAGAGATGTTTCTGGCAAGAGGTTCAAGTTCCCAATAAGCAGTTTCTGTGGCTACAAACTGCTGTGGCTTACCTTGGGTCATTGGGAGCACATTTGCCAGTGCTCCACAATCTCCACCAGTTCTGTAGTGACTTTAAAACTCAATTAACGGTGCCAGAGCCCTAAACGACTCAGGTCCAGCATACTTAAGGAACTTGCCTCTATGCTTATATTCAATTATTACATCTAAGATTTACCTGGCATGACTTTGGTATCAACAGTGCAAAGGCCCACAGAATGGCATGCACTGTGGCGGCATTCAGTGGAATTTTTTATTGCTACTAAGACACTCTCTTCACTGTTCTGAAAAACTTGCTCTTCAAAGTGTGTCTTCGAAGGCTGAGTCAGCTTGAAGACTGAAGCTTCTGGTTGCTATCCAATCAGAGGCAACCAGTCAACTAGCCTACCTATTTTCAACTATTTGGTAAACCACAGTGCACTTGTTCACCACTGGTGAGCACGTATTTTAAGTCAGAGATCAAAGGTTCAGCCCAAGGTCCTCAGGTTTCTTTTGAAGTGCCTCTGAAGCGAAACACATGTCAGGATGAGACGATCTCTGCCTCCAAAGTCAAAGTAAAGGCTAGAGTGATGGCAGGAATAACTTTTGGTTGGATAGCAACAGCCACAATGTGCAGCTTTGTACCCTGCAAATTGCTTCTCGAAAGGGACAAATTAGTCAAGACAAACTCAAAATGTGCAAAACCCTTCTAAACTGAAGTTTCACATCTGCTTCATCATGGTTAGGGTTTACTAACCATGTCAGGGTCAGTTTATTCAGACCTATATTTTGAACCGGTAACCTGATTCCCACCCCGCATCTTTTTGTGAATCCTGCTCTAGTACAGGAAAGATATAACTGCAATTCAGCCTGGGTTGACCCAACTTCTTGGCTTAACTATTGGTAACTTGGGCTTTTCATTAACTGATTATTACTTGCCCTGATCCCCTGAGAAGTGAGCTAAAAGCCAGATCAATATTAATGTATTGTGCCAAATAAAGTTAAGTACTCAACATGGTTTTCCAATCCAGGAAGTGGAGTCCCAGTGCCCAGGGATGGAGAGCTTGTTACTGATGACAATAGGTGGTGATGAACTCACAAGTGAACATACCTCAGCAGAGATGGGACGCCACTGAATGCCATCTGTGCCTGTGACCAGAACCTCATGCGTGGCAAGCCTGTCACTGGGAGGAGGGGAATGGGAGTTCTCCAGATGTGTGTGCCCACCATTGATGTAAAGTGGCACATTCTCACCCTCTGAAACAGTTTCCAGTGAGAGGACCATGAAGACCTCACTCCCAAAACGTGGGGCCAGGTTCTCCAAGGTTGCCAGGTACTTATACATGATGTCCTGTTCTGTCAGCTTGCCAGAGCTCATTGTATGTCGCTGGAAACGTTGCAAGAACTTCTTAAAAACATTCCTCATGCGGAATTTGGTCAGATAATTGTTTTGTTGAATCTGCCGACAAAAAGAACGGGGGATGCACTCCTTGAAGCTGCAAGAGAAACAAAGACAGTAAGCAGGACCACCCCATATGTGTATCAATGCCACACTTCAAGTGAAGATTGGTGGGGGAGAGGACTTCCGGTTAAGCGCCGAAGTGGTCGGTCGGGGGAAATCTCGCTCCGAGATCCCCGGCTTGGCAAGGGGGGGCACAACTGCGCTGCGGACCCCTTTAAAAACCCCGGGAAGAGCGTCCCGGGGGCATGGTGATCTGGCGGGGGCTCCAGACGTTTCCCCTGCTCCCCGGTAAGCTCTAGTAAGAGCTGCCGAGAGACAGCGGGGTTGAGACGGAGCCCTATGGATCCACCGACTGCCTTTGCCAAGCAAAGCTGTGTGTGCTGACTGCTTTGAGCGCTTAATTTCTCCGCAAAATAAGGATTAGAAACATCGGAACCATGAGTAAAATGACAATTTGGACTTAATTAAAAGTGGCAAGGGATTTAAAAAACGGAGGTCGGTCCCTTGTCGTTGAAACAAAAGGAAGCAGTGGAACTTTGTTACCAAGGCTACTGTCAAAGTGAAAGGTAACAAGGAAACTTCTGTAACAGTTCGTGGGAGGAAATAATTTGTTACAAATATTGATTGGAAAGAAAGTTACCCTTTTTCCCGAGGCTTTGGGAAATTTAGCAAGAAACGTATATTATGGATTTTGGAATATAATGGATTTTGGATTGATGTGACTACAAAGTTGTTTTTTGACCTTGAAAATGGCTGAAGATTTGAGTGATGACGTCTTGGGAAAAGTACTAGACATACTACTTGAAATGCAACAGATGGTCAGAGCATCAAATATGGTTCAGGACAGCTTTTGGAAAAAGGAAAACAATGTGCCAGTTCCACAGGAAACAGTGCTGGTGGAATGTGGGGAAGGAACAAATCCCACCACAGACTTTGTGCCAAAGGATTTACAACAAATAACTGAAAAGAGAGACTTAACATCTGATGCAAAAGGACTACCCTGCAGAGAGGTGTATACAGAGGTTACAAAGGTTGGACTTGTCAAAAAGAAGAAGAAGAAGGAAAAGAAGAAGATGGATGGACTTGTCAAGAAGAAGAAGAAGATGGTCAGGAAAATGCAAAAAAAAGAGAAAGATACACAAACATCAGGATTTGAATCGAATAAGGACAAAGTTATGAAGGACACCAAGCTGCAGACACCAAGCAAGAAAAGAGAATGCTTCAAGGTTTTGACTGACTGTTGAAGTTGGACTGATGTGAGGGTGGGGGTGGGCTGAAAAGGATACATTTGAATCTGATTTTCTTTCTGGCTAAAGGACTATGATGTACGGACACGGTAACTGGCTTAAATGACTATGTTTAAATTAGGACTTAATTAAGGGGAAATTTAGCTCAAAATCCCGAGACCAGAGGGAGGTAAGGGTGTAAAAAGTACAAAATCAGGAGTCTGAAATTAGGCCAAAGTAAGGGAAGGGGATTAGAGTATAGGAAAAGAGCATAAGTACCAAGATGCTGAGGTTTGGAAAAAGGACTGTTTTAAGTAAAATGATTTTTGTATTTTATGATGTTTTAAAATTTAGGAGTATGAAAACTGTTAGAGAGGAATGATAATGAATTCAACAGAGGGGGACTTGAGGAAGTCAACCGAAAAATGAAATTGAGGAAGGAAGGATTGCCTGGCCCACAGAATTGGGCCAGGCCCAAGCAATGATATTAAATAATGTTAGTAAGGTTAAATGCACTATGATTATGCCTACCCCTGTGAGAGAGGGGGATGAATGTTGCTTACCACAGTGAGAGGGGGGAAGTATGGAAAATTTAACCGTTATGTTATGTGCTTAAAAATTGTAAAAACCAATAAAATTTTGATTATAATAATAATAATAATAAAAAGATTGGTGGGGGAGAGCATACCAACAACCCTCTGCAAAGCACTTTGGGATGACTGGATTGGGAAGCACACCATAAACACAACTACTTGTCCCATCCCCACAATAATTCACCTGGTTCTCTCTGTCACTTCTTCAAGGGAGATGCCTCTCTTAAGTGCAATGTGACACAGGTGGAGGACAGCCATCCCCAGGCTCTCATTTTTAAACTGGTGAATCTCCTGTTCAGTGTGTAGGTCTTTTAGAGAAGCAATGTCGTTAATGAAGTCATATTTCCCCTGGGAAGAAAAAGAACAAAAATTATGGAGGTACATTCCCAAGCTAACAGGTCCTACATGAGACTACAGGTCTCTCCCAAATCAGTCTCTCTTTTGGCTCTTCTGTTCAGCTACTGGAGATCTGAACTCAAATGATGTCAGGGATCCAACCTGCAGTCTCATGTAGGCAACACTACTAGCAGCTGTGTAAAAATACAATCAAAGGAGGGAAACAGACTTTTCCATCTTATCTCACCCAGTTCTTCTCAAAATTTAGGGCTTGACTGGACACCATATATGAGGTGGAATCAGACTGCCTAATAACTATGAGAAAGGGGTTTCTCCTTCCTTGGTGGAATGTGGCTCATTTGGCTGGCTTGCACCTCTCTGAAGACAGATCTAGAATATAAGAATTGACTATCTGCATCACATTTCCTCAAAGGGAGGGGGAAAGCTGAGAAGTCTACTAATCTCCCCACCCCCGCATGCCCCATTTCATCACTTCCCTCATGCTGGCTTAGAGTCTGTTGATGTCACCAGTAACCTCAACAGCTTTTATCTACTCTTGCTTCCTTACTTACATTTTTTGTGTAAGTAATTTCATCCTCCTGAATTGCTATTTACACCCTAAGCTATTTGACAGGCACTTAGGTTCCAAGTGCCTGACATATCAAGTTATTTCTTCTCTGTGCGCTTCACTGTGGTGTACCTCTTCTCTGCCCGAGGCATGCATTGCTGCAGTCTGGATTGCACAGGCTGGTCAGGGGAGATGGATGAAACAGCTGTATAGCATGGAGTTGGCCTTTATGGCTTTGAAAGTGCAACTGAAGAGATATCTAAGTTTACCAGATGAAGCCATGGAATCCCAAGGAAACTTAATTTTAAGGAAGAAGGATGGAAACCTCTTTGGACAGTCCAAAGAGGGTGGGATGGCAGATACATAACAGGCTTAATCTGAACAGAACAACATCAATAAAGCTTCATACTTGCTCAAAGAGATACTCAAATGATGGTTTATCCAGCAGGGCACTGCCTTGCTCGCCCCTTGCTTGCTGTGACTGGTCCTCAGAGTCACTTGTGCGATGGAGGGTGCGACAGACAGCTGGCTCCTTCTCATTTGTCCCATGCCAGTTTCGGAAATAATATCTGAGAGAGAGAGAGAGAGAGAGAGAGAGAGAGAGAGAGAGAGAGAGAGAGAGATAATATGCACATCTTGCTTGATGTATGAGAGGCAGGAATGATTAAACTTTGCCCAGGCAAGGTGCATATTCCTCAAGGAACACAAGGCACCCAGACTTTGAGGTGCTTGCCAATGGAGAAACTTTAGGCACAAAATGCTCCTGGCACCCTGCTAATTTTGAACCCTCTTGCCCCTCTAGAAATTCTAACTTACTGAACTTAATATAATCTTGTGGCAGCTGATTTACCAGAGTGATAAAAAGCAGGACTCAACCTAGCCATGAACTCACTTGGCAACTTTTGGCAAACCATTCTGACTTAATTAGCAGTATACAGATAATACTGGTCCACCTGACATAGCTGATGCAAGGATTGCTGATAGCATGCCTGTAAAGTGTTTTCAGCACTTAATAACAGTGCTGGATAAATGCTAGCTACAATTGCTAGAGCAATTCTTTATTGTTTATGTTTTAGAGACAAACAGTATCAAGGTCCTTCTGGGATACTTCAGCTTGCAGTGAAAATCTGTTTTCTAAACAAGTATGATAAAAGCTATCCTTACTTATTTTAACAAAATTTGTATACCATGTGATTGCAATAAAACCTCAAGCGGTTTGTAAGAATTAAAATTATTAATAAATATAGTTAAAGCCAATTAAAAACAGTTAAAATCCTAGCAGTAGATGCAAGTAAAATTGTACATGAACTCTGAAGCCATTTAGACACTCTTCCTAGAGATTAACTAAGGTTACCTAACCAGGCTGACTTAAGAGATAAAACAAAGATGCTGCCTGTAGATGTATGTGCAAACAAATTTTGTTCAGGAAATACAGTACACACACTAATATGTATATATATTACAGCAATAAAGGCTGAATATATGAATGGGTATGAGAGTGTCTGTGTCTGTGACTTCATGAAATTGATTCCAGGGTAGTAAAGAAGTGGAATTTATTCACCAGACAAGAAAACCGATGAGTTTCAAGATAAATGAACTTGCTAGGGTAAATTATATTGAAACAAGCTTGTAATACTTATAAGCATGGCTATATCTCCTGAAAAGGTTCTGTCAAAAGGTAATACTGCTCCAATGTTAAAGCAGTGTGCTCTGGTTCTATTCATTTGACACAAAAGCAAACCTAAAGCCCAAGCTCAGCTCAGCATTCGCAGTAGGGCACAAACTGAAGGATGTTCTCTTCATTGATGTACTAGGCACCCTGCCCACTTCCTTCCCACCCACTTCCTTCTCAGATCACAGTTGCACACAGGCAAATCTGCCTGAAGGATCTACAACAGTTTGTACCAAAATACACACAGCAAATAGACATAGATCACAATCCTAGATGCACTTACTAGAAAGCAAGTCTCACTAAACTTAGAGAGACCTGCTTCTGAGTAAATATGCTTAGGACTGCACAGTTAAGGAGTCTGAGAAGGAAAGCATACCCTACTAGTGGTGGAAGCTGGTTCACTGGGGGGCAAGCAGGGTCCTGCTAAACCAAGCCCAGTCTTCCCTCAGTCAGCCGCCATCTGCCTGCTTTCTTACTGCCAGCTCCCTCTTTAGTCTCAGTTATTACCCTTGTAGAACTCAGCAGGGAGGATGGGGACAAAACTAGAATTGGCCCCTTCTGTCATTTGCTCTGGTGTCACCCTACCAGTTCCAACGGGCACCAGTCACCAATGCCTACTAAGGTTACTTTTCTAAAAGTGTATATGATGCCCCAAGGAGCATCAACATTCCAGATACTTATGAAAATTAGATTTGGGGAAGTGTTGAAATGAGGCCAGGCTGAGACCTCTCCCTCTACTTTCAAACACCCCAGTCTTGCTGTGGTGCAGTAGACAGGATGCTCTTTTTTATACTTGCACGCGCTCTCTGGCAGAAACATCAAGCTCTTTTAAATTATGTAGCCAAACCACACTGACCATGACACAGATACACATAACTTGAGGGAGGAAGTATGCTGAGGAGGAAAGAGAAAACAATTTAATTTTGACACCAACAGCAATGGCGCAAAGTGTTTTCCCATTATTAAATCAATGTATTATGTCCTGTGCCATTATTCTACTCTGAATTCAAAGTGGAAGACACTACAACTGGCAAATGTGGACATAGTTAATGTTTCCAGAACAAGGGCAAACTAATGATTATGAATACAGGATGTATTGCATTCATGCCTTGCCATTCAACATGCCCAAAGCAGCATCTCAATATACCAAACACTACATGAAAAAACATTTTAATACACAACAATAACTCAGTCATTTGGATATTCTATGGGTAATAAAGCAAACACCTGCTCTGCCTAATGGAACTTATATATATATGAGACTTACTGAACATTTCTTGAATATAATAATCTTACACTGCTTTCAGAAAGCCCAAATGGCTATGCACAAGTAGGTTTCTCTGGGCAAATTACTTTATTATATGTAAGAAAACTTGCAAAAAAAATGTTGGGGTGGGGTACACAGCAACTATAGATAAAATGCCCAATAATAATAATAATAATATTTTATTATTTCTATGCTGCTTGTGCCAATGTTTTTAAAACATAAAAGGCAGCAGTTAAGTACCCAAATCCACTGTCTTCTAAACATCTTTCTGAAGAATGCGTAGCCCCTTCTGAATGCACCAAAGACCGTGATTCGGTAAACCTCTTCCAAGATGCCATTCCACAGACCCAGGACCACCATGAAAAAGCCATTATCCTTGCCAAGGCTGACTTGACTTTACACAATGGCAGAACGCAGGGAGAAAGAGATGACCCCAAAGGTATGCAGATCCAGGCAGAAGGGATTTGAAGACTTTGGAAACATAGTGGTAACACTCCTCTCCTACCTAGCAGTTTGACACATGTATACTGAACAACATGGGTGACAGTACTGGTCCTATGGAACCCCTCACAACCGGGGCTAGAATAGTGAGATGTTGAGCCAGATGTTGAGACCAAATTTATCCAGTTATTTCACAAGCGTCTGCAGAAGCTGCTAACTCTAAACTGAGAATATGCTAACTGGCTGGGTATTTGTCTGATATGTTAAAAGTCCTTACTTCATAAAGGTCACTCAGAACCAGTAGGAAGCAATGAATCTGCTTATTCTGAATGCCTTGTTTCAGCACATCTATGTAACTGTGCTAACAAAAATACCCAAAGTACAACTTGAGCTTGTCAGGGCCACAGACTTGAATAAACTAGGTATCTTTTATGCAAAATGGTACCTGCCTAATACCATTATGAGTGGAGAGCATTCCGATACATCATCTTTTTTACAATGTAAGTATTTTTTACATCTAATTACCATATACAATGTGTGAACTTTTTATAAAGCATATGCTTACAGTATATTGTCTGAGCTCTGAACATAAATCACAGAGAAGGAAGTCAATCTGCTTCTGCTGCGTGATTAGTTTTGAGCACTACCCAATTATGATCAATTGCCCTAATAATTCAGGGGTCAGCATGTTCACCAGTACCTGCTACAACAGGGGCCACCAACCTTACCAGACCAATGGGCACATTTTCAGAGACGCCATGGGTACCAGTCACAAATGGCTGCCATGAGGTCATGGCATAACACAGAATTAGAGGGAGTGCAGTCATTCCTGCTTCTCACCCCAGCCCCTGCACAATCTCTGGTTTACCATGGGAAGCTATGTCCTGCTATTCCCGACTGTGGAGATACAGCAGTTAAACGCACAAGTTAAATGCTTACCAATCACAGTTCTGACTTCCTTCACCAGCTAAAATCACTGACAGGCAGGAGAAGCTAGGTTGGCTCATTTCACAGAAATCACTTAGAAGGGTACCTGCACATTTTGCTCCATAACTTTCTATCTAAATGAAAGCTCAAGCATCTTCATGGGCTCATGGGTGCTAGGCAGGGGCCTCTACAAGCACCCAGTTGTAAAGCCAATAAATATTTAATCCCAAAACTACAGAAGTGAAGGTGAAATACATGGGGAAAGGATGTTCTTACCTCAACCGAAAATGCAGAATCAACTTAATGCCACTATCTATGTCAAACACATGGTTAGGAGGGAACCATAATTTGGCCAGTGGATCATACAGTGCAAAGAAGCTCAAGCAGATTGGCGTGATTCCTGTGGAAGACAAAAATATCTAGTAAGAAATGTTGAAGGACATTATCATATTGGGTACAGCTCAATAGTCACTCCTTAAAAGGCACTAATTTCTAACTGACCCTTTCCCTGAGATAACCCTGAGCCTGGTGTTGGGGAAACAGTCAATACAAATAATATAGTATATTAAATGAAACCAAGAAAGCACCCTTGTCAGTTGTAACATTATCTTTACTGCATCCCAATGTCATCTAAAGGCAGAACTGAGGTTCCTATTCCCAGTATTAGGGTGCATTCATTCATACACAAATGCTTTTTTTCTTTTTAGAGAAAGGACCTCCTGCTCTGAACTTCCACTGAAGAGGTTTTACGCACACACAAACATCATTCCAACCTTACTTAAAAGTATATGGAGCTGCATCAGCTGCTGTGCTGGGCAGAACAGAAGTCAG
The DNA here is from genome assembly GCA_034641395.1 of Darevskia armeniaca. Classification (NCBI taxonomy): domain Eukaryota; kingdom Metazoa; phylum Chordata; class Lepidosauria; order Squamata; family Lacertidae; genus Darevskia; species Darevskia armeniaca. The sequence goes on from JAWWNF010000148.1 coordinate 912,132, forward strand.
CTGCACATAAAATTTTACTCCTCTGCTCCTGGGGCCCATGGTCTACATGTGCAGGTGAGAGGTGCCTTTTTTAAAAATCCTGATGGTGATTTAAAAAGCTCCCAGCATTAAGAACTAGCACACCAGCAAGAAAGATTTCAGTTTAGAAAACTAGCACTATGGGGAGCAGGCTATCTGCAGAGAGCATTAGAAATGTGGTCCTTTGCCTGCAGTCTGAAGTGGTACAGTCTATTCTACCTCAAAACATTTATCTATAACCTGTTTTCCAGCTAAGGTTGGCTCCCAAATTGGTTTACTATCTAAACAATGGTATAATGTAATTAGGTATATGCTGGCATGGTCGAGGGGTGGTCTCTTCTAGTCCCTGACAGCTGGTGACCAATGGACCAGGTTTTAGGATCTCAGGATCTTCCTTCTAGGAGAAGTTCCATTGAATGTGTGGACTAGGCTTCAGCTCAAATACATTCACAAATATAAAAAGAGCAACAAAGCTCATAAAATCCCACTGTTCTATAAAGTCAAAGCATGCCACAAGTACCGGTATACCCCAAAATGTATTGAATGTGAAGGTACTCCTAGGTTTGGATCCAAGCGTTAATGCCCTGCCAAGCTAAAAAAACAGGCAGAATGCTCAAGGCTTTAAGCCTAGCTGAACAGCTTCAGACTGTAAAGCAATTTGCAGTCCTCGGTCATCTGTCACACTTCTTTTATGTAACTGCAGATTTATACAATTGTATGTGATAAGGAGCTGCAGGAAATCAAACAAACCACTCATCCTCCTGCAAAATACTTTTCTAGCCCTTTTATTAGAGATCCTTTTATCCTGTGGACTTCCAGGGAAGGGATCACGGCAGACGGAAGGTATTTTGTCAGTTCTTTACCAATGGTGATAACAGTGTGATGTTTGATGATAGCCAGACACAAGTCTGGCTGTCAGCTTCACTTCTTTTCTTTTCTTTTTAAACATATTTTTATTAAAGATTTATTTTATGTGCAATGTCTCTTTTTTCAAATTACATTTTCTACAGATCAGTTTCATTTGTTGAGACATTAGTGTTACATTAGGAAGAAAAGGGGGAAAGAGGGGGAGGGGGAATGGTGAGTGGGGTGGGGTCGGGTGGCAATGCTTCTATTCTACTTATTGTATGTGTGGGGTTTTGTGTCACCGTCACTTGTGTGGGTTCTCTTTACTATTTGCTTGTATTCCTAGGTTGGGGTTGGCCTAGGGTGTGGTTGTTTGTGATTGGCTGTGGTGAACTTTGTTTTTGTGTGTGAGTGGGGTGTGTGTGTGTGTTTGGATCAGTTTAGCCAGATTGATTCAAATGCTGTTGGCGGGTTCTTGTTATTGTCTTGTTCGGCTGTGTATGTGATAAAGGGTAACCATATCGGGGTGAAGGTGTCTTCTTCTATTTGTCCCTGTGTCAGTTTCAGTTTGTTGGTTATTTTTTCTAATAAAGCTGTTTCCCATACTATTTGATACCATTGGTCTATGCTTACTCCTGACAGGTCTCTCCAGTGTCTGGCTATGATGTTTCTGGCTGGCGAGAGTTAGGTGGGTTATGAGCTCTTTGTGTTGTGAGCGGGCATTATTGTCTTGGAAAATGTTTAGTAGGGCCAGGTCTGGGGTGACTTCTAATACTTGCTTAGTTATTTTGCATATTTCTTGTATGATTGATGTCCAGAAGAGTTGGATTTTAGGATATTCCCACCATATGTGGAGGTATGTGCCTGTGGAGGTGCATCCTCTCCAGCATTCTATTCACTTCTGAAAAGACGTTGGAAAGAAGGGATTGCTCCTCGTGGGACAGGGGGACTGCTGAGGGGCTCATCTCCTGCCCTGTGAGTTGAGTGACTGGAAGCTGAGAATTGTCATCTTGCTCAAACTACGCTGCAGTCCTATTATGGGCACCAAGACTACCTCCCTTTCTTAATTACCTTCGGAATGAGATAATTTACAACCTAAAAGAGTTTCTGAGTCTGTTAGCGAAAAGCAAAACCCAACATCTGGTGAGTGAACTGCTGTCCATAATAAAGAAGGAGAAGGCAAGCAAGCTACTGTTCACGTCATCATAAAAGTGACAAAAAGCTGGATTTATGGTGTGAAATGAGAAAGTTTTAAATGGACAAGGGTAATATATGTGAAGCTTTTTATTTTTTTCTTACTCTTTGACTAAAGTGTTTTAAGAAATTGAAAGCTACTTTGCCAGCTAACACTGTATTCCTGAGAATGGAACTTGCCATATCTCATGTTGTTGCCCAAACAAGGTTAAATTGCTGAAGGGATAGAAGCTGTTTAGAGACAGAAATTCTAATAAAGTGAAGCAAGAAAAACTTTAACATTCAGAATGCTGCTTACAAGAAAAGGAAAAGAAGAAAGAGAAGCGGGGCAGGGGCAGGGCAGGGGGTAGAAGAAAGAGATCTTCAGGGTCCCTGCTCACTGTGGATATTCTTATGCAGAGATCAACAAAGGCTTTAGAAGAAGAATTAGAAAACTGAGAATATTAGAAGGAGCAGTCAATAAAATAGAGGCATCCTATACACAATTAAAAGGGACGCGGGTGGCGCTGTGGGTTAAACCACAGAGCCTAGGGCTTGCCGATCAGAAGGTCGGCGGTTCGAATCCTCATGACGGGGTGAGCTCCTGTTGCTCGGTCCCTGCTCCTGCCAACCTAGCAGTTCGAAAGCATGTCAAAGTGCAAGTAGATAAATAGGTACCGCTATAGCGGGAAGGTAAATGGCGTTTCCGTGCACTGCTCTGGTTCGCCAGAAGCGGCTTAGTCATGCTGGCCACATGACCTGGAAGCTGTATGCCGGCTCCCTCAGCCAATAATGCGAGATGAGTGCGCAACCCCAGAGACAGTCACGACTGGACCTAATGGTCAGGGGTCCCTTTACCTTTATGGCCTCAAAGGGTAAAGCCTTTACCTTTATACACAATTGGCTGGGGACGCAGGCCAATTAAATGATAAAGTTGAGACCTTAGAAACAAAAAATGAAGTGATAAATAGAGAGATGGAAAAATGTTTGGATAATTTGGTGTTAATGGAGCTGAGAGAAAATGATTTCTGCTTAAGCAAGTAATTCCAGAGGAGGGAGAAGACATCAGAGCCAAAGTTATTAATCTACTGGCAGAATTACTGAGAAAGGAAGTGCTGGGTGTGGAGGCAGAATTAAATGGGGAGATTCCAGCAGTATGACTTGCTTTACTATTATGCTGAACTTGAAAGAAATTTGAGAGAGGAAGAGGGAGGGAGAGATGTGCGACTACTGTGGAATGGAGATGGGAAAGTACAGTAGTACCTCGGGTTAAGAACTTAATTCGTTCTGGAGGTCCGTTCACCAGCAACCAGTGCATCCAGTACAAGAATGATGCCACATGTTCCCACAGCCTTGCCCCCACTGGCATCCGAGTGGCTGCATTTTGTATCAAACCATCTTTAAAGGCAGCCCCACATAGAGTGCAGTGCCTATATATCATTACAGTAGTCTTGTCTGGATGTCACTGGATGTCACCAAGGCAAGGTCTGCCTTCTCTAGTTAGGACTGGTACACCAGCTACAACTCTAAGCTGGCAGAAGCCACCACTGCCACCACATATACCTCCACATAAAATGTTGGGTCCAGAAGGGCTCTCAAACAGTGAATTTGCTCCTTCAGAGGGAGTACAACTCCATACAAATCCAATTGCAAGGCTCCACTGCAGCCCAAGCCTCTGGATGTCATATTCCAAAGGTTTTGTATAGATATCGAACAACATGGGGGATAAGGCACTTCTCCAGGAAGGGCTACATGTTTCTCACTTATCTCTAGACAAGCCCTATGGGCCACTTACCAATCTTCTGTGCAATATCGATGCAGATTTCTTCAGCACAAGGAGTCCCTTGCATATAAGTCTGGTACTGTTCCTCCTGCTCACCCTTCCAGTGAAGATATACCCTCAACCCTCCAGAAGGTGAAAAACGACACCCCTCCATGTCTGATTCACTGTGCTTCACTGCACAATGGCACAGCGGCATTCTGCCAATTCTTCCAAGTCCCTAGGTGGGATGAAACAGAGACCTCATTAAGGAAACCTAAAACGCTTTCAGGAAACATAGTCTTCAGCAACACATACTCTCAGGAACATAGAGAGAGTGTGTAATGCAATGTAATATATATAGTGAATGATTCACACCCCTACACCACTTCCCTTTTGATAATATCAGGAAGAGCTTCCAAATACCGGTACATGAAGTATAAACCAGAGGAACAGGGGGTTACAGACAGCTTGTAGAGGAAAGGTAGCTCAAGCAAAAGGATAATGTGGAGTATCCACAAATTGTTTGATTTTTCCAGAATCCACATACAGGTACACTAGTACCCAAACAACAATCCTTCCTAGCAACTCTAAAGCACAGGTGACAGCAGGGCTGGCCCAGGATGTTTTGCCACTCCAGGCAAAACTGAAAATGATGCCCCTGCAGCTGGGAGGGGCAGCATTGCTGTAGCAGCAGTAAAAGACCCCTGGATGGTTTAGTCCAGTCAAAGGTGACTATGGGGTGCGGCACTCATCTTGCTTCAAGCCAAGGGAGCTAGCGTTTGTCCACAGACAGCTTCCTGGGTCATGTGGCCAGTGTGACTAAATCGCTTCTGGCACAACAGGACACCATGACAAAAGCCAGAGTGCATGGAAACACTTTTTACCTTCCCACCACAGCGGTACCTATTTATCTACTTGCACCGGTGTGCTTGCACCACTGCTAGGGTGGCAGAAGCTGGGACAGAGCAACGGGAGCTCACCATCGCCACATGGATTCAAACCTCCAACCTTCTGATTGACAAGCTCAAGAGGCTCAGTGGTTTAGACCAGCATTTTTCAACCGATGTGCCGCGGCACAGGAGTGTGCCGCAAGACACCGGCTCCTGTGCCGCGGGAAGACACCGGCTGCTGTGCCGCCCTGGGCCGCTTCCGCTTCCGCTTCCGGGTAGGTCCGGGCTGGCGTCGCCTTGGCTCCGCTTCCCGCTCGCCGACCGCCGCCTTTGCTGGGGCTGCCGGGCGCTTCGCCCGCTGCCTCTGCCGCCCCGGTCGCGGTCGGGGACGGGCGGGAGGTGCCGGTGCCACCGGGCTCGCTCGGGGCCGGGTGGAGGTGCTGCCGGGGGGCTGGGCACGGGAGGGGGGGGCGGGCGCCTGGCCCGCCGATCTCCCGCTCCGTTTTCGCCCGCCTGGGTCCTTCCCCTCCCTCCTGCCAGGGCGCGCGGACACCCCGCCCCCCGGGGCGGGGGGGCGGGGTGCATGTGGTGGTGGTGTGCCGCGAGATTTTTTTCATGGGACAGGTGTGCCGTTGCCCCGAGGAGGTTGAGAAACACTGGTTTAGACCACAGCGCCACCCATGTCTCATAAGGTGGTGCAAGTGATGGTACCACCCGTCCCAGATGCCCAGAGCCTGACAACCTGAGGCAACTGCCTCACCGCACTTCATGGATGATAGTGAAGTTACCCACCAGCACATGAGAAAGCAGGCACGTTATAAATCATCACATAAGGCAGAAATGGGCACAGGAGCCAAGTGCTATTCAGTTCATCTTCTCACTGTTCTAGCTGGTTGGTAGGGATGCATTATATAGGAGTCTCATCTAAGAACTACAATGGACCTCATGCATCATTCAGTTCATCCCACTGGGTTGAAGCCATTCCTGAAAGAACTATTATTTTCTTCACAAACAACTGACATGGTCAACATTAGGAAATATTTTCCCAGCTCTAAACCTTCTAAATCTAAGACTGTGTTGATTCCAATGCACTAGTAATCCCAAATGAAAACACACTTTCCTGCTTCGTGTACAATGAAGTGTTCTTTCATACCAAAGTAGGTGCAGCAAGCATTAACTCAAACATCTGGTCAAACCAGAGGTCTCATTTCTTTCAATAGAGACCAATGGATCACAATACCAGCCAGGTCTTCCTGGCAGTTATACTACACAACAGTAAAATTCCAGTCTAGGAATGTAGTTTCTTGCTGGCTGTTTATGCAGAACAAGTAGGAAGAGCAGAATTCTGTCCAGCCACCCAAATGTTCCTCTCTACTCCTGGTATTTAAAATAAAATAAAATAAAATCAGACCTACTATTTGGCTTCTGAAAAAGAGGAGTTTGATTCACTTCAGCATCACAAATTATATGGAATATATATTTATATCCCTGTTACTGAAATGTATGTGTATGTTGTTTAAGGCGTTCATCTCAAGTTCATGTAGGACACATACTTGATCAAATGACATGCTGCTTTTTCCTCTCCTTGAGCATTCCTATTATAGTACCGGTAATTAAAAATAAATATATTTCTACAAATTATACTGGTTCTGCAATCTAGGTTTCTTTATCTGAATTTGGAATGTTTTATCCTAACATGTTTTCACACACACACACACACACACACACACACACACACACACACAGAGAGAGAGAGAGAGAGAGAGAGAGAGAGAGAGAGAGAGAGAGAGGGGCTGGGGAGGATGACCCCAACTCAAAGTTAACTTGAGAAGTACATGTGTGCAGTGTTTGAAATTAGCCATGTGCACTTTGCAACTGGTGCAGGTCCAATTGTGACCACATGGAGATCTGTGGATGCCAGGCTGATGACTGACATATCAATCTGGCTGCCCCGCCCAGCTTTCTTAAGTAGGTAAGCAGAAGAGCTTATTTATTGCATTTATATCCCATCTTTTTCTCCAATGAGTACATGGTTCACCCCACTACTCAGTTAATCCCTACAACAACCCTGTGAGGTAGGTTAAGAGGCTGTGACTGCCCCAAGTTCATCCAGTGAGTTTCATGACTGAGTGGGGATTTAAACCCTAATCTTCCAGGTCCTAGCCCGAAACTCTTACCACTACAACACAATGGCATCCTAGAGTACTTCTGCTATGCTATGAGCTAAATTAAATAGGTAAATAAATATGGGGGAAGCAAAATGCCACTTGGAGAAGGATGTGAAATATTTTCCTTGAAGCTTGAATTTGTTTTATTCTGGATTGCTTTATTTGATGTTTTAATGTGTTGTAAACCACTTTGAATTTTTTTCCTTTAAAATATAAAGTAGTATAGAAAAAATGTATAATAATAACAATAATAATCATAAATCTCACCCGGGGGAAATGGCACCTAGGCATTCTGTTGTGGTAACCATAAGCTAAGTTTAAGGTGCCATTTGGCAATTACCTTATATATCTGAGTTTCTAACACTGCATGTGTGGCCAGATTTTCCGAGGTAAATGGAAAGGAATGCCAAGCCAAAGGAAGAGTGCAGAACAATGCAGAATTGAATTTTTTAACTTCTATCTCTTGGAACCTATCTTTCAATTCCAAGAATTTCACTTTAAAGGGAACTGGAAGCCAGGTTTCAGAGGCACACATGTACAAACATTCTATTAACAGCAATAATAAGCAAATGGTTTTCCTTTAAAGCTAACAAGTTTCTTTCCATGCAGCATCCTATGCTCCAAACCAAGTATTATGGGCAGTAAGAGTCAGCATTGTCTAGCAGATAAAAGTGCCTGAACCTGGACTTTGAAAAACCTCAGTTCAAATCTGACATAATCTACCAACTCTCTGGGTTGTTTCAGGTACTAATATTGCACCCCAGTGTCAATTTCTGAGCAAAGCTTGAGGATAAGTGTTGCCTCCACCCTTTTCTCAAAGGAATGAAAAGCAAGCAATCAGCATGTATTTTGACAGCACTTCTTATTCAGCATATTTTATCTTATTTATCCTTGTGTGTGGAAGTATGTTGTTATAGGGTATTAGGAATGGAGCAAAGGTCTGTCATGAAGTCCACTGGGTGGCATAGGCTGGTCAGTCTCTCAGTCTATCCCACCCCTCAGATTTTTTGGGAGCTAATGTACATTGCCTTGTGTCCATTGGAGATGGATATAAAACTAATGAATAATAATCATTAATATATGTTGTCTGCCATTTGCACAGTCTTATAATTTTGCAGCAACTTGTAGCTAAGCCTCCAATATTAAAGCCAACACACTCTAACCCACGGGTGTCAAACTCCGGCCCTCCAGATGTTTTGGAACTACAATTCCCATCAGCCCTAGCTAACAGGACCAGTGGTCAGGGATGATGGGAATTGTAGTCTCAAAACATCTGGAGGGCCGGAGTTTGACACCCCTGCTCTAACCAGTACAATAGTACTGAGAGATACACCATGTGCTCATTTCTACACCAAGAGAAATATGGTATATGCATCTTCCATTTAACAAAGTATCACAGCTGCATTTGAAGTAAGGCCTGAACTTCTTCACCACAATTAGAAGGAATGGGAAAGACTTTGCTACAAAGCACTAAAGTTAACAGACCACATTCAGTATCTGCACCTCTGCTGTACTAAATAATACAGGACTAATCACTTTGGAGAATAGTTAAACAAAAAAGGAGATTGAGATCCAGGCTACCATGCTTGCTGACTCAGATCTGTGGCCCATGGGCAAATTAAGTTCTGTTTACTTTTGGGGGAAGGGAAGATGTATAAAACAAGAAGTTACTGGTATTTCAGTCTGAACAAGAATGGACAGAACAAGCATGACAAAACAAACAGGAATCCATCCACAGCTACCTTATTGCTTAGTCTTAGAGAAACAAACACAACAATATGTGCAACAGTGTTCTCTTCACAACCCTGATTAGTTGAACTGTGCATTTATGAAATGTATTTGAATAATAAGCAAGAGACTTTACATCCTAGACCATTATTTTTATTAGGCTCCCATTAAATGCGGGTGGAGCTGTGGGTTAAACCACAGAGCCTAGGGCTTGCGGATCAGAAGGTCGGCAGTTCGAATCCCCAAAACAGGGTGAGCTCCTGTTGCTCGGTCCCTGCTCCTGCCAACCTAGCAGTTCGAAAGCACGTCAAAGTGTAAGTAGATAAATAGGTACCGCTCCGGCGGGAAGGTAAACGGCGTTTCCGTGCGCTGCTCTGGTTCGCCAGAAGCGATTTAGTCATGCTGGCCACATGACCTGGAAGCTGTACGCCTGCTCCCTCGACCAATAAAGCGAGATGAGTGCTGCAACCTCAGAGTCATCCGCGACTGGACCTAAAACCTTTACCTAAACTGTCAAACCTGCAATACACTAAGAAACTACCTTCTATGTTTTCCTATTACAACACTTGTATATATGATAAACCCATTATATAAACCCAAGCAGTCAGGCAGTTGGCTAGCTCATTCTTTGGCAATGAAAACAACTTCATTCAAGTTAAGAATTAAAGCTAAGATTTTACCTGATGTGCTATTCCATGCTAACCAAAGAATACAAAATTACACCACAGCAAATATTATAATCCCATGAGCAAATCATTTGGCAAGGGAGAAGGCCAGGTGGAAAAACAAACGCTTGCCATGATACCAAAAGCTATAAACACCTCTGCAAGTTATAGATCAGATCACACTATGCTGGCCAAGCCCCTTCGTAAGCAATAAAAATCACAATCTTAAAGGCCTGAGATAGAAGAAAAGTGTGTCCAGCCCACCATACCATCTCCTTTCCTTGGCTAATACCTGACCCACAGTAATGTTTCTCAATTCATTACACATCCCTTCAGTTTCTTCTCATATACATACAGCAATCCTAGTAAGACCCACAAGTGTTCCTCCAATCTGCACACATAATTTCTTCCAACCAAAACCTCCACAATATGACGGCTTGTAGAAACATCCCGTATTACCCCTTTCACAGCACCACTCAACCTATACTGGTTTGAACATGTTTATAAATCCTATGATCTTCATAGAACTCCCCCCCACCCCGAAACAGTCCACTAACTCCCTGCACAAATCTCTATGCAGCCCAGTAATTGCCTTCTTTCCATAATGCTAACTAGCATTGAGTTAGTGCTTTTATAACGTTCAAGTCTTGTTGCAATCCCAATAATCCTGTAAGGCAGGTCAGCACTACTATCTCTGTATTGCAGATGGGAAAATGAGGTTGTCTGAGAGATTTGCTTGCTATATAGATCATTGAGTAAGTTCATGCTAGAAGATAGATTTGAATCAACAGCTTCCCGATTCATTGGTTTATCAACACCTATAAGTAATCAGTGCTCTCATATTGGGACCCAAATATCTGAAGGAATGTCTCATCCCAGATAGGTGTTGAAATACGCTGGAATTTCCACCACCACGTGAAGATTGTGAAGTGGCAATGCATACGAGGACTTTTTCTGTGGTGGTCCTCAGATTGTGGAATCGCTTCCCCTCCAAGGTGTGTCTCACTTCTGTAAAGGCTTTGGGGTGGAAGATGTTACATGCATGTAACCCACCCAGGGACTGCATGGCAAAGGGTGGGATATAAATGACTCTAAATAAATAGATAAAGGTAGGCTTCCTCTGGTTTCAAATCTCCCTCTCAACCAACCCATCTACAGAGACTCTTGTTTGCAGACAATATATCGGCAGATTACATTAGATGGTCCACTGGATCCAGAAGCTCTCAACCCCCACTCTCTCTCAGACTTTTACCTTGCCTCCAACTGCCAAGGTCAGCTTCTCTATCCTGCATCATCCCACAGTGCACAAACTAGCTAAGACCATGTTATAAGATTCTTTGTGAACTTATTTAGGTAAAGAACACCAACAATTTATAAAACAAAACAAAACTTTCTTCATTTCATCTATCGCCCTCTGCCTGCAGCACTATCAGGGGCAGATGTCAGGAGGAGGAGGAGCAGATGTCAGCAATAAATCACATGGCATCAGTGAAGTCAACTCTGTTATTCAAGGAAACACAATTACCGGTAGCTCAGGAGGCCAGGCTAGTGAGCACAGCAAGTTGTCCTGGTAGATCTTGCCCCTATGAGATAGCTGCAAGGACTGAAGGCTCCCGCCTTTCCACAGTTGCCTAAGCCTCCTCCTTCCCTGGGTCCTTCCAAAGCAATCTGAGACCAGCGGGGAGGGGAGCTGGTTGCATCAAGAGAGGAAAAAAACCCTGGCTTCTTCAGTAGCCTGCATGATCTCTGCTTCTTGCCCCCCCCTCCCTTCTAGCCTCTGCTTCGGCATCTGATTCTGGACTGCTCTCTGCCACAGGCTCTCCCCACTCTTCAGCTTCCAACACCTCCTCATCCCAGTCTGCTCCCCTTTCTCCCTCTGACCACTCATTGTCATCCCACCTCCAGTCCCCTGGCTCTGAGCCTTCTTGGGGGGGGGGATTCCCCAGCTGGTGCCTCCCAAGGTTCCTGTGCTTCCAGCCAGTCCATGACACTTAGTGATCTGGTGTTGCATATTGGCTAAGAAGGTGAGCCAGGAAGTCCTCAGAACAGATCTCATCTCTACCATGAGCACACCAGACAGTGTGCAGTATTATCTTCATACTGCAAATGTGGATGCAGAAACGGAAAAAATATATATTCTGCATTGTCTAAGGCTATCTTGCACTGGTATTATTGGTACAGTATTACTAAGATTATGTATAAGTGCTCTGAGGCACACATGATATTCTGTGCAGTGCACCCTATGTACTATGTAATACCGGTATGTACTATGCAGAGGCACCAGTGATTCTTACAAGCCTTCATAAATAGTGAATCCACCACCATCTTTTCAAAGCTTTCTTTTTTCATAGCCTCTATCTAGCCTCCAGATGCCCCTCACCCTGAATCTAACCCTTTTGCCACCTCCATCACAAGTACGTCATCAACACACACACACCCCCCATAATAACTTTGCTGGATCAAACCTGCTCCATTTCTTGGTTCCCCAAAGCAGCCAGCTAGAAGCATGAAAATGTCACTAGCAGGTCTTGTTTCAAATCAGGAGTCTACATCTAGCTTCTGGTAAGCATGCAGATAAGCATGGTCAACAGGAACATTGAAAGATCTCTCTGTACTCATTGATTTGGCATTAATCTTCCACACACGCAATCTTCCCCAGTGCATACATCACAGCTCTCTTAAGTAAACAAAACATAATAAACTGTGTAAATGAATAGAAGAAAAAAAATACAATTTCAACGCTTATTAAAATCAGCTCCACTCAACAACACAAAAGCTAGAGGAACTAACTTCCACCACATTATTCCCATGACTCTGTTTCCAACAGCTATCCTTCCTCTCGCTGCAGGTGCCACCCTCGTGTTCATTTCCAATGCTCCGCATTTTGTCAAAACATCTAGTCCGCACATTGCACTCGTCAGCTCTCTGGGAAGAGATCGCGCCGCTAGAAAGAAGCGCCAGCGGAAGTCAGGGGCCGCAGAAGCAGCCATGCGACTTGAGGGGACTGGACCCTCCAAACACCGCATATCTTACTTTTTCTTTTCTTTTCAAGCTGTCTAGGCGGAAAGCGGCTGTCAGCGCCAGCGCCTCTGGCGGCTGGCCTCCGCCTGCCCCCTGCCTCAGCTCTCCCAAAGGTAGACTGCCCCTGTGCGTGGAGGTTCCACCGGCCGCCGGGCTTCGCACAAACACCGACAGACCAGCCTTCGCCTCCGCGGGCTTGGGCTCAGAAGGCGTCCCTGAAGAGTCGCCTGAGCTTCCGAGTTTGCCTTCCTTAACCGAGTCCTCTACTCCACCCCCCAGCCCCCACCCCGGGAGCACTTTCCTCCACCTCACGCCTACCTCGCGACCTGAGGGAGGGGAGCCCCTCGACGTCCCCCCTCCCGCCACCGCCGCCTCAGGGAGCCAAGCGCAGCCGAAGGCCCGCCCGCCGCTCGCGCCCGTCGGACAGAGACGCAGCTCGCAATAGGCTCCATGAGACGCTGCCTCCCATTGGCTCGCCCTCCTTCGGCGCCCCGCCTCCCTTCCCCGGCTTCGCCGAGACCCCACCCACCTCTATTGGAGGCTCCAAGTGAAGGGATTTACTTGGGCTGCAGGCCTCGGAGGCGCATGCGCACTTCTTGTCCCCCGAGCGGCTCTCACCAGGCGCTTCCCCGCCCATCGGCAGGCGCGCACCTGCTTAGTCGTTGCCGCGGAAGCGGAGGGAGGCAGGCTGCCTTCATGCAGCAAGGGTGGCCATATTTCAGAAAGTAAAAACCAGGACACCCCAAAAGTTGCTGAGCAGCTTTTTTGAGGAAGACCTCGAACTTGTTGAGCTTTTTTTTAAGGAAACCATCGAATTTGAGCTTTTTAAAAAGTTATTAGATTTGTATTCTGCCCTTCATCTGAAGATCTCAGGGCGGTTCACAGCATAAAAATAAATAGCAAAACAATTCCCCCAGTACATACAAAACATTGTGCCGGGACAACCTGAAAAATCAGCAACACCATTTATATTAGCACCATTTATATTAGCAGTTAAGTGTTCAGAGTACTTCGTATGTTTTCTCCGTAGTCCTTATGAATAAATAAACGTGTAAATGAGAGTATTGTTCTTCCTATATTGCAGTTAAGATCTGAGAGCAGTGAAATATGGCAGGGGCAAGAACAGACTTGGGAATTTCTTTGCTTAAAGCTCATACTCTTTAGCTACATGAGCTCAAATACAGTGGACGCTCGGCACGTTCGCAACCCGCAGCGTTTTCAACCTGCAGCGCGCGTCTGCGCACGCGTGGGTCACGATTCGGTGCTTCTGCGCATGCGCAAAGCGCGATTTAGTGGTTCTGTGCATGCGCCAGCACCAAAACCCGGAAGTAACCCGAAAACACGCAACTCGAAGCGTCTGTAACCCGAGGTATGACACTACTGCGCTGTGGTCTAAACCGCTGAACCTCTTGGGCTCACTGATCGGAAGGTCGGCAGTTCGAATCCAGGGTAGGCTCTTGTTGCTTCTGTCCCAGCTTCAGTTTGAAAGCACACCAGTGCAAGCAGATAAATAAGTACGACTGGCAGGAAGATAAACAGAGTTTCCATGCACTCTGGCACTTGTCACGGTGTCTTGTTGCGCCAGAAGCAGTTTAGTCATACTGGCCACATGACCCAGAAAGCTGTCTGCAAACACGCTCCCTCGGCCTGAAGCGAGATGAGCGCCACACCCCATAGTTGCCTTTGACTGGACTTAACCATCCAGGGGTCATTTACTGTCAAATGTGTATTTAGTTAGCTGCTCCTGCTCCCGCTTCTCTGAAGTTTCTAGTCTAGCTAAAGCCTTGTGAGGAATGTTCTGATCTCTGCCCTGTTATTCTTCCCTCATCTCACAAACAGCTTGCAAATAATTCCAGGGAGCTTTTGTAATAATTACATAAGTCTCTGCATTCTTCTTTCATTTGTCTAATGGCCTTGCAGCTTCTGTGCTACACAATGTATGTGGGTGGGGAAGGAGCATAGAAATGACAATGGAGAGCATTTGCATGGGAATCTTTGTTAAAACACTGGGAGCATAATCAAGCATTTAGTGGAGATGATGCAAAAAGATGCAAAATATAACAAAGCTCAAAAAAGAGTTATCGGTCTACACAGCTAAATCATCTTGCTAAGCCGTGAGGCAGTCACGCTGAAAGATGGATATGACTCCAAGAGAAGCAATCGACCATACAGACGAATTGCCAGGTGTTCTGAAGACCAAGCAAACAACTAGAATCATTGTACAGAGAAAAGTGGGCTGGTTCTCACTACTATTCTATCCTGCCTTGGAAAAACACACACATAGCAAGTCAAATATGCTATTGGGCTAAAACAGGGATTCTGAAACTAATATTATGAGTTTCTCACACAAAACAAATACCTTCTCTCCCTGCCACTGCCACCCCTGGCAAAATAAAAGGACCAGAAACTTCACTGGTGATGACACTTGGAGAGAGGCAATGGATTGGATTAGAAAGAACAGGGGCAGGTGAGGATATGAGGTATGAAACTTCCTGTATTCTCACACATAAATACACAAGAATTCAGGGTTTCTCAGTGGAGCATTAACTTTGCCTTCATTAGGACAGCATAGGAAAAACTCTTAGTGAGGATAGCAAGTCTGAAACAAGAACGGACTCCCTCGGAAGGTGGTGGACTCTCCTTCATTGAAGGCTTTTAAGCAGAGGCTGGGTGGCCATCTGTCCTGGATGTTTTAGTCGAGATTCCTGCAATGCAGGAACTAGATGACCTGCAAGGTACATTCTAACCCTACAATTCTTTGATTCTAAGAGTCTGCTAGGGAGCTGGCTCTCTCTGGTAGCTTGTTGGGCAAGGAGAATGGCAGTGTGCTTTGCGTGTCCCCTCTAGAAGACATTACAAATTTACTTTATTAAATGGAGATATTGAATCATTAATGTTCAGTGCATTATTGGTGCTTTTTAAACATGGTCAGGCACAAATACCTGAGTGCAGTCTATGTATAGACCTTGTAGTTTAGGAGGGTGGGGGAGAAATACTTGATCATTTTACTCCCAGCTCACAATACTGCATCAATATCACATTTTTGTCAGAAACAAAAATGTCACTTCCTGGGCTCCTAATCACCTGCAAAATGAAATTATGCAAAGCCACATAATTCAAGTCTTCCTGGGCAAGGGCTGCCTTTTATTTATTTAACAGAGAGTAGAACATTCAGTCCTAGTTATGACCAGCCCATGCACAATGACTTTCGTGCAGCAGCAGATGGGAAGGATTAGCTTTCGCCTGCAGTGTCTTTCAACTTCCGTTCCCTTTGTTCAATCTAAATTTCTGGCTGCCAAACATTTATAGCTAGACATGGCATTATTATTATTAAAATTTGTATACCACCCTTCATCCAAAGACCTCAGGGCAGTTCACAAGATAACACGGCATGTATTCTGACTATATACAAATGCACTACCTTACAGACACTACACTCCCA
Organism: Darevskia armeniaca; assembly: GCA_034641395.1. NCBI lineage: Eukaryota > Metazoa > Chordata > Lepidosauria > Squamata > Lacertidae > Darevskia > Darevskia armeniaca. The sequence continues at coordinate 927,845 of JAWWNF010000148.1, forward strand.
TTCACCAAGAGTTTAGAGTTCTATTTAATGCAGAAACCAATATTCTCTCCCCGTCACATTTGCTCCCATGTTTTGGGATCTGTAGGTCAATCTCATCAGCACCAGCTCCCACCATCAACAAGATCTCTATGTTCCCTGGTTATTAGTTTTATCTTCCTCCTGCTTCCAGTCAGCAGCTTCATGCCTGTGCACAGGATGTATGAACAGGCTGCTTGTAGATGTTGAGCCCCTATGATGCATAGGTCCTGGAATTTCCTGTACAAACCATCTCTCTCTTTCCCAGACCTAGGGAAGCTGCTTGTTCTCTCCTAACATTGCTTCTGGTTGGCTCCAGGTCATCTCCCAAGATCTGGAGAACATGTTTGCTAAACATCCTGAATCATGACTGGCCTTGGTTTTCTGCCCTCGTGTTAATGAGGGTATTCACTCCCTGCCCATGCTTGGACTGTACTCATGGCACATTGGTTCTTTAAGAAAGTGCCTGCAAAGGTAGGGGAGGAGCAATTAAGAGTATGATCATACCCATGATTTATACTCCACCTCCCCACAAAATGTCCAAGACAACTTAAAATATGCCTGTTTCAAAACAGCTACTTAATGCCCCGTAGCTAAAACTGCAGCATCTATAGTGGCCTACAGCACTTGTCCTACTCTCCATGGGAGTGAGATAGGAATGCTGCAAACCAATTATTTTGCCCTACAAATTTTGTGAAACGCTAAACAGTTATTTGCAACTTTTTAAAGCAAGAATATAATTTATTCCAATGAATGATGTTGACTTAGGTGTAGGCAGGCAAGCAAGCAGTACTCAACCTTTACCAAGAACCAGACAGAATATTTTATTTTTTAGCCCAAGCTCTTGGAACCAATATCTGAAGGAGAACTAAAAGCAAAGCAAAAACACTAATCATCAGTTCAGAATAAAGGCTCAGGTATGATGTGATCCCCTCTAGGCTATCATTGTGATGCAAAAATACATAAAACATCTGAGAGAATGTGGCATTGGGCATGCCATGAAGGTTCATTTTCTGCAGAGAACGGAGGGGATCCTTGAATGAGTTGTCCCTCCCACTAGGCAGGACATACATAAATTAAGCCTTTTTGCCCTCACATGGGAGGGCAAATGCTCCAGCTCTTTCCTGCTTAGCTCCCAGTGCAGGTCAGGTGTCACCCTATAGACTTGAGGAAAGGCTGGCATAAGGCTGATTACTTGGCTTGGAAGTAGAAGTTCGACACCCAGCTGCATAGATGCCAAGGCTTTCTTAGAGGGCATCCAGTCCTCTTTATTCTGCCGAATCTTCATATGGGGAAGCCATAGGAAACAATGCCCCCCACAGCAGTGGGCCACCTCAGCTGGGGCCCTGATTCTGAGGAAACGATTGAATTGTTCTGGGAGGTTGCGGAGGCTACGGGTCCATCACCAGCCACCTTTGGAAATTTACAGTCAGATTCTCTTTTGGAGAGAGGCTCTTGGTCTAACGCTACAGTTTACTGTGGGAGACTGAAGAGAAATGTCTGTGCATTATAATGCACTGCAATCTCTATGTATTGTAAAGTCCTTCCCTATGGTGTAATACTCAGAGAGTCTTTCTTGCTCTGACACGTAGAATTGCAGAGTTGGGAGGGAGTATGGTCATCTAGCCCAGCCCCCTTGCCCTGCAAGCAATATGCAATATGGGAACTGCCCCCTGAACACTCCTGCAGAGCTTGAAGCATTCTTTCTACAGCTTTGGCCTTTAAAAAGACAGGCTATCTATACAGGCTGTGGTGGTGATGCCAACAAGGCACCACACAGTACAAAGTGAAACAGGCTCCGAGGGTCCGGCAGGTAATTCTAACAGACCTGAAAGTAGAGAACAATAGTTCTGGTATCTTGCCCAAGCATCAAAAATTATGTGTCAGTGGATGAGTCCTAAATTTGCTACCAAGCTTTTACTGACCCAAACTGGAACTCAGGAGGTATACCACAAGCTGACCATTAGTGAGTCACATCACTGTTCTATCTAGCCCCGTATTGCTTCATCTGACTGCCCAGCAGTTCTCTCCATGTTCTAGCCCTCCTACCCAAGAGGCATTAGCTGGAGATGCCAGGGGTCAAACCTTGCACCTTGCGCACCTTCATGTGTTCCGTCACTGGACTATGCACCCCCGACTGCTCCTGCAGCCAATCCTAACCTGGAACTAAACAACAACAAAATCAATGGTTCGATTCCCAAGAGAAAAGACACACCGTGCTCACTGACTCCGTTCCACTCTCAGCTAGTTCCATCTTTTTATTTGCTCAATAGCCTTTAACTGGTTGCCAAAGAAAAAGATATAACAGCACATTTGTAGCTATGACACCAACTGGCATTACCACAAGACAGAGAAGGTGGACCTGCCAGGCCCCTGTGAGCCTGCCCGGTGTGGCAGACCCTCCCCTAAAATGGAACACAGGGCCTTCCAGCAGTTTCCTGACAATTCTGCAAGGCTTACAGGGAAGGGCTTCTGATGTGGTGAAAGAGCAAGAGCTAGTCAGGAAGCAGCTCATAATTCATGAAGTGTGTAAAAGCACATCGCCGCTGAATAGTTTGGTGTAAAAGAAAGAAAGGAGAGAGGGTGACAGGAGAAGTCTGCTTTAAAGACATCTGTGCCAAAGGTTCAAGGGCTTCCTTTGTCTTCTTCACAAGTCTCCTTCTTAAATTCCTCATAGACAACATCTGGCTTGTCATCCTTCTCTGCACCTTCTGCTGTTCGGGCATTTGGCACCCACAGGCCAGAACTGATGCAACGCTGCATGTGGTATTTCGCTTCCTACAATGGGACACAAAACACACCCTGCTTAAGGGCCATGTGCATGTTACACTTTACATGACCTAACAACTCTAAGGAATTCTTATTCATTAGGCTTCTAAGCAATGGAAACTACTGGAAAACATTGTTGTTCTTTTTAAATAGGAGTCAAAGGTTCACGATCTCTGAACTAGGAGTATTTAAGCAATATGTAGCATCTAACCAAAACTACAATTCCCAGGAAGGCAACATAACACTGCAGTCTGCAGGCTGTCTGCACAACTCCATCAGCAGATATGCTAACATTACAAACTAGGAGAGATCTCTTGGAAAATAGATAAGCTCTTTAAAAACTTTTGAACTGAAAGTGAGTAAATACCAATTCCAAATTGAGCTAAGGGGAGCTCATCTATTGCTAAGTTTGAATGTCTTTTATCCTAAAATGAAAGGTTAGAAAATAAAGCAAGACTGTGAACTTCAAGAATAGTCTTTAAGAGAAGTAGTTTAAACAAATCTGCAGCAGAGGCTGCTATAGCAACGGATGCAGGAGGCGTAAAGTCTCTTACACTAAACCAGTGATGGCCAAACTTGGCCCTCCAGCTGTTTTGGGACTACAACTCCCATCATCCCTAGCTAACAGGACCTGTGGTCAGGGATGATGGGAATTGTAGTCCCAAAACAGCTGGAGGGCCAAGTTTGGCCATCACTGCACTAAACCATAGGTCTTTACAGGCAAAAGGGAAGCTTCTGTTGGGATGTATCAATTTCTTATAGAAATGATGACAAAATTCCCTCAAGTGGCTGTATGCTTAAGGAAAATTTTGGTTAGAAGAAAGAAATTTGATTAGAAGGGGAGATTTCCCCCTGCAAGTCTGATTCCTAATGTAAAATATACAGGTGTTTATTTCAGTAGCTTATCAGGCTTGGAGCCAGTATGTAATGCAGAAATTTAAGCAGGGTACCAAACACAGCTAATGGGTCCAATAAGCTGTGTAGTGGAAGGTCAATAATGTTTATGGCACCTGTGTAGATTAGGGTGCTTCAGCATGCAACTGTACGCGCCAAACTTCCCAAAATGGGCTGCCGCGAAAAAATCACACAATTTACGGATTTGGAGGGCACAGAGGAAGTTTAATTATTGACTGTGGCAGATGTGAGCACGCCTTCAAGCCTTGCATCAGAAGGGAGAGTAGTGGCAGAGTGTGCTCATACATGTTTAAATGTATAAATTAACATCTCCTATATCTATCTGGATACATAGTCCCATAACTTGAAAGGAAGGAGTCTAATCCTTAACTTTGAGAATACTCACAGCAGGTTCCATTTTGCTGATAGCATCCTGAAGCATCTGTACATCTTTCACATCAAAGCATTTCTGGAGCTCCTGGGAAGAAGAAATATGCATGTATATAGAGGGGAAGGGATGAAAGCACTGCAGAAATCATGAGCTGTATAAACAGTAAAGGTAAAGGGACCCCTGGCAGTTAAGTCCAGTCACGGACGACTCTGGGGTTGTGGCACTCATCTTGCTTTACAGGCCAAGGGAGCCGGCGTTTGTCCGCTCCGCAGACAGTTTTTCCAGGTCATGTGGCCAGCATAACTAAGCCACTTCTGGCGCAACGAAACCCGACACCAGAGCAGTGCACGGAAATGCCGTTTACCTTCCCACCGGAGCGGTACCTATTTATCTACTTGCACTTTTTGGGGTGCTTTCGAACTGCTAGGTTGGCAGGAGGAGGGACCGAGCAACAGAAGCTCACCCCATCGCGGGGATTCGAACCGCCGACATTTTGATCGGCAAGCCCAAGGCTCAGTAGTTTAGACCAGCGTTTCTCAACCGGTGTTCCGCGGCACACTACTGTGCCGCGAGACGTCGGCTGGTGTGCCGCGGGAAAACCTTTGGGGACCCACGCCGTGGGCGCGTGGCCGGCAGAGGGAAGCAGGGCGGGCGGCGAGCGCGCCGCCTGCCAGGCTGTGCTGCGCTGCGCTCGGCTCCATGCTCCTCCCTGCCGAGCTGCGGCGGCAGCTCCGCCTCCGAGCGCCTTGAAGCGCGCCGCGCTGGTCCGGATTGGCGCCAGGCCTCGCCACTCCAGCGCGCAAGCCGCCGCCGCCCTCGCCTCGCCTCTCCCCTGCTGGCAGCCGGAGCGCGCCTGCGGCTGGGGCTCGGGAGGATGCTGAGGAGGAAGAGGCGCTGCGCCCGCCTGCACCTTCGCACGGACCCGGGAGCTGCGCGCTCCTCTGGTGCCTCCTGCGGGCACCTGGCTGAGCGGACGCCGCCAGAATAGGCTGCCGCGTGAGGTGGGCCTAGGACCGGATCCAGCCACGCTTTCCTTCTGCCCTTACGTACGTGCACGAAGCCTTCCGAATTGGCCCGTCCCTGGAGACGCGCTCACCGACTCCCACTCTTATGGCACCCCTTTTCTACCTCCGCCCCCCACCATTCCTGTACCCGCAAGAGCTCCTGGCGCAATTAAAATAGCGCAATGAATCGAAAGGCCGTCTGAAAGAGCGCAGACGACACTCTAAATGTGGTGCTTCTCACAGTGGCCCGCTTTAACTAGAAATGTTTTTCCATGGAGCCCCACTTTGCATAGAGATTTTAGCACTCGCCCTCAATAAGGGGTAATTACACGTTTATCTGGTTTGCAACCATTTTTTAAAGTAAAAGTAACCTGTGCTTGACATTTCCAATTAACTGCAATCTTACAATGACCCGTTTTAACTTTTTATGGCAGCACTCAAACTTTTGTAACCTGCATTTTTATACCTATTGCAACAAATAGTGACATGCTTCATAGTGAATAATGGGCTGGTCCCATTATTGGGGGAAATCAAGCCTCCAACCCTGTGCCCAGTAGCTGCCCCACTTTGCACAGGAATGCTCTCCAGATGTTGCAGAACCAGAGAACCCATAAATCAATGGCAGAACTTAGCATGGGCGTAGCCAAGGGGGGGGCAGCTTCCCTCTTAAGTAAATCAATAAAAATAGGTAACTAACTGAGGTTCTGCCCCAGGGTGGATTTGATTTAAATCAAATTGATTTAAATCACGATTTAAATCACGATTTAAATCACTAGTCAGTAAGGCTTGATTTAAATCACTAGTCAGTAAGACTTGATTTAAATATATTTTTTTACAGAAAAACCTCATTCTTGCTGGTATAATCTTAATATTTACAACCATATGAAGGTTTCATTTTTGGAATAATAAATTTTCAGAGTAGTTTTTACAGTTATATCAAAAATTACTGATTTGGTTATACTACTAGAAATACATAGACAGATAATTATGTTTATATTTGGAAAACCTTTCTGCTGTACTTTATTGGAAGGAGAAAAATAATCATTTCCTTAATAACCATTTAAACAATTTATTTAACTAAAACAATAACATGATAGCATATGTATCCATGTTTGTTAACTGATGTGGTTAAACATTTTTAAAAAAAACTTAGACTGAGTTTTACCCAGTAGCATACTTGATAAACTTAAAACAAAACCATTTCCTGATGAATAGCCTTTGGACTACAATGTAACTTAAATAGAAGACTATATTTAGAAAGATTTTTCCTCCAAAAGCATTTTATTTTAAAAATCCAATTTAAATCAAAAAAATCCGATTTAAATCAAAAAAATCCGATTTAAATCAAAAAAATCCGATTTTTTTTGATTTTTTTAAAAAAATCATTGATTTTTATCCACCCTGTTCTGCCCCCACCCAACATAAATCTTGGCTATGCCCATGGGCATAAGTAGGATGACAAGGATATTTGTGCCAGCCACAAGATGCAAGACACCTCTCCTGGTATGGGACTCTGCCACCACTCACACACTGCCTGCCCCTCAGCTGATCAAGCTCTCATTGCTATTGCTCAGGGCGAGGAAGAAGCAGCCAAGATACATTTCAGACATTGTAAATCGTGGTATTTAGCTGCTGATATATCTTGATGTTAACAACCAAATTACAGGTAGATAGCAGTGTTGGTCTGTCATAGTCAAAACAAAATAAAAAAATTCCTTCCAGTAGCACCTTAGAGACCAACTAAGTTTGTTCTTGGTATGAACTTTAAGATCTCAAAGTACTGTAGCTGTCTTACTGCAAAGGAATTTCAGAAATAGACTGGAAAGAGAAGTTGCTGAATTGCAACTCATTACCAAGCTTAAAACCATGGAGAGACCTGGTCTGAACAAAGACATTATATTCTTATCTCATTATACATGATAAAGCTATTTTTGGCCATCTCACCCCTTGCTTTTTCCTGTAAGACCAATTGGAGTCGTCAACAGGTTTACCACAGCTATCAGCCTATCACCCATTCCCACCACCCCTCTGAGTAATACCCCTCCCTACCCTCTCACTATATATAAGGGTCTGGTGACTTCTGTTTCAGTGTATCTGAAGAAGTGTGCATGCACACGAAAGCTCATGCCAAGAACAAACTTAGTTGGTCTCTTTAGGCTTCCCTGGGCCGTTTTACTTTGGGCGCATAGCTCCGTGATTTCCGTTGCCATGGCGACGTTGCCGCCGCCATTTTGTGGGTGCACAGTGTCTCCTTGTGATTTTTTGACATTTTCTGGTGGTGGTGTGCCGCGAGATTTTTTTCATGAGACAGGTGTGCCGTTGCCCAGAAAAGGTTGAGAAACACTGGTTTAGACCACAGCGCTACCTGCGTCCCAGTGTATAAACAGTACAGACTATCTAAAGCTCAGAGGCAGAGCACATGCTGTACAAGCAGAAAGGCCTGTATTCAATTACAAATAAATTGGCTATTAATAAAGTAAACTCTCTAGAATCATAGAAGTGTAGCATTGGACGGAACCCTGAGGGTCATCTAGTTCAACCCACTGCAGTGCAGGAATGCTAACAAGCTTCTAGGAGCCACAGGTGAGAGCGAAGTGCAGGGTGGGGATCAAAGTTGGACAAACTACCTTAGAGGGACCACGATGTGTCCCCTGCCAGGAGTACTACTCCTCCCCTAACACCCCAAGTTGCAGACAGATAAGAACAGAAATGACTAGAACCCCTGGGCTAAGATAAGGTTAAAAACTGAATATAAGCTAGAGGTGGCTAACCCTCCAGCCTGGGAGCCAGACCCATTGCTCCAAACATTTTTTTCTGAGCTCACAAGACGCTATCGATTTAGGTGGCAGCAGCAGAGAGAAAAATATACAGGTAGTCACAGCACCTCTGTTCAGCCAAGAACCTTGATAGGCATATAAAACGCCCCCTCCCCAGTCATCACGCATCTCATAGGCTAAAAAAAGGTAATGAGGGAAGCCTCAGCTGATCTGCATGGATCCGCTGAGGAGGAGAGGCTGTGTGCTTGTGTGAGAAATGTTCTGCAGCCACACTGTCTGGTTTCACACTCACCCCCACTCCTAAGGATAGGCCAAGAGTGAATGGGGCCCTTTGGACAAAAGCAAGTTAGCCACCATGCATGCACGCACGCACGCACGCACACACACACACACACACACACACACACAGAGAGAGAGAGAGAGAGAGAGAGAGAGAGAAGTAAAAGGGTTAACTTCATACAATCAATTTGTTCAGTTAGAAGCTTCCTGAATTACTCACGGCTGGGAGCGATTCATACACATCTACAGGATCAAGGCCACCAGGCCCCAGTCGTTTCTGGCGTTCTTCTTCTTCATACTCTTTCATGGCTCTCTCAATGCGTGCCTTAGCCCGGCCCCGCACCCGCTCTTTGAAGGCTTCCAGTTCATCATTAAAACCCTCCATGTACTGCTGGTCAGCAGTCTGAAAGTATGAAATTGGAAAAGGTGGCAGGTAAGAAAGGGGGGAAGGACACATGAGAACACAGTACTGAGCAGATATCTTGTCCTTTTAACAGGGTAGCAAATCAAACTTTACAAGATGTTATGCTTATCTTGTCTATAAAATGCCAACCAAAGCCTAAATACATCACGCTATTTGTTAAATACACTCAAGCCAGAACTCTGCTGAACTTCCAGAAGAACAGAGTTTTTAGAAGCATTACCCCCTCTACAGAGACTTCAATGGGGCCCAATATAATCAATGATGAGTTGATTGGTAGTCACAGAGAACCTCTTTCAAGGTGTGCAGGTACTGATCAGCTAACTGACACCAATCAGCTTTCAATTTTCATATATTAACCATCTGATGTCATTACGACATCATGTGACTGACAGGTGGATGGTTCCACTCACCTGTCAAAGTTGGTCCGGGGGTGGGGGAGAGCCAAGATAAGGTTTTCCTCTATTACCTGGGCAATAGTCTCACCTTGATTTTAGCAAAGAACTGCCTGAAACAAGCTCTAGGGTCAACCTTCAGGCTCTTGGCCAGCTCTAGGATGAACTGCATCACTATGGTCTGATGAGCGACTTGTTCCATCAGGGCATGTTTCTGAGACAGGCGACAAAAGAACAGTTGCACTTTTAAAGACACACTCGCACACCCCTTGTCAATATGTCATTTGAGCCTGGTCCAGCATGCAAATGATTATGTTCAGAATGTCATTCAAAACTCACTCCCAATCCTCCCTCTCTCCATCTCAGCTTCAGGCTTCCAAGGTTACAACCATAGGATACCGGATGGCCCAAACCATGTCCATCAAGCATACAGCATTCTGCCTCCATTTTCCCAGGATGGTATCTAGAATCAAAGCTGTGTTTGTTTGTTTTTTGTAAATTCATGAGGCCATCTCTAAAACTGGAATTTTCTTCTGGGCATATAGCTGGCAGTGAGACAGCAGTGACTGACTCAGCAAGACCTGGCCGCTACAGTACCAGACACAAAACAACACTTGAAATAATCCCAGTGTCAGAGGAAATAAATCCTGTAGAGCAGGTTCAAACAATCTGTTAAATGTGACAGAAGAACCACACTGGCTGCTTATGAGGTAGCCAGCCAGCAAACTGCACAAAGTGACTGAAGCAGATTCACGGAAAACTCTGCTATTAACTCCCAGTACTGAAGCAACTGCTAGATCTAAATACTTATTTGGGACCTTAATAATAAGACCTGAAATACAGGCAACCCCCATTTATGCACGTTCAATATGTGTGACTGCGCAAACGCACATCATGCCGAACCTGGAAGTGACCCAAAAACATCACAAAAAGGGGCATAACAGGTTGTTTGCAGGCTTTTTCAATGGTGTCTCAAATACATGTGATTTCACTTAAACGTATGGTGCCTTGGAACATAACCCCAGTGTAAATGGGGATTGCATGTAAATATAGGAGGAGGCCCTTAAGGGCTTGCCTTGCAGTCACCAAAGTTTCTCAAACACACTGTCCTCATTTGTTTTGAGACCTCAGTATTTTCCACTTCAGCTTCTGGAGAAGCTACATCAGCTTTACTCACCTCTTCTACTTCCAGATCGATGCACCAAATGACTAAATAATTGGCTGTCTCTTCACACACAAGATACGGGTTATCAGACAGATATTTCTGGCTGTCATCCCAGCGCCGCAGCATTCCTTTTGAAACAAGAAAATAGGAGCATAAAAATCAGATTTTAGGGGTGGGGTGGGTAATTTCCTAACCAGGCGTTTGGACTTTAACACACAGATGTCAGCACTGTAAAAAACTGCTAGCACTTTACAGTCATATAACAGGGAACACATAAGCAGCAACTGGGGAAGCCAGAATAGTGATGAAGTTTGACTTGGGAACATACATAATATTAAAGAAGTCAAGTCCTTATGGTAACAAGATTATTAAAACAAAGAAAAAATTGCAAATGGTCAATTAGTACAAGGGCGAAGGATACTGGTTTCTAAAAGCTACTTTATATAACCTGAATTGGTGTTCACGTAAGTTAATGCTGTTTATTTTTACATGATCAAGCAGAGCTGCTTTTATTTTCTTAAACACAGTATAAGAAACTTTTTCCACACTAGTCCTAAAAAGGCTTGCCTTTGTGTGAACACAGCCCTCGATGCAAAATGTGATTGCTGGTCCTTGTTGCAATGGCAGGGTTCAGAAGCAGCAATAAGCCAGTCTAGAACTACAGTAGCAAGTCTGCCAAGTGTTGGGCTCAAATGCTCCTCTCCTCCCACTATCAACTACAGCCACAAGGAGCTTTTGCTTCTTTTTTTCTAACTACAGTTTCATACTGTATGAGGATCAGGACTTGCTCACTTTGGTGTGTTCCTAAAGCATGGCTAAGACCTAAGAGACTCTGTCTTGTTTTGCACAGAACAAGCAATTTGGTTATTGAAAAACAAAGTGCATCTTCCAATCGCCTAAGGCTGGGCTGGTGGAGATAAGGGGAGTGCATGAGCATTGTTAATATGCTAAACAATTGTTTGGATTTACATGCAAACCAGGCCAATATATTTCTTTCAGCAAGGCACCTTTAGTGCAGCTGGTATAAAAATGCCATTGTTCTAAATCAGTGATGGCTAACCTTGACACCCCAGATGTTTTGGGACTACAACTCCCATCATCCCTAGCTAACAGGATCAGTGGTCAGGGATGATGGGAGTTGTAGTCCCAAAACATCTGGAGTGTCAAGGTTAGCCATCACTGTTCTAAATCATCATTACCTTTGGTAATGAAAGAAATGTTATAAGGAGATCACACTCAGGAAAAAGCACCGTAAGAGCTGAACAGAATCTCAAAACAGAGTAACTTACTTTCGCCACTCAAAGCAATGCCAGAATTCACTTACTCTAGAATAGTCAGTCAAAGGAAGTAAGCATCAGACTGTGATCTGTCAGGACACTTCTATTTTGAACTCTGTAACCCAGGTGGGAAGGCAACCACCAAGATGAGTATATAGCTGACAGGCTGCGTTGATATAGTTGGATACAGAAGAGCTCCTTAAGGAAGCAGCTCATCTGCACATCCTCATTTTTCTAGATGCATTTCTCCAATGTATTATTTACAGAGTAGGAGCTGGAAATTGGCAGTCCCCAATCCAACCAATGCTGCCATCTGGACCAGGCAAGCTCCAGTTACCTTTAGTTGCAGCCTGACAGGATCAGGCACATGGTTATGTTGATTACCATACCATTCCCTCTCCCAGAATAGGACCTAACCCAATTTTGTAACAGGGAAAAACAGATACCCATGTTCTCCTGATATAAGTAAACCAAAAGGGATTGCAGTAGAACATGAGTCAAGGTAGGGCACAGAACATATCATCCTGTTATTCAGCTCTGGGTGACCAGACAGATTTCTACACAGTCTCCTAACTACAGTGAGAGCTATCTGACTTTGTTGAAGGGGGTCAAGAGCACCCTGCTTCCCTGCACGGAGGGAAGACAGAGAGACCATACTGAGTACAACTACTCATTGGTTTTTAGTACAGTGGTACCTCTGGTTACGTACTTAATTCGTTCTGGAGGTCCGTTCTGAACCTGAAAACGTTCTTAACCTGAAGCACCACTTTAGCTAATGGGGGCCTCCCACTGCCAGTGTGCGATTTCTGTTCTCATCCTGAAGCAAAGTTCTTAACCCGAGATAATATTTCTGGGTTAGCAGAGTCTGTAACCTGAAGCGTATGTAACCCGAGGTACTACTGTACTCATGACTGCAGATTCCCTCTCTTCTGATCTTCTTTGAAAGGACTTTAAGCTAGAATTACAAGCCAGCCACACCAAGTCAACTTAACTGCAAATGAATATCAATCAATACTTTATTGCGGTCCAAAGACCCATAAAACATAAACCATAAAACAATTTCAAAACTAGATACACATAAAACGACCAGACAGACAGATGGTAGAACCAAGGCAGTCAGCAAATGAGTATCAGTCCACAAAGACTGTACAGTGGTACCTCGGGTTACATACGCTTCAGGTTACAGACTCTGCTAACCCAGAAATATTACCTCAGGTTAAGAACTTTGCTTCAGGATGAGAACAGAGATTGGGCAGCGGCGGCGGGAGGCCCCATTAGCTAAAGTGGTGCTTCAGGTTAAGAACGTTTTCAGGTTAAGAACGGACCTCCGGAACGAATTAAGTACGTAACCAGAGGTACCACTGTATCTGCAATTTGCCACAATGATATCAAGTGCTCTTAGCCACAGAAAAAGAAGCTGTTTAACCCAAAGCACTCTCAGATCAGTGCAGAGTTTTCCCTTACCAAAGTGTTTAATTTGCTTCTCATACTTCTCGACATATGTTTTGTGCTTTTTCTCTTTCTGTTCTTCTGACTCCTCATCCTGCTCTGCCTTGACATTGAAGACACTCTACAACAGCAAAGGAAGCATGGTTAGAATCACTATTGCTACCACAATGCAGTCAAGGTTGGCCAAACCAACAAAGGATGGCCAGGATAGTCCTAGGCTAAATACAGTAAGAAAAGGAAAATACCAGCCAAAGAATGAAGAGATGAAGCAGCTTCAAAAGGATCAAGTGCAACTGAACAGATAAAACAATCCAGAAAACCCAGGATGAACAACCTGCAGCTCTACAGAGGTTGTTGCACTACAACTCAGATCATCCCTGACCATGTAGTCGGTGAGGAGGGGGGAGTTGGTGTCTAACATGATATGGTTTCCCATCATTGCTGTAAAATATTTAGCAGCCTTGGAATTAATTTAGTCATCTTTTTTTCTTTTTTAAACATTTTATTGAAGTAAATCATCAATACAATAAAAATAAAATAAACAGTAAAAAGCAGCACAGTATATTCAATTGAGACTTAATATTAAGTTGGTAAAGTACTTAAGACCATTAGGAAAGATGAATTTCACATTTTATTGTGGAGAAGGAATCCCATGTGTTTATTTTTTGTATATAAGAAAAAAATTTCAGGGTTCTCCCAAGTCCTTGGCAACACGTAATTTATGAATTATTTTTTCTGCTAATGCGAAACTCCACATATTTTTATACCAAAGCAAACATCACAAATCCAGCAAGGTTTTCCATTTCTGGGCAACTGAGGTTCTGGGCAACTCTGACTCTATGTCAAGAGTTTCTGAGAGCTGAAACTATTCAAATGATCATCCCACAGATTTAGTAAACAAAGCTGTGCTGAAGTTGGAATGGGATGTGAGAGTATTTTGGTCTTGGCAAACTTGACTAAAACTGATTCCATTGCCCTTGAAGATGAGTCACTCAACTCATAATACTCTAAGCCTTAACAAATGGGTTTAAGGGAGCCTTTCTGAGGCTTTCATTTCTTCATCCCAGAATATTTCTAAGACCTGATTCCCATTCTTGCTTCCCTCTGTTTAGTACTCGGGAAATAAAACCAGCGTTTGGTATGCTACCCTAGAACCTAATTGTTAGCAACTGCATTTTTATTTTACAGATATAATTGCTGTAAACTGCTTTGATTTTTTAAAACTTAAATTGTGGCATACAAGTATTTTTTAAAATTTGTAGAGTTCACTTTTCATCGACAAGAGAGACAAACAACAATCTTTGCTAAAAATTCTGATCCTTCCAGAAGCCTTATTATCAAGCCCCCAAAAGTTATTTGCCTGCAAAATGTTTTACTTACTTGTTTATTTATCACTGATAAGAGTAAATGAGTATGAGTAAAAAGCAGGAGCCATAAATGTAGCATATCACTCTCAGTAATTAGAAAACAGACACTAATGCACAGCAAATACCCAAGTGAAAAAGCAATTATTGAGCACCGAGCTCTTAATAGTCGGTGCTAGGCACAACTCAGAAGGAGTTTCATAACTGGAATGCTAACACTGAAAAGACCCTCCACTGAGTTGCTGCCTGGAATATTTTAGGTGGCTGTAGCACTACCAGAAGGTCCTCTGCCACAGGTCTTAACAATGCATGGGCAGGTGGACATGGGAGAAAGCACTTCTTCCAAGTAACTGGATCCCAGTTTATATAGGCCAGGGTATTCAAAAGCACGTCAAAAGTGTAAGTAGATAAATAGGTACCACTGCAGCGGGAAGGTAAACGGCGTTTCCGTGCGCTGCTCTGGTTCTCCAGAAGCGGCTTAGTCATGCTGGCCACATGACCCGGAAGCTGTACGCCGGCTCCCTCGGCCAGTAAAGCGAGATGAGCGCCGCAACCCCAGAGTTGTACAGTGGGGTCCCTTTACCTTTTTACTGAACAAGATTTTTAATTTTCTTTCATACAGTTTTCCTAATATGTGTAAAAAGTCACCCAAGGCCCAGATATGTGCAATTCACATAATTTAGTTTAAGGCCAGACACTGAGTCTTCCCGGTAGCAAATGAGAGCTTATCAATCAAATCTGCATAGCAACTAGACCCACCTTACTGAAGCCATCTCTGCTGAGTGTGTCCACATTCCAAGGCATGTTTTTTTCCTTCTTCCTGAGATCGTCCGCCTTCTCTTCCCAGCTCTTCTCTTCTTTCTTGAGTTGCTGTGCCTCAGCCTGCAGCCTTTGCAGCTCACTTTTGGTGCTATCTACATTGGCCAATTCAAGCTCTTTTATCTTCCTCTGACACTCAGCTAGTTTCCGCTTGCAATCCCGACACCCTTTGTCCACATCTTCTTTCTCCTTGTGGAACTGTTCCATTCTCTCGACTCGGGCCTAGAAAATGGGTTGTATTCAGTTAATATAGTCCAAGTGACTACAGTCTCTTTATTAGTTCAAGCTAATACTGGGACACTTCCAACCCAGAGTGAGGTACACTAAGTTACCTGTATGAAATATAGCCATCTGCCACCTTCTATTGCAAAAAGGTTAGTTCACTTCTAGTTTAGAGTAGAGCTGTCAGCTGAGACCAGGACTTCTCACACACACACACACACACACACACACACACACACACACACACCTCCAGTTGACAGAGAAATGTGGGACAAAGTCTCCTGCCCCGAGCTGGTGGACATCTGATGTATTCATCTTTTAAAAAATAAAATAAAAATCTTGTTTTCTCCTTCCTACCAGGCAACGTTAAGCAGAGGCTCAAGTAAGTTGAAGAACAAGAGCTAAAGGGCTCTTAACCTTTTAACTCATAGCCTGTAGCCTGCAACCCAAGGGGCAATTTTCCACTTTCACCACATGGAGACTAACTAGCAAGCATGTGAGAGGGCACCAAAAGGCATCAGGGAAGATTGCTACTGAAGGCCCCCATGGGTTATCCTGAAGTCAGCATAAAGCAAAGATATAATCTTTCTTATTCTAAGCTACTGGGGGACTGTACTTGGCTAGAAAGCCTGGTGTAGGGTACTGGACTGTTTCTTTTTATGGCAACTATTAACATTCTGAGTATTTGTAATTTTATTTTAATTTATTTTAGTTTTTAAAAAAGTTATTAGCAGTTATTCACACAGATTACTTGCTAATCTTGGATAGTTAGAACCAGGGTGGATTTGATTTAAATCACGATTTAAATCACTAGTCAGTAAGGCTTGATTTAAATCACTAGTCAGTAAGACTTGATTTAAATATTTTTTTTACAGAAAGACTCATTCTTGCTGGTATAATCTTAATATTTACAACCATATGAAGGTTTCATTTTTGGAATAATAAATTTTCAGAGTAGTTTTTACAGTTATATCAAAAATTACTGATTTGGTTATACTACAAGAAATACATAGACAGATAATTGTGAAATTATGGTGAGGTTTAATAAGTGAACTGTTTATATTTGGACAACTTTTCTGCTGTACTTTATTGGAAGGATAAAAATAATCATTTCCTTAATAACCATTTAAACAATTTATTTAACTAAAACAATAACATGATAGCATATGTATCATGTTTGTTAACTGATGTGGTTAAACATTTTTTTAAAAAAACTTAGACTGAGTTTTAGCACACTTGATAAACTTAAAACAAATCCTTATTTCCTGATGAATAGCCTTTGGACTACAGTGTAACTTAAATAGAAGACTATATTTAGAAAGATTTTTCCTCCAAAAGCATTTTATTTTAAAAATCCGATTTAAATCAAAAAAATCCGATTTTTTTGATTATTTTTTTTTTTAATCATTGATTTTTATCCACCCTGGTTAGAACAGAGTGGTGGTGAGAGTACCCTTAACTCTTCTGGCTGCAATAAGCTTTTTAAAGAGGAGAATTCAACATTGCATTAAGTTGATTGTTCTGTCAGAGCAAGCTTTTCAGCCTACCAGACAGAACAAACCCCCTCTCCTTGTTCAAGGAGTCTGCCTGATACATACACCCAGCAAATTTAAGTTCTTAGGAGAGGGGTGCGTGTGAAAGTTGTGTTGCACAAGCAGAAGACCTGGCACAAGGCTTCCACTGAAGGGTGTTGTTAGGTTCCCACCCTTAATATTTATCAATGTCAGTTGTTCTAGACTCAAAGAATGAGGGATATAAAAAGGTTGATGAGAGCATATTTTCATCCTTGTGACAAGGCTTTCTTTTGGCCCTCCTATGTTGGAATTTTACTATTTTATATATTTATATTTTTTGCTTGCTGATTTGTTGGGATTTTATTGTACTAATAACTCTCTGACACAAACCTTTACATGTGCAGAAAGGGAGTGCATGTATACCGCACAAAGACA
The DNA here is from genome assembly GCA_034641395.1 of Darevskia armeniaca. Classification (NCBI taxonomy): domain Eukaryota; kingdom Metazoa; phylum Chordata; class Lepidosauria; order Squamata; family Lacertidae; genus Darevskia; species Darevskia armeniaca. The sequence goes on from JAWWNF010000148.1 coordinate 945,035, forward strand.
GCAGCCGGGCAAAGAGGAAGCAGCTGCTCTGCACACGAATACCTCCCACCTACAAACATCTTTCTGCTCCTGCATACACAGCAGAGTGGGTGGGTAGAGTGGCTGCTGTGGTGGTCGCTGAGAGTTGTGGAGCCCAGGAAAGAAGGCTGGCAACACTTTCTAAGCAAAGCTTTCCTGGCACAAATCTGGTATCGCAAGTCACAATATTCAGCAACCAGTAGGAGAATACTTCAAATTCCAAGTACACCCTCCTACTCTGACCTTTAAGTCATCATACTTCAATAGCAACTACAAGACTTCAAAAGGGAGTATATCCGGAATTAGTGCTGTAGAGTGGAAGCGGAAAGGGCTGGTGAGGGGGAGGAAAGGGTCTTTTGAGATTTTAAAGAAAGATGTTGAGGTTCCAGAGTGACGACCGTCCATTCAAGCAGAGGAAAAGTTTAGCCTCTCGGATGCAGGAAACAACTGATATCAGGACAAAGTATCCAAGCAAGATTCCGGTGGTGCTTGAGCGTTACCAGAAGGAGAAGACACTCCCTTCAGTTGAGCCGGGTCAAATTCCTGGTTTCAGGGGATCTATCTATGTCTCAGTTCGTCTACAGTCTGAGGGCCCGCCTGTCCCTGACAGCCACTCAAGCCTTCTACCTGCTGGTGGACAAGAGCATGCCCAGCCTGAGCCTGACTGTTTCGGAGGTCTACGCAGCCAACAAAGATGACAACGGCTTCCTCTACATTACCTACACATCTCAAGATACGTTTGGTGATGTTGGCCCATGAGCCCATTCCAAGGAAGGCCTCTGCAGTCTCCCCTTCCTCCCTTTCTCTCTGAGGCATAGTTATCACAACATGGATTTTTAAACTGCTTTTGTGTAAGAGTGGCATGGGAGAAGAGTATTCACCATCGGGCAGGCTCTGCTTTATTGTCATTGTCCCTGAAGCAACTGAACTACCTTCTATGCTGTATCTGCCTGAAAAGACGCCCAGATGACAGGGTGTATTTTAGGGTCATGTACTTTCTTAACCAACTCTGCAGGGCCATTACTTTAACCCACTGCCAGCTTATTCTTTTAAACTAATTTGTTCCCTTATCTCTTTAGACGGATATAGACATAGATATAAAAAAGAGCATCACTACTATTGCACAGGAAACTTTTGCCTGGTTTTCTTTCTTATTTTAAACAAAGCTGATTGGCCTAATGGGGATCTGGAGGGTTCCACGAGTGGAAATTTTAACCGCACAGCTGTTTTTGTTACTTCATCTCTTTCTTCCCCTTTTTAAAAAAGCCTTCTGACAAGACTGCAATAAATAAATAAATGGGGGGGGGGAGTATATCCAAAATGAGATTGCTGGAACTAGCATTTATCAGCAAATCTGAATAGGTTCAATTCAGATTCCTGGCTTGTCTTTCGCACCATAGAAAATAGCAGTCTCACTTCAGGAGTTAAGACTAGCAGAACAATAAATATTAAAATGTCCCTATTCCTTCATATTGTGAATGGGTCACTCATTCTTATCTTGTATAAATTTGGACTCCGTATAACAGAATTAGACTTATCGCTGCTACCTTTTGCAGTGTACTCATGTGTGTTTATCTCCATATCTGTCAACCGAGGACACTTCACACAACATATAATGGGCTTAATGGAAACATATGCCACAAATAAATCTGCTAGTCTTTAAGCTTCGAAGGCAAAAAGCTCTGCCAACAATTTATAGACACTTTCTAGTTTCTAAACACAGCAAGTTAAAATAGCAAGAATCAAGTAGAGTTTTAAAGGCAAAATTGTCCAAATTCCTCTAGCCTCTGCAAGGGAATGGGGACCAGTAGTCCTAACTGGGAGCTCAGGCAGGACAAAGCCATTACAAATGTAAGAAGTGTTACAACTAAAGTGGGCAAATAAAATGTAAACATAGAAGCAGCACAAGCTAATTCTTCCTTCAAAAGGAATAGCCATCACATATATGCAAATTCAAGACCATTACTCCTTTTGGCAACTCCTCCTTGATTTGTCCTTCCATCAAGCTCATGCTTGCAAGCTTTAGACAGAGGATCCTGTGTGTAGCAAAAGATATGCCTAGTAGGATTAATCCCCCAGCCTATATGGAAGGAGGTCAGAAGAGATGATCATCTCCTATGAACTCACACGCTGTGAAGTGTAAGCTGGGATCTAGACATTTTTGGCATGCTGCCTTTACACTCTTGCCATTTTAACTTGCTGTGCTTACTCCTTGGAAACTGACAAGACACATATTAAACTTATTACAGGCAGGGTTGTGTGTCTTCTGAAGGTGAGGCTAGAAACTGGAACAAAGTTTGAGCTGCTGAGAAAACCAAGCATAATTTTTTGCATTTATGGGTTTTATTCCTGGGCATCATATGCATTCATTCCCACATGGAAAACACTAATCTTATTAAACATTTGGGCAGTTGCAAACTAAGGTTTTTCAATTCATTATTTGGCTGCAAACCAATCTTGTTCATAAAGAAAAAAACGCAAAAAGATCTTAGAGCTTCCTTACAAGTGGGGCTTTTTTTACTTCTGAGGTGTTTGAGAGTTGGGAAAACATATATCATATCATACTACTGTTTTGGGGTGGATTCCAAGATCCTGTCTGTGTACTGTACTACTTTTACTAGTGTCAGAAACAACACAATTCAAAATGTAGTGAACAGCATATAGTACTTTGGCATTGCCTACACATTTTGGCCCTTACACAGATGAATCACCTGTGAAGGATCCAGACCCCCAGGAGTGAAGGCTTTTATATGTGGTCCCATCTATAATACTAAATATGGACAGAAAGGAGGCTTCTTTGTAACTTGTTTTAGGCTGCCTGTGGCAAAAAAGCCACCAATAAATTTAACGGTAATAAATAGGTATTATTATTAATTCTTAAATTTCTAGAATGCCCTTCATCTGAGGATCACAGGGCAGTTTACAATAAAAAAACACAAAAATACATACCGGTACCATAGATTACCCATTTCTTCTGACATATTGGTTTATTTTGGCATAAATATGAAGGGTGTGGAACACCTAAAGAACTTTTAGCTAACTAAATGGTTGAAAAAAACGACGCTTAACACTTAAATTCATTCAAAATGCCTTTCTGAAATAGCTTTTATCTTTTAAAATTTTAAGTCGCTCCTCATTTAAACCTGTAGCAAACGTTGCTTTTCTCCCTCCTGTCATAGTACAAAAACAGAAGCAAAGCAGGATCCGGGGGGGGGGGGGAGTGCGCTCTTAGTCGAAAGCCAAAACCAACTAAAAGCTTGGGTGTGGGTATGCGGGTGGGTGTGCCAGTCAATTAAAGCCACCGTCAATATTTATATAATGTTTATATTTAATATATACGTGCACGTGGTATTTTACTGAGGCGACCAGTCTCTGCTTGCAAGGAGCTTGCAATCCGAAATTCTGGCTCAGGGGCAGGGCCAGATTTAGGTTTGATGAGGCCCTAAGCTACTGAAGATAATGGTGCCCTTTATATGTCCAGTTGTCCTTTGTCAACAACAAATTGTGGCTGGTTTTTGTGTTGAATATATGCTATATGGTAACTGATGGACGTAATAGGTATCTAAAGCCATTTGCACATGCAGAATGTAGGCACCCTATATATAGAAATGAGCAAACCAGTGATATTTTAGGGAGCAGGCTAGCAGGCGGGGCCCATTACTTACATCATAGGAGCCTACACAACACAAAGCACTTTTGCTGTTATGTAGATTTTATTTTATTTGTTTTTTATCTTAAATTTTGAAATGTACATCCAGTTTCCCCCCCCCCCCAAGAGAGTGGGCGCCTAAGCTATAGTTTGTTTAGCTTATACGTAAACCCGGCACTGCTCAGGGCTAGAAGCGAAGGGAGGCGCACAACGGGAAGGTGGTGCATCCAATTCAGCCGCGCGCGCTCAATAAGGCCCAGGCCTTAGAGGGGTCGCGTAGAGAAGACTCGCCGGAGAAAGGGGTCGTGTTTCGAGAGCCGCCCTGGACTAGAGCCTCGCCCGCAAAGGCTGCGGCAGAGAGGGCAGGGCGGGTGGGAGGAGGAGCAGCAGCAGCAGGCCGGCCTTTCCGAAAGCGGAGGGAAGACACTCCGCCGGCGCAGGAGCCTCCCGGGGAGGGAAGCTGCTGCCCCTGTGGAGCTTCTGCAGGCGGGGCGGGGCGGGCTCCCTCTCCCCCTCACCTGGTGCCGCCATCGGAAGAGGCTGGGCGTGTCGATGTTGGGGTGAGTCTCGTCCTCGTCGTCGGACACCTCGATGTGGTCCCAGACGCTGTAGTCCACCATGGCCGCCCTCAGCGCCCTCCTGCCGGCGTTGTTGCTGCCTCCGCTGCCTCCTCCGCCTTCCTGGCATATCCGCTTCCGCTTCGACGTCACTTCCGGAAACTCCGCTCGCGCGCCGCCGTGCTTTTTCTCCCACCCTCGCGGCGCCGCCGGAAATGTAGAGAGATACGGAGCAAAGTCAAGAGCTGCTCCACTCAGCCGGCACTCGCGCGTCCCCTAGGCGCCCTCCCGCGGCGCACACGGAGGCGCCGCGACGCATTTGCACCCCGTTTAAACCGGTTTACCGTGAGGTGAAACCTCTTTCCCCGGGAAAATTTTATTTTATTTTATTTTATTTTATTTTATTTATTTATTTATTTATTTATTTTATTTTATTTTATTTTATTTTATTTATTTTATTTTATTTTATTTTATTTATTTATTTAAAAATCCAATTTCATTGTACTTGTACAATGACAATAAAGAAATCTTGACTTGAAGTGCCTCTTCGGCAGCCTGGGCTATGGCCGAGCGGTTTACATCATTTAACTCTCCCCCTCCCTTCAGTAAAGGAAACACAGGTATAGTGGTACCTCGGTTTTCCAACAGCTTACCTCTCGAATTACTTGGAACCTAAACACTTCAAACCCGGAAATTAGTGTTCTGGTTTTCGAACTTTTTTCGGAAGCCGAACGTGCTCCGGTCGTGCCATCCTAAAACTGCCCCAGCCCAGCCTTGGGAGAGGATCACGACCCTTGTCCTGGCCATGTGGACCACAGAGAAACCCTCTCCATAAAACGATAGGGATATCTAAACCAGGCCTCCCTCCTCCAGCTAGCAAGATCCCTGGGAAACACTTCCCCTGCCACGGAAGGTCACAGCATACCTCCGCTTGTTGGTTTGTTTCGTTGCTGGGGTGTTGGTGCCACTGCCTTCCCCAACCAACGGCCCTGTGAAGGAAGAAGGACATTGTACTCTCTAGGGGACAGGGGTCCCGTGGGCCGTCCTCAATTGTTTCCTTTTGGGGCACATCGCCTTCAATATTATCTCCCCCCCCTCCTGTCTGCCTTCCCATCTTCCACCCTCTGCTGCCTCCCCCCTGCCACATCTCTCCTTCTCCTGCATGGCAAAGAGCAGACAAGCACCAGCCCATGGGCAGGCAAGCCAGTGGAGGCAGGGCCCTCCTGCAGTGGAGACATAGGGCCCCCGGGGGGAGAAGCCCCCAAACTTCTGTAGGGATAGCCTGAGCGCTGGCGAGGGTGCCTGGCCAGCTGACCCAGGGATGGAGGGGGACAGAACAAGCACCTCTGCCAGGCTGCCCATGCCCACGTCACCACTGGCTTCCAATGGTCGCTGCTCCTGCCTGGCCTGACCCCTGGCTTGGAAGGAGGGGGGCGAGAGGCTGGGGCGAGACGGGCCTGCAACCCCCCAACCACTCAGGTCAGCGCCACGACCTCCCTGCACATGTGGGGGATGGATTCCCTGTGGAATTAACCTACCACAACGGTCAGGGGTGCCTCCTGTGGCCGACAAAATACTCTCTTATGCCCTAGGAGACAGAAAGGAAAATAAAAACAGGAAGAGGTTACAGGTGGGAAATGTCCAGGAATCCTAAAGTCTAAATTCAGAGACCCTGCTTATGTCTCGCAGGAAGACTCAGGATCCACCCTGGACCTCAACCTTTCTCTGTTCCATGCCTGTCTCGTACTAAAGATTGTAAGCTCCTCGGGGCAGGAACCTTTTGATCAAGGGTCACGCACAGCGATGGTGCAAAGAAATAGGACAAAAGAAATTTCACTAGGGTCCTGCCCCGTGCAAGCTGAAGCCCGCTAGAAGCCTTTCCCTTAAAACCCAAGGCTGTGTACACACTATCCCTTTGGGGCTCCTGCAGTATGAAAAGGGGCTAAATCTGCAGAGCTGCATTGCTGAGAGGCAGGGACCTGGCAAGCTATCTACAGTTGTCAACAAGTCAAGCCAGGGAGCCAAGCCACATGCATAATAGTAATAATAATAATGCCACTCATCTCCTCTAGGCCTCCTACCTTCAGCATCCATTTTTGATACCCTCTCTCGTCTCTCACTCTCATCTGACAGGCATCCCCCCTTGCAGGGCATTATAAGGCTTGCCTGAAAAGCAGCACTTTGTGACATCAGCTGGCAAACAGGGGCCAGGCTGCTGGGTTGTCAGGCAGCTGAATTAAGAAAAATAAAATCAGGGGTCAAAGTGTGCTGGGATGAGGCCACCATGGATCAGGCCAGAGGGTCTCACAGACCTACAAATCCCAAAACCCCCAACAAACTACAATTCCCAGGATCGTATGGGCGGAAGACACCTGCTTTTTAGAACAGGGAGGAGAACCTGCAGCTCACTTCCCCCAATTTCCTAGGAACCAGGAACGGGAAGCTCAAGTGCTGCTAACAGGGCGACTTCACAGAGCAGGATGGATAAAATATTGCTCCAAAATATTTCCAAAATATAATATAAAAAACAAAATAAAACCTACATAAAGCAAGAGTGTTTTGTGTTGTGTAGGCTCCTGTTTGTTATGAGCAAATGGCTCTAGATACCTATTAGGTCCATCAATTACCATATCGCAGGCATGTCCAACAGGTAGATCATGATCTACCGGTAGATCACTGGTAGATCATTGGCTCCCTCCAAAGAAGCTGAACAACTGTGGCTCCCCTAAAAAAAGCTCAACATTTTACCTCCTCCCTGAAAAAACTCAACTTTGACCTGAACCCAAAAAAGAGGGTAGATCACTGCCAGTTTTTAACTCTGTGAGTAGATCGCAGTCTCTTGGGAGTTGGCCACCCCTGCCATATAGCAACACAAAAAACAGCGACAATTTGTTGTTGACAAAGGACAGCTGGACATATAAAGGGCCCCATTACCTTCAGTAGGTTAGGGCTTCATCAAACTTAAATCCGGCTCTGCGTCAGACGTTAATACCTGGTTATCAAAGCTTGTTTGTTCATTAGATCTTTCCCATGGTATTTTGCCACCTGGCTGTTGTTTTACTAAGAGGGCATGGGAGATGCCTTAATGGCTCTTTTTTTACAATTTTGATTTTTCATGTGTCATTTGCTAGCTTTACTCATAATTCAAATGCTGAATAAAAAACACGTCTGCCTGGCACAGAGCACATCTCCTTCTCAGAAGGCCTGGCCTTTTGACAATAGCATTATATTGTATTTATTTAATAAATGGCTGGATGCAGTGACAAGACAACAACAGAATGATTTAAGACCATAGATAAAGAGGTGGGATAGAGAGAGAGAGAATGTATTGGGCCCAAACTAACAAACTGAAATTTAATAGGGACAAATGTAAGATCATACACTTAGGCAGGAAGAACCAGCTGCACAAATATGAGATGGGGGGGGCACCTGGTTTGCCAGTAGTACATGTGAAAATGACCTAGAGGTCTTAGCAGACCACAAGCTGAGCATGTCAGCAGTGTGAACCCTCCAATTCCCCCTTTATCTTGGAAGGGCTGCAGAAAGCTTGGTTCATTAATTCGTGTTTGGTGGGAATGCCCCCATGTTAAAAACCTTTGGAATAGAGCAGGCATAGGCAAACTCGGCCCTCCAGATGTTCTTGGACTACAGCTCCCATCATCCCTAGCTAACAGGATGAGTGGTCAGGGGTGATGGGAGTTGTAGTCCCAAAACATCTGGAGGGCTGGGTTTGCCTATGCCTGGAATAGAGTATTACAATTACAGGCCAACCCCTTTCTCCAAATCTTGCCTTAGCCCTGCTATATTTGGATGTTGGATATTGACTTAGACTTCACCCTGCACCATAGAGAACTAGTAGACTTCTTACTGACTGCAGCACGATTAGCGATAGCTCACCAATGGAAGAACCAGAGTGGAATACCCCTGACTATATGGGAAAATAATATATGGATACAGCAATGTCTGAGCGTCTCACCAGACACAGGAGGGCAATTAAAGGTATACTGAATAGAGACACCTTCCAAGACACATGGGCCCCTTTCTTTAACTCTGTTAATGACCAAAATCAAGACCTTGTTATACCAACTGCTCAATATTCTCAGTGGAGAGGTTACGCTAAGTAATACCGGTATGTTTGAATGTTGAACGTGTAGATGTATGTCAACAGACAGTGGATAAACAACCACCTTTAGATATACTGCTGGATAAGTGTTTGGTGGTTATTGTATATGTATTTGTTTAAAAAATCAATTTAAAAAGATTCAGCAATGTGATGCAGCACCAAAAAAGCCTAATGCTGCATCAACAGAAGTATAGTGTCCAGGTCAAGGGAAGTAATAGTCCCACTCTATTCTGTCGTGGTCAGACCACACTTGGAATACTGTGTCCAGTTCTGGGCACCACAATTTAAAAAGGATGTTGACAAGCTAGAAAGTATGCAGAGGAGGCCAATCCAGATGATCAAGAATCTGGAAACTAAGCCTTATCAGGAGTGCTTGAAGGAGCTGGGTATGTTTAGCCTGGAAAAGAGGAGACGGAGAGGAAAAGAGGAGACGGAGAGGAGAAGGGGTGAGAAGGTTAAAAATAGCTTTCTCACCCCTTCTCACCCCTTGCTTTTTCCTGTAAGACTAATTGCAGTCGTTAACAGTCGTCAACAGGTTTACCGCAGCTATCAGCCTATCACCCATTCCCACCACCCCTCTGAGTAATACCCCTCCCCACCCTCGCACTATATATAAGGGTCTGGTGACTTCTGTTTCAGTGTATCTGAAGAAGTGTGCATGCACACAAAAGCTCATACCAAGAACAAACTTAGTTGGTCTCTAAGGTACTACTGGAAGGAATTTATTTTTTATTTTGTTTTGTGCTTCTTTAAGTTATAATGTTATAACTGACTTCAGTGGAAGGGACAACGTTTGTATTGGCCAATTGCCCACTCTCCCAAGCAATGTTCAAATTCAAGACAGAGACTTCACACTTAGTATTGGCCCAGCAGGGCTATCTTTCTGCTGGTATTCAGAGAAAATAGCGCATGCGGATCTGCAGCAAAGTTCTCCAGCACTTTGGACAGCTCCATGTGGTAGTTCTGTGAACAGCAGCGGCATAATTTCAACGTGCACAACTGGACAATACCAAACAAAAATATTACAAAATAGTGGGGAAGCTTTTGAGTTCTCCAGAACTCTTATTCAGGCTGAATGAGGCAAAGTAGGGGGTAGGGGGTAGCCCAAAAGTAGGTATACAAATGAATAAATGAAATTCACCACAACAGATTATATGGATACACATAACTGACAGGCAAGAAAATGACAGTTAAATTTCAGACTGGCAGTCAGAAAGAATAGTGGAGTCAGATAAATGGATTATTTTTATTTACAGTGGTACCTCGGTTTTTGAACAGTTTAGTTCATGAACAACTTGGAACCCAAACGCTGCAAAACCGGAAGTAGGTATTCCAGTTTCCGAACTTTTTTCGGAAGCTGAACATGCTCTGTTTTGAGTCCCCCTGTATTTCCTGTTGCGCTGCAAATTTGTGTCCCCCCATTGTAATTCAAGCCTTCCATTTCCAATTGCAGCATTCTCGGGTGATATTTGGAGCTTATATTTGCTGCTTTTGCAATTTATTTTGCATTTTTTGTTTTGAGGCTTTTTCAGTTAATTTGTTTTTGTAACTGTGTGGATCCCAGTTCAGCTACTGATTGATTGATTGATTGATTGATTGATTGATTGTGTGACTGTGGAAATGGATAAAAGCCCCCCCCATCCAAACAATGACTTTCATCAGTGCAGGTAAGAAAAAAAAATAATTTTAATTTTAATCATCTACAATACTGTTTTATTTATTTTATAGTACAGTACATTGGTTATTGCTTTCATTTTATGGATAAATGGTCTCGTAAGATAGTAAAATTCATGTTAAATTGCTGTTTTAGGGGTTGTTTTTAAAAGTCTGGAATGGATTAATCCATTTTGCATTACTTTCTATGGGAAAGCACGCCTTGGTATTGGAACGCTTTGGTTTTGGAACAGACTTCCAGAATAGATTAAGTTTGAGAACTAAGGTACTACTGTACTGATATTGCAAATGATGATAGCAAACTTGAGTCAAGAACAAAAAAAAGTGGATTCTAGAGCAGTATCTATGTTGTATCTGTATGCCTTGTCACATAAGCAGAGGGGTTTTTTTTTTTGGCTCAACGAGTCAGATGCTTATCAGGATTGCCCTCATGGGTCAATTTTCATGGGTGGGTGGGACATGATTGACAGGTGAATGGGGGGCTCACTGGGCAAATGAATGGCAATGCAAGTCTCTTACCCCTCCATCTTGGGATTTTAAAAGAGGGGTGTGGGGAGACTTGCAAAAACTGTAAGACAATTCCCACTGTCCTGCTTCAGTTTGACTGTGAGGGTTGCCTTAAAGAGCTTCTCAAAAGCATTTATTGAAGAATCTATCCTCCTTCTCCTTTAAATGAAGGGGGCTGCTTCAAACAGTGATTTGAGAAGTGCTTTAAGGCAGTGCCCATGCTCTCGTTTCAGCGGCTAGATGTTGTAGGTCTCAGAATTTGGGGGACAAAGAAGCAATGTCTGACCTCTACATTTGGAAACATAAATCCAGCAGTTACCCAGATCTGTCTCCAGCCATAAATGGACATGCAGGTTCTTTGTTAGGCAGACATGTTCCTAACAAGGAACCTGTGTGTTTAGATCAACTGGTGGACTTAACCCATCAGCAATAGGTCAGTGCTCTAGAGTGGACAAATATCTTGCTTGCTTGTAATACTTGTAATACTTTCTACTAGAACCCCTAGTGTGCTGGTCCATGGGTTACCCGAAAGGTGAGGTCCAAGTCCGGTCCATGGTCAGAGGTGCAACGTAAAGGCAGTCCGTGATAACTGAAGCTGGGTGCAGGGCAGGGAGTCAGGCAAAGTCGGGAACAGGTAGGCAAGCAAGGAACCAGGGCGGGTCAGGAGCTCAGGCAGGAAAGCAGGAACTGGTCAGCAACAATGTTACTCCTGCAACTTGGGGCTGGGGCTGGCCGTCTTTTATCTGCCCCGAGGCAGAGGGCGGCCCCGATCCTCTGGTGACTCGCCTCTCCTGGCTTGGAGGCGAGCACTCCTCCTGCGGGAACTCAGTTCCCTTCGCCTCTCTGCCCTGAGCCTCTGCAGCTCAGGAGAGGCTGGAGGGTTACCGGACCCAGAGGCAACCTCAGCTTTCCCTGACAGGGCTGGGAGTGGAGCACTTGCAGGCAATGGGTCCTCCATCCCAGCAGGAGCCAGAGCAGACTCATCAGATGCCTGCACCTGAGGATCCAGCACAGGTGAGGACCCTTCAGACTCAGGCCCTAGCCCCGGCTCTGCTGGTTCTGGAGGCAGGGAATCCTGTGCAGGCTGGGATCCCTCAGGTTCAGCATCTGAGTCTGAATCCCAGGCCATCACACCTGGGTCCAAGTAAAGAAGCTGGTCCTAGGTGGCAGAACACATTTAGAATTGAGGAACAAGATGCCATAGAAAGGGCAGTGATTCAGTTTTTTTTTAATGTATTTTTATTAAAGATTTATTGCTTTACAGAAGTATGTGCAAGAAGCTGGTAAAATGTGGGCTAGACAATGCTACCATTCAGTGGATTTGTAACTGGCTGACTGACCGAACCCAAAGGGTGCTCATCAATGGCTCCTCTTCATCCTGGAGAGAAGTGACTAGTGGGGTGCCACAGGGTTCTGTCTTGGGCCCAGTCTTATTCAACATCTTTATCAATGACTTGGATGATGGGCTTGAGGGCATCCTGATCAAGTTTGCAGATGACACCAAATTGGGAGGGGTGGCTAATACCCCAGAGGACAGGATCACACTTCAAAATGACCTTAACAGATTAGAGAACTGGGCCAAGGCAAACAGGATGAATTTTAACAGGGAGAAATGTAAAGTACTACACGGGCAAAAAAATGAAAGGCACAAATACAGGATGGGTGACACCTGGCTTGAGAGCAGTACAAGTGAAAAGGATCTAGGAGTCTTGGTAGACCACAAACTTGACATGAGTCAACAGTGTGATGCAGCAGCTAAAAAAGCCAATGCAATTCTGGGCTGCATCAATAGGAGTATAGCATCTAGATCAAGGGAAGTAATAGTACCACTCTGGTCAGACCTCACCTGGAATACTGTGTCCAGTTCTGGGCACCACAGTTCAAGAAGGATACTGACAAGCTGGAACGTGTCCAGAGGAGGGCAACCAAAATGGTCAAAGGCCTGGAAACGATGCCTTATGAGGAACGGCTTAGGGAGCTGGGTATGTTTAGCCTGAAGAAGAGAAGGTTAAGGGGTGATATGATAGCCATGTTCAAATATATAAAAGGATGTCATATAGAGGAGGGAGAAAGGTTGTTTTCTGCTGCTCCTAAGAAGAGGGCACGGAGCAATGGATTCAAACTACAAGAAAGAAGATTCCACCTAAACATTAGGAAAAACTTCCTGACAGTAATAGCTGTTCGACAGTGGAACTTGCTGCCAAGGAGTGTGGTGGAGTCTCCTTCTTTGGAGGTCTTTAAGCAGAGGCTTGACAGCCACTTGTCAAGAATGCTTTGATGGTGTTTCCTGCTTGGCAGGGGGTTGGACTGGATGGCCCTTGTGGTCTCTTCCAATTCTATGATTCTATGTGCAATGTCTCTCGTATTTTTTCCCCATGTATCCTTTTTACAAATCAGTTTCATTTGTTGAGACATTGGGAAGAAAAGGGGGAAAGAGGTGGATGGGTGGGAGATGGGTGGGGTTGGGGTTGGGTGGCGATGTTTCTATTTTACTTAATATATGTAGGGTTTGATGTCAGCGTTGCTTGTGCAGGTTCTCTGTTGTTCGCTTGTGTTCCTTTGGTGGTGAGAGAGGTGGGCAGTGATTCAGTTGAAGAGGATCCACTTCACACGCAGAAGCCCCAGTCTCAGTCCCTGCCTCCCTCCTTGACAAGAGTCTTTAACCAAAATGTCAAAAGCAGTTTGAGTGATGTGACAGGGCCAGATTGAAATGGGTCAAAATAATCGGGGGGGGGGCACATCTTGAGGAAGGGATGCACCACTAGCTCCTTCTAGGTGATTGGCACCATCTCATACCAAAAGGAAGCATTCACCACCCAATCAGTCCCCTGTATTTTAATAGCTGAGATGTCTTTTAATGTACAAAAGAAAGACAGTCACGAGAAAAATAGGACGAAAAAGGGAAGAGCCTGGGCTCTGTCGTGACGATCCCTGAAACGAGATACTAAGAACTAAAGTGCTAAACTGAGATAAATCATTACTCAAAATGGAAAGGAACCATTAAACTGCAAAGTAGATAAAATAAAGCTAAAGCCAAAATAAGAACCTTTAAACTGAAAATACCTGACGAGAAGCCAGCTAAAATCTCGTTTCTCTGAATCTGCCAGTTTTCTCAAAGGTTCTAACTACCTTTGCTGGATTCTAAGTACCTTTGAGAAAACTGGCAGATTCAGAGAAATGAGATGTCTTTTCATAGCTGAGATGGGCAAGGGTCAAGGGAACAAGACAGCAGGCTGACTCCCTCAAGCTGCTTGTCCATGTCTTCAGGCCACAATAACTGAAACTGATCCCAAATAAAAACAAAAAAATAAAAAAAATAAAAATTCCTTCCAGTAGCACCTTAGAGACCAACTAAGTTTGTTCTTGGTATGAGCTTTTCATACGAAAGCTCATACCAAGAACAAACTTAGTTGGTCTCTAAGGTGCTACTGGAAGGAATTTTTTTATTTTGTTTTGACTACGGCATACCAACACGGCTACCTACCTGTAACTGATCCCAAATAACTGGACCAGATGGTACTCTGGAACTTCTTCCACACCTGTACCATGTGATGGAAGTCAGATGTTTAAGCCGATATGCAAAAAACAAAACAAAACCCCAGATACTTTTATTTTGGAGCAAAAGCAGTCACACAGTGCCCTAATCAGAATACGCTCCAGATTTGGATTGATCTTGTGCACATAATGCTCTGTAGTTCCACAGAATGTGTAAAATGCCTTGTTTCTTCCTGCTCACTACTGTGACAATCCAACATAGGGCTCATCCAAGCAGGTTTTGCTTTTGTTCCTCTGCTTTCCCAGGGAAAACCAGCGGCTTACTTACGAATCAGAGCAAACACCAATCAGGTTTTCTGCAGGTTGATGACGTTTGCTTCAGTTCAGCAGTAAGCAGCAGGTTTTCTTGGGGAAAGTGGCGGGACAACTGGAAAACCTCTCAGACACATGCCTAGAAGTCACAGAAGCAATCGCAGGACAAAGGGAAGTGTGGATGAGCCCAAAATCTGGATTGTATAGGCTAATTATACTCAGGGCAGTTCTGAGCTATTAGGTCCAGTCAGGGCCAGGCTAGAGCCATAAGTCACCATACCTGAATCCAGTTCTCCATGGTCAGCAGCTTAATAACAATAACAACAACAACAACAACAACAACAATCTGTTTTTATGCTACCCATCTGACTGGGTTGCCCCAGCCACTCTGGGTGGGTTCCAACATATTTAAGCACAATAAAACACTATAAAGGTACAGGTAAAGGACCCCTGACAGTTAAGTCCAATCGCGAACGACTCTGGGGTTGCGGCGCTCATCTTGCTTTACTGACTGAGGGAACCGACGTTTGTCTGCAGACAGTTTTTCCGGGTCATGTGGCCAGCATGACTAAGCCGCTTCTGGCGAAACCAGAGCAGCACACAGAAACACCTACATCAAATCCTACATAGCCTGAAAGCCCGTTTGCGGCCCCCTTTGTTCGAAGCACTTCCCACCTCAACCTGGATGGGCTGATATTTTTCAGTGCTCAGACCAGTGCTGGCCACTCTGATTTACAAAGCCCAACACTGTGCCTGAGTTGTCACTGGCAACCTAGAAGTGGTATGCCTGGAACAAGGCCCACCAAATCCTTTCCATCCACTGCATTGCAGGCCATGAAGTCTCTGTGGCATATGCATCAGAATACCCAACAGACCCTGTTGCGGTGTGGAACAAATATCCAAAATAACATGTCTTTATTTTCCACATTTACATTTATTTTCCACCATACAGTCCTGGAACCTTATAAAGGCCTTTGGCCAGGGTGTGTGTGTTATTGTTTCTGTTTATTGCTATGCATTTTTTGTGTTTTTATATAACCACTCTGTGATCTTTGGATGAAGGGCAGTATAGAAATTTTAACAACCACCACCACCCTTAAGGGAGATTCTTCCGTTTCTCTTTGCGGGCAGCTCATCAACAGCACCACCTAATCTTTGCAGCGTTCGCAACAGGAGCAAGTTATCCTCCTACATTTAATTTCCCTTGACTCATTGGTTGTTTCCTCGGCTGTTAAATGGCTCTAGTTTTGCCTTCCTGCCTTCAGGAAACAGTTTATGAGTTTGTTCATCATTTAGTAGAAATGCAATTACTGTGAGTTCTGCCTGCTGGGAATCAGATTATTTGGCTTTAAAGGGAGAGCAGAGAAAGAGATCCTGTGGAGAATGTTTCTCCAGGGCTGAACTGGGAGCTTTTTCTATTTGTCCCATCATCTTCTTGCACCAGGACTTTCCTGATCATCAGTGCCCAGCACATAGACCAGGACTAGTTGCTGGATTACAACTCCCACCATCCCTGACCATTCTCCATGCTGGCTGGGCCTGACTGGAGTCCAACAACCTCTGGAGGGCCACAGGTTCCCCATCCCTGACACAATGTGGGTCTCTTGATTTCTGGTATAAAAACCTAAGTGTATACTTTTAGGCAGCTCTTGCCTGTACTTGTTAAGGCTCCTTCACACACTGGATTTGGAGGGTATTATTATTATTATTATTATTATTATTA
This sequence comes from Darevskia armeniaca, assembly GCA_034641395.1. NCBI lineage: Eukaryota > Metazoa > Chordata > Lepidosauria > Squamata > Lacertidae > Darevskia > Darevskia armeniaca. The sequence continues at coordinate 961,093 of JAWWNF010000148.1, forward strand.
TTATTATTATTAAATTATTTATACCCCGCCCATCTGGCTGGGTTTCCCCAGCCACTCTGGGCGGCTTCTAACAAAATATTAAAATACAGTAGTCCATCAAACATTAAAAGTTTCCCTGCCTTCAGATGTCTTCTAAAAGTCTGGTAGTTGTTGTTCTCTGACATCTGGTGGGAGGGCATTCCACAGAGCAGGCGCCACTACCCAGAAGGCCCTCTCCCTGGTTCCCTGTATCATCACTTCTCGCAGTGAGGGAACCGCCAGAAGGCCCTCGGAGCTGGACCTCAGTGTCTGGGCTGAACGATGGGGGTGGAGATGCTCCTTCAGGTATACTGGACCGAGGCCGTTTAGGGCTTTAAAGGTCAGCACCAACACTTTGAACTGTGCTTGGAAACGTACTAGGAGCCAATGTAGGTCTTTCAAGACTGGTGGCCGCTCCCAGTCACCAGCCTAGATGCCACATTCTGGATTAATTGCAGTTACCAGGTCACCTTCAAAGGTAGCCCCACATAGAGCACATTGCAGTAATCTAAGCGGGAGATAACCAGAGCATGCTATATACAGTATGCTATCAGTACTGCACACTAGGCAGCCTTGGTGGCAGGTTTGGTTCAGCCTTGCTGGCAGGTTTGGTTCTGGGATAGGGTGAAACTGAGGCAAAGCCTGGTTCTGTCACAGGAAGTCAGATGACGGGGACCAAGACAGGCTGATAGTCAGGATCCAGAGGGAGCAGTGCGGCTCTTTAAGCAGCATGCGCCACACAGCAGTCACAAAGGCCAGAGATACAAATGTAGTCAGAGACCGACCAGAAGTCACATGCCATTTGAGCTGAACCTGCCTGTGTGACTGCTCTCAGGGACAAGATGCACTCACCTAAGAGTGTGTGCTTCAAACTCTGAACTTGTTACTGAGGAATTCTCATTTCTATAGACCTCCCTGCCCCCACAACCAACATGATATGCATTCAGGATTTATTTGAGAGACATAAGCCTCAGGTCTGCATTTGGAAATGTACACTTTTAGGGATAATAATAATAATAATAATAATAATAATAATAATAATACAGTGGTACCTCTGGTTAAGTACTTAATTCATTCCAGAGGTCCGTTCTTAACCTGAAACTGTTCTTAACCACTTTAAAGCACCACTTTAGCTAATGGGGGCCTCCCGCTGCTGCTGTGCCGCCAGAGCACAATTTCTGTTCTTATCCTGAAGCAAAGTTCTTAACCTGAAGCATTATTTCTGGGTTAGCGGAGTTCTTAACCTGAAGCGTATGTAACCTGAAGCATATGTAACCTGAGGTACCACTGTAATAATAATAATAATTTTATTACTTATACAGTGGTACCTCGGTTTAAGAACAGCCTTGTTTACAAACTATTTGGTTTACGAACTCCGCAAAACTGGAAATAGTGTCTTGGTTTTAGAACTTTACCTCGGTCTAAGAACGGAAGCCGAATGGTGGAAGGGCACTGGCGGCGGGAGGCCTCATTAGGGAAAGCGCACCTCAGTTTCAGAACGGTTTTGGTTTAAGAACGGACTTCCGGAACGGATTAAGTTCATAAACCGAGGTACTACTGTACCGTACCCATCTGGCTGGGTTTCCCCAGCCACTCTGGGCACCTTACAGCGCATATAAAAACATAATAAAACGTCAAACATTAAAAACATCCCAGTACAGGGCAGGCTTCAAATGATTTAGCTTTAAGAATAAGTACCCAAATTGAATTTGCTTTCCTCTTCCCTCCCCATTGCCGCCTTTGCCCCCACCCCACCCTATTATATACAAATAGTGATTCTCTTAGAGATCTTAGGAGGCAACAAGCTTAACATGAGCCAACAGTGTGATACAGCAGCAAAAAAAGCTAATGTTATTATTGACTGCATCAACGGAAATATGGTGCCCAGATCAAGGGAAGTAATAGTAGCACTCTATTTCATCTCTTTTCCAGGCTAAGCATATCCAACTCCTTCAATAGTTTCCCATAAGGCTTGGTTTCCAGTCCTTTGATCATCTTGGTTGCCCTCCTCAGGAACACATTCCAGCTTATCAATATCCTTCTTAAACTTTGGCACCATGATGATGCTCCTGGCTGGTGTGGCCTTTTCCTGGTCATGCAAATTATGTCACTGCTCCCAAAGCAGATGAGGCAAACGGGTTAATACTCTGTATTCTCCTACTTTGCTTTCTGGGGTGCATCTTGTTTGTAACTCAGAGTTTGTGGGACTGAACAGACTAAAAATTGAGGTGAACTGCTTTTTGCTTCTTCGTCTATTCCAGAGAGATAGTTTTATACTGTTCTACATTTATTGCTAAAACCACATCTTACTTGGCAAAGTGGAAATGTACTTTATTCTCAGCTGTTACAAACACCAAGGTTCCTACAAATGTTAATGATACAAAGTAAGTCTAGTGAGCCCCATAGCGATTTAGAGACTATATGACTTATTGTGGCGGAAGCTTTCATAGGCAAAATTTGCCATCTACTACCTCATCAGATTTAGAGTATGGTGTGCTTGAGTTAAATCCTATAGGCTGAAAATCAAATTAAATAGGTTGAAAGTGGAAGATGCAACCCACATCCTGATTACAGCTATCTGTAGGGTTGTGGGTGTTGCTTTAAGATGACTGCAAGCATGTTAGCTGAGGCAACTAGTTGCTAATCCTGAATACTGTAGTGGTTTCCCACACAGCTTTGAAAATGTTTGAACAGGGGAGATTATGTGGGAAGGTTGCTCTCTGTGCCAGCCTCACCCACCCACGACTAGAACAGAACCATGCCACTCAGCCAGCCTTGATCTCATAACACATTAACCCATAGGTTGTTTTGAACTATGGTTTAATCATGTGATTGAGGAATGTGCTGGTACACGCTGCTGAAAAGACCGGGGCAGTGCCCCTTCCCTTTTCCTTTCTTCAGTGCAGTGGGGAGCAAACAAGCCAGTGCGCTGGCTTTCTAGCGGCGCCATTTTGCCCTCAGGATTGTGGGTGCCCACTGCTGTAATGTGAACATGTGACATCACATGTATGATGTGCAACATCACGTCATGTTTTGGGAGGGTGTTGCTGCAGCCTGTGGTGGTGGTGGGGCTCGTCTTCTCCTCTCGGCAGCCAGCGAGGCACCCTTCTCTGCGGGGAGGGGCTTGGACTCAGAGATAGAGGGACTCTTCCTCCAAGCCCACCCCCTCCCCGAAAAGGGTGACTCGCTGGCTGCCTGCAGAGGACGGAGCTGAACTGCTTCTCTCTCGAGGCAGAACTGCAGAGGCTGGTTGGCTGCCTCTCTCTGGCTTTGCTCATTGACTTGTGGGTGGCCACTCCCCGCAATGATATTATTGTTGGGTGCCCAAGCAACCATGGGCCCCTGGAGTTGGCTCCTATGCTGGCTTCACGTCACATGCGAACGAGGAGTCTTGGTTTCTGTTTCCTAAACAAACCATGAGCCAGGAACAAACCCATCTGCTGACAAAAGGAGCGAGGGAGGGAAGAGAGGTCATATTTTCATAATGGAAGTGAGCAGAGAAGTCCCCCTTCAGATCCTTGCCTGGACTCAGGGATGAAGTTGGCAAGTTTGTAGATGACAACCAATTGTTCAGAAAATGCTCAACCTTAGATTGGTGAGGTGGATGGTCACAAAGTAGAAGGTTCTTCTCTGTGGTGGCCCCACAGCTATGGAATTCCATTTAATTGGACTTGTGTCAAATTTCTATGTTTCAGGCTTTTCGAAAGGACCTCAAAACCTCCTCCCCCCACTTTGGCTTTCAGGCATGAGGTTTATTGACTGGGTGGAAAAGTGAGTTGAATTTTGGCTTTGTTAAAAATATTATGTGGACTGTTGATCAGTTGCAATTTCAAGTTCTATAATTTTGCATTTCTGAAAATCTTTTATTGTTTTTAAAACGTAATGTATTTTGCTGACATTGTGTTGACTGCTTCTTTATGGGGGAAGGAGGGAGGGGTTTCTTTTTCTTATTGTACTTGGGAAGTTCTGTAAATATTCAGTCTTTAAGAAATAAAGAATATTTTAAAAAACACAACAAAAACTTAAGTTTCTTTCAGTGAGCATTTGCTCAGAAAAGCAGCCTAAAATGTTTTAAGCAAACAAATGATGAAAACTCCAATGGGAGTCTGAAGAGTTCCAAGAGGGTGAATGGGCCACAAAATGTTGCTTTACATTTAAGTAAGTGCCAAATTAAGATATTCCTGTGAGTTTTTTTCCCTTCAGTGGTTGTGTGTTTGGCTGTATGCCTGGTCCCTTCTAATTATTGGATCCAGCAAGGATTCAATTGCTGAAACAGTAAGGCCAACTTCTTAGTTGTTGTTGTTGTTGTTTAGTCGTTTAGTCGTGTCCGACTCTTCGTGACCCATGGACCACAGCACGCCAGGCACTCCTGTCTTCCACTGCCTCCCGCAGTTTGGTCAAACTCATGTTGGTAGCTTCGAGAAACACTGTCCAACCATCTCGTCCTCTGTCGTCCCCTCTCCTTTTACCCTCCCATCTTTCCCAACATCAGGGTCTTTTCCAGGGAGTCTTCTCTTCTTATGAGGTGGCCAAAGTATTGGAGCCTCAGCTTCAGGATCTGTCCTTCCCAGTGAGCACTCAGGGCTGATTTCCTTGAGAATGGATAGGTTTGATCTTCTTGCAGTCCATGGGACTCTCAAGAGTCTCCTCCAGCACCATAATTCAAAAGCAGCATCAATTCTTCAGCGATCAGCTTTCTTTATGGTCCAGCTCTCACTTCCGTACATTACTACTGGAAAACCTTAGTAATGGCCTCCAAAGCATTAGTCCTTAAGGTAACAAAGGAAGTGGCTCTGTGCCAGAGAGGGAAAATGGGTTCCCCTCTCCCCTTAACTGGTTGTTAGTTAGAAGGACAAAGG